>CAKLNU010000556.1:600000-948204 GCA_922788865.1 Poeciliopsis turneri | reverse complement strand
AGCCAATGAGTAGGTTAGAGTTACATATTATTATACTATTATTATATATATATATAAGTATATGATCATGAATTTTTATATATTAACGCTATCTATTTGATACAGGAATTTCTCCTGAATATAAATCTGTAGTGTGTAGGTGTAGTGTGTAGTGGAGCATATATATATATATATATAGTAGAAAAAGAGCACCAAACAAACACCACTGAAATATCATTAGAGCGGAGCTGATGAAATTGAAGTTTGATTTAAATCCAGATTGTGTTGCAGTTTGTTGTGCTGAGGATCATCTACATTTCATAAATTCCTTCGGGAATGCTTCTTCCCATAGACGGCATATAAAAGACAGGTGATGAGTCATGAGAAAAAGCCAAACATGAATAGTGTTACTGTTTAAAACCCCCTAATGGCCTCCAAGCCTTGGCCCAAAGCACCTCCTGGTCTTGGCACAGACTGCCAACAAGCGCCAGCATCTCTAAGGACGATGCTAATCTTTTTTGTTCCAGCAGGTCCTTATGGTGTCAGCAGGTAATTCCAAGTCTTTCTGTCTGGACAGCTTTTGAAAGCAATTCCAAAAATAAAAACTAATAGTCATCTTTCATCAAACCTGGTTGACAGTGTGGTTGGGAGGATTGGTACATTAATGTCTTGTTTAGTAATATTTACAAATGGAATCTCATATTTTTGCTGTGGTGGTTGTCTTTGTCCCATATTTCACACCCAGCCAGATGATTCCCTCAGTGCCTGTTTGTCCAACGTTGGTTGTGGTTGTTGCCTTCTTGCTGTGGTGTGTCTCCTTTTGTCCTGAAACTCCTCCTGAAACAAGCTCCATTGGAGAGTAAAGTTTCAGCAATCAAACCTTATCTTGAGCAATACAGGACCCCACATGTTGTCAGTATTACTGAAAATGTCTTCCCAATATTACAATGTCCAAATGACAACCACCCATTTCCTATGTCCTTTGTTGTCCTTTTCAGCATCTCTCGGTGCTGGACAACACATTATGGGCAAAGTCACCACGCATCAAACAGCAACACAGGGACTACTGGATATACATCTAAGCATGCAAAAACAGCAACTTAGAGTGACCAATTGTAGGAAGAAAACAGACTGTGCAAAAACAAAAGAGTAGAACAGGCAAACTCCTTACAGGAAGCCAGCCAGCTGAGGTCTGAACCTTTTTGCTGCAAAACAGGAGAGCTATCCCCCTTTTTGCTGGCAGTCCTGTAAAAACAAATAATCTCTCAATGTAATTTATGAATGTATTATTATGACAACGGCAAGAAATTATTAAGCCTTCCCTCCAAGAGTCTTCTGCTGGTCCCTTATCTCAGCTCATTCCTCCATAACTCATCCACCTGTCCGCCCTTAGTCATCAGAGACCAGCAAGCCCATCCCAGGCTCACTTTCCATCACAACCAAAGTAGGAACAGTTTAAATTTCTTACCCTTTCGTTTTCTACTTCTGAGCTTCTCTCATACTGTTCCCCATGTTTCCAGATGACTTTTTGGTCCACCCCTCTGACCATCTGCTTCTGCAAGGAATATACATGCCAAACTTCATTTTGACCATTACAATGTGAACCATTTTAGCGTAGTATATGTTCTGCATATTAGGAACAGCAGTGTGGAATCTGTCCAGATGCTCCACCTTCCTCCCACAGTCCAAAAACATGACTGTCAGGATGCTCAATCTCTCTAAATTCTTGATAGGTGTGGATGTGTGTGCATGATTCTTTGTCCTGTCTGTCTCTAGCCAGGTTGTGATAGACTGGCAACCTGTCCAGGGTGTATCCGCCTCTCACCCATTGACCGCTGGAGTTAGGCACCAGCACCACTCATAACCCTATTAGAGATATGCGTGCTGAATAATGGATGGATGTAGTGCGTCCACATATAGCATTAGCCAAATTGATCAGTCTTACTTTCAGTTTCAACCATCCAGCATGTTGAGGTTACATGAAATTGAACAATGTTATCATTTGGGTCATTGCTCCAATGTCCAAGTAGCAACACATATACACTGAGTTTGAGAAATCTGTTTGCTCATCATTGCTCTATGTGCTAACCAGTTCAATGTATTTTTCCCTTAGCTGACAAGATTGTACAGTTTATATGCAGGAAATATAAAATGTAAAAAAAAGAAAAAATGTTTTTAGGAGAATTGATATCTTAATTTGTAATCTGGAAATGTGTTGAACCTTTTATTCTCAGTTTAACAGTTAAGGAGACAAGTCCATTAATGGCAATGTAACATGTTCCACTAATTATCTTACAAGGAGATATTAGATCATTCATGCTTCATCTAGTTTGGGTCATTGTGGGTGGTGAAGTCTATCTCAGCAGTCAATAAGCAAAACAAAGGATATCCTCTGGACACGTCACCAGTCTATTGTAGCAGAGAGACAAACAGGACAAAAACATGTACACTCTGAGGAATATATAAACTCAGTTTAGAGATAAAACATGAACATTACTGTTTAAGGAGAAATACTGAATATCAGGAGGAAACACACTATTACTTTAAAGGAACTTCCAAATCCCACATCAGTCTAAATCATCAGAGAGATGGTTTAGACTTCATTCTCTTTCCAATTGCCTCCTGTGAAACACCCTCAGTTTCTCCTCTATAAATTTAAAATTTTGAGATAGCCACCAGATAATACTTGGGAGACCTTACATATATATGATTCTCAGCTAGAATGGCGAATCATCTTGGCAGCCACTAAAAATCCCCAAATCACCAACTTGAAATAACAACACCTGCTTTGAGATTTCAAACACAAACTATTATGTTGCTTGAACTAAAGGCGACTTTTATTGTTTCTTGAAAACTCTTGTTGAAAATCAGTTTTGAACTGACAAAATCTATTAGATGAGAAGAAAAACACATTCAAGAAGAAATAGAGGTTCCGCTGATATCAGGTCAAGCGGCAAAGGTATCAACTTTAAATGAAACGATGAACATTTCATATAAAGTATGTCTTCTTACATAATTATTTGCAATTTTTTTTCACTCACATATTATGCAACACCAAACATGAAGAGAAAATAAATAGCCATACAATGCAATATTTATGACAAGCTATTTATTTTGGAGTAGAGTATGAGGGTGCAACTTTGCAACTGATGACTGAAGGGAGATAGCTATCATCTTTAATTTCAGTATGTAGCCAAAAACTGGGTTACACCCACTGTTGAAATGTTGCCTGGAGAAGCTGCTTGTCCAATGAAGGATAAACATTCTGTGTTACAAACTGTGACATGCAAGACTGGATTTGGTTCAACCAAACAATGTCCCCTGTAGCACTTGGATGTCATCTACATCTACTTCTTCCTGGTGTTGATTAGTGAAAACCTTTTTCACACATGAACACTATAGATTTTCTACAGTACAGTATGTCCTTTAACAATCTTTTGGTGGAGCTGCTGTAAATACATGCCCTTCATAGCAGGAGACTGAGTCCTGAAGGGCCTGACGAGTGAGAAGAAACTTCTTCCTTGAAGGGAAGGTTTCTTCTTCCGCATTCTTTTTGCATAACATGATGCAAAAATAATGTGGAAATCTGTGTGTTTTGTTGACAGGATGTCAGAAATGACAGATGGAGTTCTTTCATGACAGTTTCTACATAGAGCAGTAGTACAGTAAAACATTTAAAACTGCAGGTAGTTCCTCTTTTTGCTGCCACTGATGAATCTCGGTCTTTGAAATGGTCTTGATTCTAAGTTTTTTAGGCATTCTGTTCATGTTTCTGAGGTTTTCTTCAGGCTTTTCTCTGTCCGGATACCTGGACAGGGCAGCACATTGTAGATTGTGTGCAAGTAAAAGTCGGTGTGGAGGACAAAAAAAGAGGTGGCCAACACTATCTGTAGCTAGTTGCCACATGTCAAAGTAAAAAATAAATGACACCGGTCAGCGACAAGCCAACTGTTTCTTCTGTTGAGAGGCCAGTGACTTTCAAAATCAGGATATTTCGAAAGAATTAAAGTTCACATTTCATATGTTGCATACTTTATAACCAAAGAAAATTCAAATACATTGAAAGAAAACAAACTGTATTTTACTGTAAAATTTGTATTAACTGGTCATATTTAGCTGATTAATTTCTGTGATTTACTTCTATATGTGATACCGATTAAGAAGAATTATGGAAAGTTATTATAAAAGTTAGTGTAATTGGATGAGCTTATTTTAACCCTTTTCAATTTTGGTTGTTTTTTTTTCCTCTTTCAGTATAAATCGACCCACAGACACCTCATTTTAATTCAACAAGAGAGTGTTTCACAGAGTCTTTGACGAACACTGATTTAAAATAATCTTTTGTTCAATTGGTAAGGAAATTTGATTAAATCTGATCAACTACATATTATAAAAACCTCCTTTACAAAAACATCATCACAGGGATCCATCTTACCTTGTGTCCTAAGGGTTCAGGATGCTGGTGGTGAAATTGTCTCGTAGATATTTTGTAGAGCTCTCTTAAAACCAATTTGAATGCTACAACTTATGTGAGTATAGTTGTTGACCATATCTACCTGTCGAGCTAAGTACTGCTGCCGCTAGTGTGGAGGAGATAAGTGGGGAAGATGCAGAGGAGGGATGTTCAGCTGGGTTTGTTTGTGGTTTGTGGAAATAGGTGGCACTTTGTGAGAACAAGCGTTTATGCAAAGGATTTTTTTGAACATCCATGAAAGACAACTTTGCACACGCTGCAAACATTCTCTATGCATGTGGTTGAAGACTAACACCAACTAAATCCCCATTCAAATACACAGAGAGAGAGAGTCACCATGTATTCACAGTGCTAACACATTCCATTATCCCCACCTGTCCACTCTTATCTAATGTCGCATTTCACTACAGGAGCTTTCAGTCAGAGGAGTGCTTTATTTGAATACTCTTGCTTCCTGAGCAACTTAGTTTAAAAGATTTAAAACAGTGGCAGGTAGAGTGGAGGACAAAAAAAATATATGCATATATATTTTTGTCATCTGAGGTGTTCTACTAAAGCAACACAGGCATGAGGGAGGTGCACACAATACACCCCAACAACCCACCAGTGAAGGTCAAAGTCATTATTTGGTCTAACAATTAATGCTAAGGTGAAGAAGAGGATACAGGCAGGCCCATATCTTATTTTATGCATTCCAATGAGATAGTGATGTGGGGACCGTGCAGAGCACTGCATGCTGTGTTAAATTATTTATCATACTGGTTGTTTTGATTTTTCCTATAAACGCAGTGTTTTGCAGCCTAATTGAGACGCGAACGCTGCCTGCTAGGTTTTTGCTGATTATTCTGGGCTAAAAACACTGACCTGTCCTAATAAATCCCCAAAACACAATCATACATAAATGTCAACAGCAAAGCACTCACCGTCATTTTCACCACCTATCAAATTTATCACACCTCGCCCTTTCATCTCGTTGGCACATTTAGAGCGCTGGGGGAAAAAGTAATTGATTTTATAGAAAATGCAAAGTTACACAATGTCAAGCCATAAACAAAAAACACACAAAACTAAATCATTTTAACACCACCAAAATAAAATATGCTTACTGTCCTGTTGTGTGTTTTCCACCAGACCGCTGTAATTACCAACACACACATTTTTTTACATTAATGGTCCATTATGCTGCAATTACCACTGCAGCATCATGCCATAACTAAAAGTAATGATCTAAATCTGGGCAACTGCACTTACAGCTCTCCTTGATGACTCATTGTATTCGTGACAAGATTTTAAATGTTCAAACTGGCCAATAAATGCGGACATTTATACAAAGTGGGTTTGAAACGAGTCCTTTCCATCTCCTCTCTTCCTCACTGTCATCTGAATAATCATGCTCACATATGACCCCGCTCACTTCAAGTAAGCTGCTCTCCATCTGCTGTGGTAGGAAATGAACACAAGCTGTTTTCAGCTCAACACATCTAACTCACACACCTGTTACTGTTAGACAGACTTAGGCTTCTCTTGGCAGCTCGCACAATATTATAAATTGCTGCCTGCTGCCTCCACCAAATGTAATGGGCTATATCAAGTTTACCAAGTAAAATCGCTCCACTCCTTCATGCTACTGTGATTCTAAGTAATTGTGACCTTTACAGAGAATAATAACTCGTCATTTAGATTTTCTTAGCAACAAACTTCCTCCAGTTTGCTCCTGTTGTGTTCCCATGGACACAAACTGAAAGGAGGGGTTACGCCACACCTATCTGTGAGAAGAGATGGAACCGAATGAGGACACTTCGAAGTGATTATTGTTCACAAAAAGTTATTTACATCCACAAATAATTTTTACCTTTATGAACGTTATGTAATTAGAAATCTTCCTTCCAAGCATTCATCAGTCTTACCTGTCAGTTGAAACAAATCTGCCCTGCAGAAAAATCCTTCAAAATGTTTTGAGCTGCGTCATGCAGTTACCAACCACCTTTTCTCATGAAGTCAAATGAGAACTGACAAGAATTTAGTTTCAAACATCACTGAAGCTAAGTGACAATCTGGCACTACAGTTTTCATCTATCTATTTCATATACCTCCCTAATCCTGTTCAATGTTGTAAGGAGGAGCAATGCTTATGGAGAGCGTTCAAAGAACAAGAAGTGAGCTTGTTGTCAGTTGCTATGGCTGCGCTGATACAGAGAGCGAGAAAGAAGTGGTTTTGAGTTGTACTTTTTCCCTTTGCTGTGGAGCACAACACGAAATTAATATCTACATGTCCAAGTTTGATTGAGTTAATGTAATTTTCCTACGGCGGCAGCGCAGCTATGCACGACGCAGTCTTTTTGCCCTCCAGTGTTGTCCGCATGTGCGAAATTTCCTGATGTAAACAATAACATGCAGGAGGTCTATATTTGTAAATCTGATTGTGGTTAAGTCAGTGCCTCACCAGCTATGAACCTCACCGCACATCATTGAAGTGAATATATTTATTATTGTAGATACATATAGAGATTATTCTAAATAAAATGATTAATTGTGTTACTTGTTATAATTTGCTGAGTTTTGAGAGTTTTTTTTTTTCTTGATGTCTCAAGGAAATTTACTAGATATAGACTGAAAGTGGTTAAAAGTAAGAGAGAGACTGTTGTGCTCCCAAGTTTATATCTGATTGGTCGCTCATTTTCACATTACTGTTACTTCAGAAAAGAATATATAATTTAACATGCAGTTATAGCTTTTCTGCATCATGAGGCGGTGATAATGCTGACATTACCCACTTCAAACTTCAAACCACAAAGATCCTGAACTTCGTGGTTCAAGATCTACTAATGCTAGGTGAAGCATTACTAGAAATGCTTCACCTAGTAAAGAATTACTAGGTGAAGATTTATTTGACATCATTTCCCCCAGATCATTAACTGTTTCATCTTACATTTGAATTTCAATGGGAACAGATGTATGGCAAAGAGAAACAAATGAGGAATAATCCATAAGATAAAGCTTCACACTCATTTGGGAAACTAAAGTGGGCATGTAGAGCACAGGCTTCTGTGTCATTGATTGAAATAATCTCTGGATATTCATTCCACACATGTACACCTCAAATAGGTTTCAAGATTCTTTAGCCAAGATTTTAGTGATCACTTACTTCAGGTTTGAATAAAATTGGAAACATTTTGATCGAATGTATCTGGAGTGCATGCTTGGTGAAAAAATGTGGGTAAATGTGTGGTATAGTTATCCCATATTGTTTTGACTATGTAACTGTTGTTTTGTGATTTTGTGCGGGCTGGGAAGGGTTGGGATCTTAAAGACAAAAAATATCAACAGAACTGTATGTTTAATGTTTGGTATAGTTCCTTCAACAATGGGTTTTGTTTTTCTCCAGTTCTACTGTGGAGACGCCTATCTTAAGGATGGTATATTATATCTATTTTTTCATATCCTGTCCCAGTGAAATCATTTGTGAAAGAAAGCCTGCTTGAATTTAACAGCTGTTGGTAAAGACGTGCAGAGCTTTGGTCCATAGAGACCTGTGAGGTTTTCAGAAAAGGCAACGACTCACACTGAAAATAGGGGAAGAATTGGAAGGAAAGTATTTGTTTTTGAATAGGCATAATGAGATTTATTGATTGACTTGTGAACATCAAAACTGTTAACTTAAACAGCTTAGGAACAATTTGTGATAAAATAGTTAAGTTTCATCCTCTAGTTTGTGTGATGGTTAAACTTTTGTGTTGTTTCGTTGTGTTGTTATTTTGTAGCTGGTACTGGATGAAACCCAGTAAACCCAGTGAAGTTCTTTATTTTGAACCCACTTTCTCTATATGGATTAAAGTTTTAGACAAGATAAATTTTTAATAATTTGTTGTGATGCCAGGACCATAGCCTCTTTGGAAAAAAAATTTGACGGGTTGCTTCTCACCACAAAGTTGAAAGGGTGAGTGTCTTAGCGAGTTTCTTCCATGTACAATGGATTTCAAACGTGTACAAAATAATATTTTGAAATATCTCAAATGTTGCACAAGTACAAAAAAACAAGTTGCAAGAACCTTACTACATAAAAAAACTATTAAAACTATTACTTTATCAATGTGTGTTTTGATCCAGCTATATCATTCAGACATGATATCAATCACAGTAAATTTGATTGACTAAAACTAAAGTTCAGATATCCTCCAGTAGTTCATTTGCATAGAATTTGCAGAGAGGCTACCAAGACAAGATCCACCAGGAGGAGGGGGCAAAAGAAGTTCCACACCTATATTCATAGTCTGTATGCACAACAGTTACTTTACAAAAAATACTGTCTGTCAAGATTGGATGAAAGGCCAAGACAGAAATTGGTCAAGGAGGCTGCCAAGGGGCTGACAGCAAAATTGAAGGAGCAGCAGGAAATTCTGGCGAGAACTGCATATATTCTACAAGTGACAAGCATATCATGTATCCTCCATATGTCTTGGATAGGAGATGGTTTGCAAGAGGGAAGCCTTGTTCTTGTCAAAGACAACATATGGGCCTGACCAGGATCTCCCAGAACCTTCCTCAAGGTGAAACATGGTACAAGTAGAACCATGGTGTGGAGCTACATTTCTTTATATGTGTGTACTAATTAACATGCAAGCTACCTGGACCAAAGGCGTGGGCAACAGTTGTAAGAGAGCAGAGCTGAGTAACATTGGCAGAGTATTTCCATCTCATTCACCATCAAATTAAGATACCATCCTGTTATTTTCTATTTTTTAATTTCATGCATTGCAAGAGTCAGAAAGTTTTACATTTCTGCATCAGTCGAACATAATCAAGTTTGCTCATTAGCAAACAGGTGAGAATAAAATGAGGTTTGCACAAAGTGAATTAATCCTGCACAGTTACTGCCCACATATCTGGCAGCATACTGACACAAAATCAGTATGCTTCTTTCTTGAAAGATTAGTATTTTTCAAAATGATTTGACAACTGTCTCCAAAATCCAAATAAGCAAATCATCAATTTTGTGGCTCGAGTTCTGACTCAGCTCCTAGTCTCATAATAACTTGAGTCCACATCTGTGTGCAGGTTAATCTTAGCTCATATCCAGCTGTTCTGCGAATGCCTCAAAGGCTTGTTAGAAAACATGAGTGAACAAGCAGCATTATGAAAACCAATGAATACAACAAACAAGTGGGAGGCGAAGCATTGGATGAAAACTAGTACTGCATATGAACGCTGCCTTGTTTCACGTCACTTGGAGCATAACTGGGAGTTCAGAGAGCCTCAACAATGTTTGTAATAGTGGGCATTAAAATGTCTTCCCTCAGCAGTAAATCTGATACAAAATATCCCTGTGCTAGGAATCAACGCAGTGGAAAAGAAACATACCTGCACCTGTGGCAGCAACTTTAACCCATTATATGCTCCCAGTACATTATACAGTACTAAAAGCTTCACAAGGGAAAAAGTGCTAAGCTAGTGGAAATGATTAGGTCATCAATGCAGTGGAAAAATTAAAAGTGGCACCACTGAATAAGTACAAATGGATTTTTCGTTTTGTTCCTTCCCTGACTCCTTTTGGATTTTTGTACATTTCTGTTGTTTTCATTCAAACTTTCACATCATTCACTCATTCTTCTGTTTTGCATTTGGGTCCTCTATCTATCTACAATCAAAACCTGACAATCTGACGAAGAAGTTGAGGTTAGATGAAATGGCATGTGCGACCGAGGTGGCCTATAAACCTGGGACAGTTCTTTCAGGAGGAAAATAAGAACTCCAATAAATTATTGTGAGAAACGTGTGGAAGTGAACCCTAAAGGTTTGACCCAAGTCATAGAGCTGAACATCCTCCTGGTCAGAGATAATTGCTCCTGATACTGACCAAATGGGCAATACACTTCTGAATTCCAAGAAAGTAAGAAAAAAAACACTCCAAAACATATTCTTGCTATGTTTTCTGGCATTTACTAAATACAAATTATTTTGGCAATTTCATCTGAGCCAAAATAAAAACAGTTTAGTCTGATTTAACTCCAAACAGAAAGAACAAAGGGTGTGTATTTCTCTTATTTCATTGTATTTAGACGTCTAGTTTTAGCTGTATGGATTAAGACTGTAAGAGTCATCATATCACAGGTGACTTTAAGACAATGAAGACCTAAACCTTGGTTTAGATTTTTTGGATTCAATTTAAAATCCATCAGTTTTTTAACATTGGGGTTTGTGTTTCACATTGCAACAGAAAATTTTACTTCTATTTTTTCATCGAATGTTAAAATTCACACCCCAAATTCTAGCAACAAAAAAAAAAGACAAAACGCAATAGATTGTTTAATTTTGTTTTTATATAGCAAAACAATGAAAATTTTCCATGTACATTTATTCTTCATGCATTTATTCAGAGCAAGTGTGAAGTGCTGCAGTATGATAATATTCTTATCAACCAGTTGAAGGTGAAAAATTAGCATTTTTTTTTTTTTTTTTTTAATTTCCTCTAAGCGTCTCAATAAAACTTTCATTTAAACTTAAACACCCACATGAAGCTTTGCACATAAAACAGGGCCTTCCTGCTAATAGGAACTCCTGGGAACAAGTTTGGCTTCATCTCTCTTTGAATTTGATGGACATGTTTGCTTGATCTGCGACAGACTGGCGACCTGTCCAGGGTGACCCCGCCTCTCGCCCGGAACGCAGCTGGAGATAGGCACCAGCAACTCCCGACCCCGTTAGGGAGAAGGGTGACGGAAAATGGATGGATGGATGTTTGCTTGATGACCATTGTGTGTCTGTCTTCGATTGTCTGTCAGAGAACTGTCATTCTTGGTATTTGCTTGTCATTTTGCTATCTGAATACATCTGCTGACCCGGATCATAAAAAATAAAAATAAAAAAAAAGGAACAGAGCAGGAATAAACTGCTGTGAATTTACTGCGGCTTTACAGCAGCATCTTCCTGTGTTCAGTAATCATTATGAAGAAACAGTTAAATATTCATTAGCAAATGAACATTTATTGCTGTCAGTTGATCATTAACGGTAAATAACCATAATTTAGCAGTGTGAAGCTCTGTTTCTTGTGAGGCAAAAACACCACAAACATGCACTTGACTCAGACAAAGCAGAGTGAATCAGCAGCCACCACTTTTCATTGGTTTGCAAATTAGGGAGAAAAAGATCCGACAAAAATTGTACGGGATCTTTCGGTAGTTGTCGTTGGATTGCGTGACTTTTGGTGGTGTGTGAAAAGCGGTGTAATGTAAGAATTACAGGCAGAATTTGTTTACATTTTCATGTCAATATTCCAGTTGTTTCTAGACTGAGACTTCAAGCCTTCTCAGTCCTTTTTTTAAGTCAGTTATAAAGTATAAATTTTAAACTTGACTTTGATTTTAGGGTAAGTATTACTGCCGTGGACAGGCTTTCAGCATCGAACCGCCAAAAAACCACAGACTGTAAGAAAGAGGTTTGACAGGCGGACAGATGAAAGGATTGATGAATGGAAAGATTGATGGGAACTGTACCCCTGAATTTGTACACGATTTATGACAACAAACTTCAATGAATTTTATTTGGAGTTTATATCAATTCATAGAAGTGCATGGCTGTGAAATGGAAGAAAAAAATATGCAATTTTCAAATAGAAAAAATGTGCTGTGGATTTCTACCGACTCCGCCTTCGTCAGTAGTTTGGAGAACCACATTTCCGAAATGACAGCTGCAAATCTTTGCACATGTAGCCATTTTTACCCATTATACTCTGCTGTTCTAAACTGAAGAGCAGGTGTGAATGCCATTTTTAAAGTCTTGCTATTCATTGTTAATTGGACTCGTCTTTGATCGGGCCTTGCTAACGTAACAATCTTGATTTAATTCATTCTTTTGGAGATGTGAGGTATAGAGCTGTCTTGCTGGAAGATAAATCTCTGCCCAGGATCAGGTCTTTAGCAGCGTCCGACAGATTGTCTTCCCATACTGCTGTGTATTTGGCTCCATCCATCTTAGTATCAACTCTGACCAGCTTCCCTGCCTCTGCTGAAGAAAAGCATCTCCATTGCATGATGCTCGCTGTTCTATAACCCAGCCTTACTTTAAACTTCTACACAAATGTATCCCTGCCCTGTCTGCTGCGTTCCTTGATCTTCATGTTGTTGTTTCTTCAGTATTTTCTGTTAACTGCTGCTTTTATATTGGCAAAACTGACACTACATTTTATTTAGGGGTGTCAGCGGTTAAATAAATGCCCCTTTCTGTGATTTTTTTTTTTAAACATGTTGTTTTGGGTTTGTTTTTTTTACATTCATAGATCATTTTACTTTCACTTCAAAGTAAGCATACTCAAGTACATAATATATTATTTTCAAGTATTCCTGCCAGCTACTGTACACCATGGGGTCAGAGTTGATGCACCATGAATTAGAAAATTGTTACAGCCTATGTGTTTCCAGTGAAATATTTTACAGGACCATGAAGTCTCACTCATAATGAATCAGACTGATGAAAGCTATTTTTACAGTAACCAATGACTCATAGGTGCATTAATGCATGAGTTTATTTTTGTTTGCGTAATGCTGACATGTAGTTAGAGCAATTAGTTACACCTGTGTGACTCATCAGACAAGGGTCTTTGTAAACTTTGTTTCACTTCATATCTTCCTGTTTCTGCAGTTCAGTTGGCAAATGATTGGAATCGACACAGTATGACTGCAAAATGAACATGGAAAGTTAAATGCATTCTTCAAGGGTTGTTTTACCAAAACCAGATTTGAGTTAATTATGTGATTATCCATTTATAACAATCTTATGTTGTCATAAAAATTGAATAAGGACATCTCAAAGTGCCAGCGTTTTCTTTATTAAAACAAAAATAATAGCGGTGTAAGGGTCACAAACACTAAAGTTTGGAACATATTTGGGTTTGAAAGTCACAATTTGTTCTTTTTCATCAAGCTTAAATCAAGAACAATTATATTTTTCAGCATTAAGACAAAAATCTTTTCCAATTTCTGAACAGATTTGATTTTACTCTGTTCTAAAATGTCAACTAAGTGGAAACTGTAGACGTGACTGCTGGTTTGAAAGGTTTCTTTTCTATGAATGAAGTTGCATAAGCATGTAAAGCCATCATCTGAATAGATCAAATATAATGTTTCATTAAGAAATTGAAATAATTGCAAAATCTCAATGAACCAAGGTGAAGTTAATTTAGAGCAGCCTTGTTAGTAAGAAATACAGAAATATTTAGGAACCTATTTCAGTGAATACACTACTGCTTGTATTCAAGAAATGAATAGAGTAGCTTGTTTTTATACTTGAAAATATCAAATAAATAAGTTATCAAATAAAACTTTCATTAAAAGGAATAATTAATCTGTAGCAAACACTGCCCTTTTCAGCTGTGATATTATTCAGTTTTAAAAGTACAGAGGAAGTAAAATTCTTCCTCTTTTTGATATGTTTGTTGGTATCAAACATTTTCTTTCAAAAATTTTGAAATAAATCAGAAGGTCGGTCCTGTGGTCAGTTTAACTTTATTTTCAAATTTCTGGTATAATTAGACTAAAGTGAATCTTCTCTTCTGCTGACGGAGCATTTGCAAAATATTGCCTTATATTAATCAAAGTCATTGGGTCATTGTTGCTATATATTAATCAAATAGAATTTATCTGTACATTTAATTATTTATATTTTGGTGTCAATTTTATGCAAAGCCCTAACTTATAAACCCATGTTAGTGAATCTCATGGTGCAGTGGTTCAGGCGGACACCGTATCCACAGGCTGTGGACTTGATGTGCCTGTCCCAAGTTTGACTCTCTCCCTCGGTTCCGTTTCCACATGTCGTCGCACCTTCTCCCTGCCAACTTCCTGTCACATTACTTTCAAATGAAGGCTGTAGTGCCAAAGAAATTCTTTAAAAATCAAAAACAACAAAAAAAAAAACAATATGACTGGAATATACCTTTAAATGTCACAGTACATCTCAGACAGGTTCCTGTTTTTTCACAGATATAAACCTGCTTAGAAATAACCAAACATCCATGTTTTTTCGAACCAAAGACCTTCCTGCTATAAGGCCACAGTGCTCCTACAAACACCAACATGCAGTCGCCTGCTAGGTAGTTTCTTCTTGTTGTCATCTTCTGAATTCAACCCCCACAACACAAAACAGTGTTGGACTGAAGCTACATTTCACAGTGAAGGATGTTACTTTGAAAGTAAAACTATGCTGCACTAGAAGACTTTTTATGTGTTTTCACATACACAAACAAAAAGTTTCATTTTTCTTCTTTTTTTTGTTTTTTTTTGCTTTTTTCATTGAACCTGTGCTGGATCGACAATGAGGTGGTGAGGAAGGCTGCGGATAAACACGTCCTTGGTAAACGTCTGAAATTCCAAAACTGAGTCTTCAGATCTTTTTTTTTCAAGGATGTTCAGAGATGTAGCAAAAAGAGTCTCTCTTTATCTGTGGGTGTCGTGTGGCAGTAAATGAGCTGGATAAAGGTCTAAATATAAGACGGCTGTTATGTTTCTGTTTTCCCAAATACACTGCAGAATGTGATTATCTGAAGCACAGAAAACAAACCAGCGAATCAAAGCGTTTATGACCTTCGTTTGAACTATGGCAAAGAAATCACCTGCACCGTGTATCTTAAAGTGGAGCAGTTAAAAGGTTTTCTTTTCCAGTCAGGGCGACTGAATTAAAGCAAGAGAGAGCAAAAATCTGAGTTTGGAAACTCTTGTATGTAGTAGATAAAAACAAAAAAATGCGTCCTGTGTCTTCACACATTTGACTTTCAGAAAGGAGCTGTAAAATGGCCAAAGTTTTGGAGCTAATTATCTTGCATAGTACCCAAAAAAAACAGAACATTACAATAAAATAATTTACTGAAGTAGAAGAAAGGTTCTGGAAAACTGAAAAAGGAATCATAATGGCTGTAATGGTTTCTTTTAAGATCCCCTTTGAGAAGACAGCCCTGGAGGAGGGTTTTCAGTGTCTTTGCTTTCCAGAGAGTAAGTAGTACCTCACCAAATTTCATGAACTTGAAGCAGTGGAGCATGACTGAAGGCAGAACCAACTATGTGCCTTCACAATAATTAAATAGGCTGTCAGCCATGGTGGTACACAGTGGAAAATAAAACTGATGTACCTTACAGCTTAACATGTTGTTGTAGCTGTCATTCCAAATCATAGAGACAAACCGCTCAAGTCCCACCTCATTTCTGCAGTTGCCTCAAACAATGCATTTATTAATTATGTTTAATTTTCCAGGGAGCCACCTAGATCTTTAAAAGTCAATGGAAAGAGTTTCTTTGGAGAACGCTTTTATCATCAGGCCAGTTCCTCGGCTTTGATGTGAGATAAAGCAATTGAGAATCACATTAACACTGAAGCAAGGCTTAGAAAATGTATGTCAACTGGCTAATGAGCCCCGGAGTGTTTCCAGTGTGGACAATCAAATGCAGAGAAAAAGATAAAAAAAAATAAATAAATAAAAGTAGAGTAAATCATCAGCATGAAAAAAAGCCATGCAAATATGCATCGGTAGTTATTACAAAAGACAGGTAAACAGTGACAAACAGTACGCATGTGAAAAATTACAGCAAAATTAGGCCATGCATGTTTTTATTTATTCAGTGATTATAAGAATACAAACATTCTCCACCATCCATGATGTAATATCTAAAATGCAGGGGGATCCATTGGTCTTGTGTTTGGTCTTCTTGTGAAGCTGGAGCTCAGTTGAGCCAAACATTATTCCCTCCAGATTAATGTTTTGGCATGGCCAGATCCAAGTCCTGATTTGAATATCACATGGAATCAATATAATTATTTAAAATTAGAGTGATGGCAAGGAGGATGAATAATAACAGATTGTGTTTTTCTAAGTTGAAATTTCTTTCCAGTGATTTATTATCTTTTGAGATATGCCTGTTTCTGTCATATCAGACGCCAACTTATTAACAGAATGAAAATATTTTCAAATCTAAATCTGCCCGAAATAATTTTGGGTTTCACAATAGTTTTGCCTTCAGATTACACCACTGAATGGTGGCATATCAAAATTAAAAACTGTGAGGCTTAGACATAAGCCTTGTAGGACTTTATAATGTAAATTAGACCATCTGGATGACGCACGTTGTTTGCTTCTTGGTTGGTTGGTTACTTTGAA
Source organism: Poeciliopsis turneri (assembly GCA_922788865.1). Lineage (NCBI taxonomy): Eukaryota > Metazoa > Chordata > Actinopteri > Cyprinodontiformes > Poeciliidae > Poeciliopsis > Poeciliopsis turneri. Next base: position 931,611 of record CAKLNU010000556.1, on the reverse strand, counting down.
GCCTTTGCAAAACAAAACCCCAGGAGTCTTAAGCACATGTATGTGCAATGTGTGTCTTGGGAGGTGTAATTAAACCATCCTTCATTGTCCAGGAAAATTCATGATTGCAGTAAAATTCATTTTAGAAATTTGATCTGAGTACAGTTTTTTTTTATGTTTTGAATCCACCCAAGACCTTCCATGATTTTAACACTGGAAGGTCGTCACTATTTTAATAAAATAAGTAATGGATTTCAGGTTGATTTATCATTTTTGAAGGATTATCAAATTGTGTGTATTATCAGTATTTACACTGAGAAAAAAAAATAGGGTTTTTTTAGCATGACATCTTCTATACAACAAATGGATATTCTCTGCGAATGAAACAGAATCTATTTACAACCTTGAAAGAAATTTGACTTTGGTTAAAAATGACTACATGCTGGATCCGTCCCCTCGCTCTCCGCCGTGCCTGAGCTCAGCTGTCAAACCCCCGACTCTTGCAATAGAGGCTGTCATGTTGCAAAGATTTGTAACCACAGCAACTCAAGAACAGCGAGTAGGTCAGAGACTCCTCCTCTAGCTGTTTGCTGTCACTCAATCATAAATTACATTGAAAGACTAAGGAGATTAACCAGATATATTTACACAGATGTGTTCGTTTTATGGATTACTGAAACAATTTCCTCATCCTTGTTTGGCAGAGCGCTCCTCTCCTTCCACATCTTTTCCCTTTTTTTCCCCCCACAGAAATACCAGAAAAGTACCTGTATTTTTGAGTTTCTCTTCCGATGTGTGTGTGTTGTATGTATGTGTGTGGTGTGTGTGCGCTTTTGTCAGACTGTCAGACATATTTCAGTTAAAAACTTCTCCTCCACTCCCTGTGTGCTCATTTTTTTTTCTTTTGCTGGTCCAAATGATAGCCTGCAGAAACTTCCTGTAATTGGTCTGAAAGTGTTAACCCCCCTCCCTTTTCCCCCAAAAAGAGTTTTACTCTAGAAAAGGACAGAACTTCACTTTGATCCAGACCAAGAGCACTTAATTTTGCTAAAGCAAAAGTTTACCTTCTTATTGCAGTCCTTGTTGAAAAGCAAGTGTAACATCTTTAATCTCTATGCTCCCGTTTGATGTGAAAAGACGCTAATTAAGTACAACACTGAAACCACATTCCTGTTTAATAACACATAGGCCTCCCTTGAGTTTTGGACCTCTAAGAGTGTCCTGTGGCATCTAATGTTGGCAGTGGGTCCTGTGGGTGCTATAGGCTGCCAGGTGGGGCCTCTATGGATTGAGTCTGTTCCTGTACATTACACCTATGCTCAATTGGAATGGGATTTAGGGAGTTAGGAAGCTGGGTCAATGGTCAATATTCTGCTTCTGGAACTGTTTCTGAGCAGTTTTGGGTAATGCAATGGCCATGCTGTCCTGCTGATAAAGGATGATGGTATCTGGCAGAGCTGCTATTATATGGGAAGGTTTGATATAATTAATGAAAGGACCAAAGATTTCCAAGCAGAATATTGCGTTGTATCAGCAATATCAATCACGTGTTGATGTTTGTTAGTGTTGTTGCTGAGAAATGTTGGCTATTCTCCTTTCTAAGCACCACTAGAAGCTGGCATTTACACAATATTGAAAATGACTTTTTTTCCACTGTCTGACATATATAAGGTCATATTTAAGGTCAGTTAGGATCACATAAGTATTCTGATCACAATCCTTTCAAAGTGTGCAATTAAGGTTAAATGATTTGGGTATCATTCCACCAGATTGTCTCAATAGTTTGCTGGGATTCTGATTAATCCTCTTTAACAAGTGAAGGGTTCTCCATCACTGGTTTGTCTTTCAGTGAATGTCAGCCAGTCACAAAATTGGCTGTATACTTATGAGTCACAGTCCAGTTAGAAAATCGATTTAGCCCCACGCTTCATTATTACCACATGACGCCATCAAAGTGTACCAGTCCCTCCTGAATCAAAATGTTCAAACAACAAGTTGCTGCCATGTGTTTTCATATTTGCTAGTTTCAACCCTTGTGTCAATGTAACGATGGTTGTTTTTAGCTTCATCAGACCACAGGACATGTCCTCAAAAATTCAGTTCTTTGTTCACTGAGTGATTTCCAAGTTGAAATGTAGCTTGTTGTTTGGCTTTCAGAGTGATGTCTTTTCCTCTGATTAGTCCAAATCTTGTTTAATTTTAAGGTTTTCCAAAACATCATGCAGGTGCTGCTTTTAAACACATCCATGTGTCTCCATTGAATTCAGCTTACAAAGCCATGACATCAACATCTCATGTTTGTAAATTATTTTAGCCTGAATAATTTCAGTTTACATAAATACTAATTTTGAAAAAAGCAACTTAAAAACAAAATTGTTCTCTCATTAGAACTGAAAAGGATTTTGATGATTCTGACTGACCTAAGAAAGACTAAATTGAGTCTGATTCAATAATAGACACACAATGCATGTAGAAATCTGGTTTTAACTATCAGTTTGGCCCATTTCAATTTAAATTGAAATGGTACAACACCCACACTACAAGGTTAAAATAACCCCAACACTGAATTAATTTGTTGCAAAGAATAATGAAAAAGGATATGAGTGAACATAAATCAGTATTTCTTCAGCTAAGTTTTAATGGCTGACAAAACAGCTTGGTAAAAATAACAAGAAAAAACCTTCAAGAACAAAACTTCCTAAATTTTTTTATCCACAGGATCAAGCTAAATTAAATATATTATGCAACTCAGAGCATTAATCATCGCCCACAATTAGTTCCTCAAATGTGTCACACAGTTAGCATAGTGCAGTCACAGGCTTTAATGTTGGTCGTCAGATCACAGCTAACTGCCCGCTAAAGTGAGAAAACACTCCCAAGATATAGTAATGATTAGATTAGTAGCCAGCTAAATTACAGACAAAATGTGTCTTTCAGCCAAGCATCAAAAAGATGCTGTGAAAACATTCTGAATTGCAGATGATACTGACAGAGCTAATTAAGCTGTGGGTGTTGCGTGGTGCTAAATGAGCTGGCTCCAGGTTCCCAGTGTCAGGCTGCTGTTATGTTACTGTCATCTTTGCACACTGTGTGATTATCTAAAGCCAGAGACTTACAAATGAGAGCATTTGTGTCTGTTGTTTGAACCACGGTGTTTTACCACACTGTGTATCTTAAACAAGACCATCTAAAAAAAATTTCATATTTAATGTTTTTGCCCCTCATTTCAGAAAATGAAACTCATAGATTTATTATTACTGGTAATTTTGATTATTCTTATTTACAGATAATGAAAACCCAAGATTCAGTGTCTGAGAAAATTAGAATGTTGCATAAGATCAATCAGATCATCTTGTCATTACCTCATAGATTATCTGGGGTTCATGTCAGCCCAATTTGCTGGCCAATCAACACCAGGAACACCATGGTCAGTGAAACAGCTTTTTGTATCTATGGCAGTGTGTGTAGTTGCCAAGTCCAGCTGGAAAACAAAATCAGCATCTCCATAAAGCTTGTCTGCAGAAGCAATCATAAACTGCTCTAAAATTTCTTTGTAGACAGCTACATTGACAGGGGATTTCAGAAAACACAGTTTCCTTCAGACTCTGGGCCCCTGATTTCCAAATGAAAAAGTTTTGCTCGAGAAATGTAAGGCCTGATTGTAGGTTTCATCTGTGCATGGTATCTCTTGATTCGCTGAGATTTCAGTCCTTGTGAAATTCTTCTGAATTCTTGAGTGGCTTTTACTTGACAATTCTCATGTTGCCGGTGCAACTTTTCCTCCCACATTACTTCCTATTTGTTAACAACTAATTAACGGTTTAGTAGTTCACCTGCCTGTGCTTTAGCTTCAGTACATATACCACTTCGCTGTGAAGGCTTCAAAGGTTACTTGGAGAAAATTAGTAAATAGCATCATTTATACCAAGGTCTACAGTAGACAGGTCTGGGAGAAAGAATATTATAGCAGGATTGCCTCATAAAGCAGTAATCCACACTTTGAACATCAGAAGGACCGCCTTTTAATCGATTAACTTGAAAACTGTATGAAACACCAACATGCCAACACGCGTGCTAACAGGTCTGGCAAGGAGAGAGTTAGCCAGAGAAACAGAAAGGAGTCATATTTGGACTCAGGAGGCAATATAGAGACTTAGATTGAAAAAAGAAAGAGTGGAAAGAAAATATCTTTTGAAATAAAACTTTAGACTTAAGCATATTTATGTGTTAAAATGGCCAAGTGAAAGTTTAAATCAAAATCCAATTGAGAAACTTTTGCAAGACATCATAATAATTGCTCACGACTTACTCCGTCCAGTCTGATTAATATTTAGCTACTTTGTAAAGAAGAAAAGGTAAACATTTGTTTCTAGATGTGAAAAGTTGGTACAGGTGACAAATCCCCAAAAGATTTGCAGAAAGTGCAAGGCGATATTTTAGACTCAGGTTTTCATTTAACATGTTCAGATTTTTTATTGCAATACATAAAGAAAACTAATTTAATGCGCTAGTTTCTGTTGGCCTACCACATAAAATTGAAGTTTGTGGATGAATTGTCAAAAAATTCTAAAAAAGCTCAAGGGTAATGAATCATTTTGCTGGACCCTGCAGACAGATGAAATTTGTGACTATTTTTTAAGTTTCTGTTGAGTTTTAGAAACTGGTTGCACAATTAATTGAGAGTATCACCCATGTGACCTACATCTCCATGTCCCTGTCCGTTCACGTTTCTGATGCACAATTTGTATATGAAACAGGAACATGATTAACGACCCTTGACGGTGAAATATTAAATGATTCAAATGCAAATACACTGTAGGGCTGTAACCGCTTTTTGTAATTCACTTCAAGGGCAGAAATTAGACTTGCAAAACTTCACCCATACACAGGCAAATTGCACTGAGACATAGCCTTGCCGTGAGTGGCAAACAACAGGGAAATGAAACATGCACCAAAAAAAGGAGGGACCATCAATCTAATGGGATTCCATTGCAAATTCCCTGCATTTCAGCATTGCACGGGCTCTCACAGGGGGATAGTCAACAGTGGAATAGCTTTCAGATGCTTGAGCACAAGCAGAGGGGGACTGCAGCTACCCTAGATCCCATCTAACAAGCATTGCTCTCTGTGAATCTGCACAATGAAAGCCATTTTTAATTTTATATAGAAAGAATAACAGCTTAGAATAGAATAATGTGAACTCCATTAAAAACCAAATCAGCTTCATTAGACACGGTAATAGCCTCACTTAGCGATGGCAGGCACAATGACTTTGGCAAGCATTAACTCTGCTCATTAAAGCGAGTTGAGCCTCACTGTGATCAACACATGCCAGCACATGATGAATGGCAGATTATAACCTATTTTATCACATTTGTGTACTACATAGTAATTATTTTATATCTTAACCTTGATATAGCCATGTATCATGAGGAAAAATAATCTTATCCCATGCATTTATGTAACGTACATTGAAGCATGAGTGGGCTTTTTTTTTTTTTTAACAGCACAGAAATATAGTTTGGAAACCATGAATATATCACGGCACATCCCGTGTGAGCGCTCATTTGTGTTGGGAGAGAAAGTGGAGGGTCGGATGACAAATTTTGGGGGAGGGAATGTGATTACTGAGACATTGGCAGAGGCAGTTGTCACTTCTGCAAGCCTCCATCTCCAACTCTGTCCAAGTGGTGGGAGATGCAAGAGAACAGGATTACAGTTGCTTGCAGATTTTTGACGGATGGCCATGTAATATATGAAGGTATCATTTGACCTTCTTACCACTTCAGTAAACGGCTTGCTGCATTCACATCACGTCTGGAGCGATGAAAGTCCAATAACCTTTGCATCATTCTTGCTCTTGGCTGCAGAAAGACACCCGAGGAATGACTTATCTGGGAAGGGGTGTAGAACCATGAGAGAAAAACTCCACCAGGGCAGAAACAGCTGTTTCACTGGGAGCACCATGGCTGTAGATGTGTGCTTCTACCTACAAAGACCACTTTTCCAAAGTAAAGCACTTGTAAAATTGTATTACTTGAGAAGTGTGGCATTAAGCAGTGAGATCATATTACTGGGATTGCATCTTCACTTTCCTCCTTTCTCTTTGGCTGGCTGGGAATGGGGCTTATCAATTTACTTATCCACTCAGCCTTACATACTTTAAGTATTGCAGCATTTGATCAACTCCTTTGCATCTCAGCTGGATGCCAACTTGAACTTCAAACAGCCCTCCAACAACCCAGAGCAGTAGCGAAATCATTTGAGGATGCTTTTAAAAAAAAGCATAAGTACAAATGGATGGATGGATGACCAGATAAGTAATTTGCATGTTATTACAGAATCATTTTCATGACTGAACAGGGAGTAAATAATGTTTATGTTTGATCAAGATGACATTTTCTTGTCAAATTCTCAAAGACAAGTCACTGAACAAAATTCCAAGATGTCAAAATATTATTTTATTCAGCAGCAGTAACTCTGTTCTTAGAACAAAGTTCTAAGGACTGATGAATCAATGCACCTTAAAAACAGATGCAGGAAGTGGTGAAGCTAACAAAGAGCATGATCCATAGCACATTTTCTCTCACCGTTCACACCTGGTGATTTATTGATGACATTTACAGGTGATTCCACTGCTGAGAGAATCAACGGGATGAACGCCACAGTATATGGGAGTGACTCTGTGAGCTCAGATTCGGCACAATCCATCAAAACTCACAGCATGGCGTTCCATCATTCAGCAGGATGACAATCCCAAGCACAGAAGCAAAGAACTGCTCAGGATGGATGGATGGAATATCCTCAACTGGATGAGTTAAAGGGAATTCATGGGATTTTTTGGGGGGCCCACTCGAAGGTCTCACATAAATCTTGTAATCTGCACAAGTTTGCATGTTTTCCCACCTCCACCAGTTTATAGAATAAATACAAACTGCAGAACAACTAACATAACAAACACATCTACCTTTATCCAGTGTGGTGCATGAAAGCATTCAAATGAGTGCATGCACTCAAGTAATGTCTTATTTTATCTTCTGTTATGAACTTTGGATTAACAGGCATTTATTTCAGGAGCGAACAAAAGACTTGACATAATCTCAGCTAGGTTTTAGTTTCTTCATGCAGAAAAAGGAAGCAGTATTTCTCCCCAAAAGTTGAGGCTGTTGAGTGATTCCAGTTTCCAGTGAAAGTCAGGTTATTATACACATATATCAATCATTATGGGCATGTGAGGATTTGGGCTTTTCTCTGTGTTAATTTAGGTTTTTGTGTCTTTTTCAGTTAATTGAGTCTCCGTGTTGTCCTGTCCACCTCTTGATTGTCCCCAGCTGTCCCTTGTTTCTCCTGATTGTCTCCCTGTGTGTTTAATCCCTCCTGTGTTCCTGGTTCCTTGTCAGGACCTCGTCTTGTCTTGTCTAATCTTTCTAATCAAGCCATCTGGTTGTGTCGTCTCGTCAGTCTTCAGTGGCATGTTTTCCAAGTTGCTACCAGTTTTGAGCATTAGCCTTGTTTCTGCATCTTGTTTCAGGTGTTTCTGTGCTGAGCCTGCTACAGCCAGGGATTGGGATTAGCTGTGGTTCTCCACATTAAGAAGAGACAAACCGAGTCATAAAGTTGCATCTCAATGCATTTTGTCATTTCTAAGCTTCCTATCAAAACCATCATATATAAGTATATGATGATTACTTATAACCATCATATATATATGACTTAAACCATATGATGGTTTAAGTCTGTATACTTAAACCATCATATATAAGTATATGATGGTTTGAATGAAACCATTCAAACCATGGTTGAATGAAACCAGTATAATGAAAAATTATAGCTCCGATGTTGTCTGACAAATAATTATGTTCATAGTTTCTTAAATATTAACTCCAATCTCATTCTGTTTAAAATGTGAATCATAAAATTTTCACTCAGACTTTTTGACCCATTTTGCTTTCTGACAACTAAAACATGTGCATATGCTAAAGAGGAGAGGAGGAATTCAGCAAATTTTAATTAGTTTTTGTTAATGAAGAGAACATTGAACAACAATCACTTCTGTGATGACACAATGTGTTAACTGACCAGTAACATATCTTCATATAAATTGTGAATTTTTTCATGCCGTGAGAGAAAACTCAGTCTTGAATGTCAGGCGGTGAACTGCGCATATGAATTGTTGAGGTTTAACCTGTTTGGACTGAATGCAGAAATATTTCTTCTGAAAGGTGGACTTTTAAAATCCTGCCTGGATCAATCTCCTAATCAGATAAAGTAGAAAAAGGCAAAGCACAACAAGGATAATTACTCAGCAGTGCTTAATTGTAGAGCAGAAGGTCTGTATACTGATTACTTCTCCCTGCACGGTAAGTACTGGCAATGCTGATTCAAAATATGGTAAAAAAGTACAGTGTGCTTTAGGTTCTATCACAACATTGAAAAAATTCCCCTTTAATCCAATTTCCATTGTTGAACCATGGTCATTCATGGTTATGTAACTGTTTTAGGGTGGGTTTTTTTAGCTCTTCCTCCACAGTTGGTATTATCTCAGCACAATAGAGAGGCATGAATCTGTGAGGGGATGTGATTGTTTAGATGCAAACTTTTTTCCATGCTCAAGCCAAAAACAAATCAACTTGTTCATATAGAAAGACCACTTGGTCACACTCTTAAAAAGAAACTAGATGTAGGCTTTGTGAGCTTCTGTGCCACAGAAAAAAACAAAAAAAACAACTTGATTTAAGCAACCCTGGTATGAAAATGCATTAACCCAGGCGGCGCTAGAAAAACAGGGACTTTGTTCTAGCAATTGTTTTGCAACAATGAATTAAAACTGAGACTGGAACAATAGTATGCCTTAAAAAGTATGGAATTTAAATTTGTGTTCCATATGTTTCGGGGGGGTTTGTTGTTTTTTTAAAATAAAACTGAGTCTTTAAAAGGTTTTGTATTTTAGACTGTATTCCACATCCTATTTTTTTAACCGTTCCATTAATCCATCTCCTTATTGTCATTGCAGATTCTCTATTGAAATCCTTAGGAATACATTCATAACAAGATTCGGTGTGAATAAGTATGAAATCTTGATATAAATGATATATAGGAAAGATGAGATTTTTTTTTCTTACCAATCACCCACTCTTAAATTAATATGCATTGCATACAAAAAACAACTAAAAATAAACCCTTTGAGCCATATGTATAGTTCTCGTACTAATGTAGATTTCCCAGCATAACATACTATACCTGTCAGTTACTGAAAATGATAATTAGATATATTTATGCATGCTTCAGTTTGTTCTTCTTTTAGTCTCTATGACAACAAGAAGAAAACATCTTTTGCAGATCTTTTAGCCTCCTGATGCTCCTTCTAGCTGTAAATTCTGAAAACACAACAATGAAGGAACTCAATAGGCCTGAGTCTCTGACAAAGGTGTCACCACGTTGTTGAAAATGTGGTGAGGATAAGTGACACAAAAGAACAAACTTCTTTTGGAGTATACCTCTGGCAGTGTGAAAGCAAAGCAAAACATTTATGCACTCGGTCTATAGGAGGAACTGTGGGCACCTGAAAACTTTTATTTTTTTTGTTTGTTGTTGTTTTTTTAATACAGGCACCATGTTGTAAAATGGTGGACCAATTTAGAAATATAACTTTGAATCCACATTTTTTACTGTCTTCACTGATTTATTCATCCCATTTAAATAGTTTATATCCAGGTGCGGTTGAAAAATGGCCCCTGCATGGGACGCAGGGGTGTGGCGAGATTTCGAACTACTGAATCTTGAGAAGACAAAATATTGCGATATTTTTTTGTCAACTTACAAAATCTCTCTATAAATGCAATTTCTGTCAAAGTGGCGTTTATCTGGAAAGCATTTACAAAAGGCAACATTTACTTTGTTGAAAGCAGGATGGAAAAGTACTCAGCAGGGCTCACAAGGGACGCAAATATGTTAATGAGGACGTCAGGTGTTGATAAAAGTATCATCAATCACCTTCACATTGCAGGCACTGATGTCAGACTAAACTGTGAGGTAAAATTCACATATTTCTTTTAAACTCATGTTTTATTCACAAATTCTTAGATATGTCCTTCAAATACGTCTTTAATCTTGTGTCAAAAGATTCAGATACTTACTGTGTGTTTCTCCTTCCTCCTTGCTCGTGTAGATATGTACCAGTTTATTTCAGAGTTCAGATGTCCCGACGACATCAGGGCAGCATGCTCGGCAGTGCGCTGCTGTCAACATATTGCTCAGCTCGATGCAGAGCTGCCTTGTTTTGCTGTTGAGCGACAAATACACAGTTCACTCCAAATGACAAGTGAAGCAGACATATTCAGAGTAGGTCCAACTGCACAGGTGTGTCAGTCACTTCAGTATTTTGCACATTGAGATAAGATAATCTTCATCAGCAAAGACAAATAATCCGTCAGATTATTTTCAGATAATTGTAGCAAAACGTGAGACTGTTTTAGCTGTAGTTTGCTGTAGTTCTGCATATATTTGGTATAATCTTCAGTGGCAGTTTTCATACGGGCAACATAGTTGTAGGGCATCTGAAAAGACTGAATAGCAATTTCCCATTTCTATTGTGGATTGCTGACGGAGGGGTACTCATCCAGGACATCATTGTTCTCCAATGATGGTGATTCTTACAATATTTTCACCACGTTCAGACACTGTTTATTGACAGATCACCTAATGTAAGCTACAATATCAAGAGCAAAATGTGTTGGAAAGCCATTTACTCTAAGTCACGGTTTGACTTAGTAACACACACTAGATACAAAATGTACAACATGTGCCGGAAATGTTTTACTTTGTTATTACATGTGCTTTAAAACCTAGCTGCAGCAGCAGTGTGTCACGGTGCTTAGTATACAGAGGATCCAAGTGCAGAGAGCTAGATGGAACCACTTCCTTTAATGAAGAAAAGAACAATAATTTACAAGGATTAACCACGGGACCAAGAGTTGACATGGGAACTAGCCGGAGTGCAGCGAAAGGAGCGAGTGGAGAGTAATGAGATCAGGGAGCTTTATATGGTGGTGGGAGTGGGAATGACAAAAGAACTAATTGCAGGTAAATGAATGCAGCTGGGGAAGGGAGCAGGTAGGGCAAATGAGATAAATAACAGCTGAGAAGTCGAGCAAATGGAAGACTGAATGTAAGAACAAAGCAAAGAAAATGGAAGAGAAAAAGAAAACCCAAACAGGAAACAAATGAATACTAATTTGCTGAAACAAATCCAAAACACAAGAGTTTCAAGAAATAAACTAAAATGGGAAGATATATGAAAGATTATAACTCAAGCCAAACTGTCCAACCAACAAGGGATCATAGCAGAACCAACCCCAAGGGCGGCTGCCAGATGCCTCAAAACAATGTCCAGGAAAAACTTTTTAAAAACCCAACCCATCCCAGGTTGACAGAGGGGGCCTCAGAAGGAAAGCAAGAAACCAAAAAGAATAAGCCAATATCCAAAGAAAGTTTATGAGTCTGGAGTCATGAGTCTGGCTTCTTCGGCCTCATCCCAGGTTCTGGCAGAAGAGCCAGAACCTGGGATGCCAGGGTTGGTGAAGCAGCAGTAAAGAGACAGATAGTCTGGAAGCCAAGTGATCATAACACTGTGAAATTAGATCAGTTCAACTAAACTACACTTCATTTACATACAAGAAACCCTGTGACAAGCAAAAAGTGATTGCATTGAAGGAGCATCTTCAAATGTCATCATGCAAATCCTGAAAAAAAAAATAAATAAATAGAACTGCAATGATTTTGTGTCACAACCTGTGTGAGAATAGACGCTCTGTTCATCTGGAACAGTTTTTTTCTTCATGTATATTCTCAAGACATCACAGTTTTAAATCTATACATTTTAAACAAGTTAAACCTCGAAGCTTAAACAACAGCTACAATGTGACTGTTTAAATGTTTACAGCAGAAATAGACTGCTCTCTGCTCCTGTTCACAGAGCCTTATTGTAAGCTAATTTAGTTAATCACTAAAAGCAGCGTTAGAGTTATTTTACAGTGCATATCATTATGCCTGAATGGAAGTGTGACTGCCATTATGATTCTCAGCAGATCTGAAAATGGAGAACAAGCAAAGAGCTTAGAATGCAGACTTCCTCCAAGGCTGAATAAGAAATACTTGGACCGAGATCCAAACTCTGATTAGCATCTAAATTTAATCACTTCTAAGTTTGGCCACCTCTGATAAAATCTGGTTATCTGTACATTACAGTCTGAGCGATTCTGTAAATGAGCAGATGAATAGTCAGCACCGTTCATTTCACATCCTTTGCAGAAGCAGCTAAATAACAGTAAAATGTGTTTTTCTGGGGTTTTTTCTTTGTAATTTAAAGGCTAACTGGGAACTTATTTGTCATATTTGCTGTTTTGCTTATTACGCCATTATTCTCATTACTTTGGACGGTGAGTTTCGTTTCAGATTTGGCTCCATTACAGTACCATAGCTCACTGTCAAGAGTCCAGCTTTGAACTCAGTGAAAAGTGTTGAAATTGTATCAGCACCCACAAACTCACTGACTTAATTTGACAGTGTGGGGTGTAAAGCTCGAGTGTGGTGACAACACGTATCTCCACAATTCAAAACTAATGAGAAGATGTTTGAAAATAGACAGAAAATTACTACAGGCAATCTAAGATTTCTATTCAGAAGAAGGGTATGATGATTTCTTTTCTTGGCAATAATATGTGTGCGGCAATTTTATGACTATGATTAGGTGAATGAGAAGAAGAAAGAGATAGTTATTTACTTTTTTCTTAATATGCTATTTTTGGGGAAGGGGTGTTATTTGATATTATTGGAATGCCAATGTGATTTTCCTTTTGAAATTATTTTCACATGTAAGTTTTTGTTGAAGCAGCTGTTACTCAGCATGTTTGCTACAAAAAAAGTATGCTTTTTAAATAGGAACAGATTTTGTTAGGTTTTCTTGTCATATCCTTCAAACTCCTCAGTATGACTGCTTTAATGCATTTTCAGTAAGAAAAATGTCCTACTAGAGTAAAACAAACGGGGACAGTTTTCTCACATGACGTCGAAACATTTCCATATTTATTTTATGTACAGTTGAAACCAGGTACTAAAATGTCTTTATCAATAACCACTTATAAACCAGGCAGTCTAAAGTACTTTAACATCAAAAGAAAAACATGCAAATGACAAAAACTTTCACTCTTTGACAGGCATTAAAAAAAACCCAAATGTTAAAATGCAAATATAATCTTAGGCCTAATGTTTCAATCAGCGATCAGGAGAACAATTTCTTATGAAGACTCTCATCAAATGCTGCAGTAAACAGTCTTTTTTTTTCAGTTCTGATTTAAAGGAACCAACAGTTTGAGCACGTCTCAGGTTTTCAGAGAGTTTGTTCCAGAGCTGAGGAGGCTAAAAGCTAAATGCTGCCAAATCATCAGCGACTGTGGAAACTTCACACTGGACTTCAACCAACATGGACTCTGTGCCTTTCTGCTTTTCCTCCAGCCTCTACGTTCTTGATTTCCAAACGAAATGCAAAGTTTGCTTTAATCTGAAGCAAGAACTTAGGACCGCTGAGCAACAGTCCAAATCTATTTCTGCTGAGCCCAGGTGAGCCGCCTCTGACACAATATCTGGTTCAAATAGGATTTATATGTCCATTAACTCCTTGTGAAGTTAACTATATTTGGAAATTGATTTACAACACTCTGTGACCTTTAGACGTTTTTTTTTTTTTTGTTCTTTTAGAAAAGTGTTAAGTCAGCAATTTTCTCCATGACGTCGCCCACTGACCCAGACTGAGAGACCTTTTAAAAACTTCACAAACAATTGCAGGTATTTTGAGTTGGAGCGAATTTGCTCATGAAATTTGCCCGTTCAATTCTTCACAATAAACGAGGGCTTGAAATATTTCAGTCTGTGTGTAAAGAAGCTACACAGTATATTAGTTTCACTTTCTGTTTCTTTCAAAACAGTTTTCGCAATATTCTAATTGATTTTTATTTATCTTTAGATATGCGGTGATTCTGAGGCCTGCTGCTTTTAGACAGTCTACAAAATGAAAAAGACGAGAGCAAATGTTGTGCAAGTTATGTTAGTGAGCCACAGGAAAAAGGCTACTCACCTTAAGTGGGGAATATCTATAGTCAGAGGAAATATTTACAGACAGGTAAGAACCTGTGACAAACCAGGCTAGACATAGGCACACGTTTATCTTGCCACCTCACACAGTGAGGAGGATGAGAAGAGAAGTACTAAAAAAAAACCTCTTAAGATCACTGAGAACTGCAGCAACTGTTCCACTGAGTTTATATCACTGCAGTAAAAGCGGAATTTATTCTAATGCATTTTACTCATCTTTACAAGGCGTGCCAATAAATGTGGAGGGAGGTGTATGTGTGCGTGCCCTGGTGATCTGCCAGTTACCTCTGAGTCTCAGCTGAACTGTCTGGATCATACAGCAATGAAAGTGGTAGGAGAGAGTGACCACCCTTTCCTTCAGTCCAATTACTCCCATCTGGTCGACGTTTTTGCACTCCAAGGTTCAGAATGATCGAGCTGCTGGAAGAACTCTTTTTTTTTTTTGTTTTTTTTTCTTCCTAATCCCCTCTGGCTGTGAAACTGTTGCAGCTGAGATTTGCCTCATCTGGCAAATAAAATATATCTGAATCTGAACTGAGGGTCTAATTGTTAATAATGCACTTTAAATAGTGGTCGATATCTCAAGCTGTGGAAGAAAAGCTGATATTTCCCTAGTAGCAAGACATTAGGAATAACGGGCCCTTGACTAAAATCAATAAAATAAGTTAAATTGAACTTGGGGGGAAAATGCATTATCACAAGGCTAAAAGCTTTTCACTTTATTATTACAATAACTGAGCATAATGTCTAATGAAAAGGGGAAATAAGGTAGCAAATGAGGCAATAATCATTATATTTTGCTGCATTTCAAAGCACTTTGTTACTCCCAAATCACTATGAGGTGCTAATTGTTACATGGGCTTCTTGTCAGGGGGAGGTATAACCAGTCATGAGGGACCACATCCATAATTCATTCTGTTACCATAAATTTGTATCACTAGGATGCATTTAACAAACAACTGCAGCATTAATATGCATGGACATTGTGCAACTGGAATATCAACAAATCAGATGAAAGTATAAAGGATGTTTTTTACATTAATTAAAAGATCACCATTTCCACTTATGCCAACAAATGCTCATTATAATGAGCCTGTTTTCCCTCCAGACCTAAGTATACACACTCTAAGTCTGTTGAACTACACTGTTTTTTAAGTGCTTTGTTTTGTTACCAACTTGTTAATGAGCTTGTTCTGTAACACCTCAATTATATCTTTTCCTATCTTTTTATTTTTTTTTATAACAACTTTAGTTTTATGGTAAAAACCCAAGAAAATTTGACTGAGTGTTATAAACACTTAGCAGGATGAATTTTATGAGATTCAAATGACTTCTCACATTACAGAAAAAAGAAAAAGGAGACAATTGCAGGCCTTTTCTGAAAGGTATAGTTTTTATTGTTTTTTATTTCCGATTTAAACATTATTAAATATGGTCATATATTTAAGAAATGCTTTTTACTAATATTTTTAGTCATACCTTCCAACTATCTATTGCCAATACAGGAACAATTCAAAAAATACTGTTCAAAAACATTTGTTTAATAATTACTGTGTGATACATTTATTGTATGCATTTCATTGGAGGATTTTTGTCATCCATGGCATTATTATATATTCAGTTTGACAGCTCATTGTTTAGTGCACTCTGTGATTTTATGTAAGTACCCATACAGCTGTGTGGTTTGTGTAACTGCTTAAAAATAGCCTATTTTTGTGTGTCTGAGTTGCCTCATATATTGTTTTGTTGATCTAACAAAATATAAATCATTCAAAATAACTGCATTGTCTGCTGTAGAACACGGAGCACAGTTCAAGCATTAGACATGTAGTCTTAGAAAGCAAAAGGCTATGTTTACAAAGCTGGAGAACTCATTTTATTGTGGATTATTTCCAGACACATTTAACTGAAACGTAATATATCTGTTCTAACTTGAATTAGAAATCAACAGGTCATATCACAACAAAGCGTAAACATGCCAACATTAGCTTAGCAATTCAGCAAACCACATGCTCTGGAGAATCACCAGGACTGGAAATGATAACAAGCATAAAACCAACAGACAACAGAGTTTGTCAATGTTTTGGAACTGCAACCACAAATCCTGGATATGAGCCTTATGAGGAATTTGTGGATAGAGATAAAAAATAAATAAAAAGTGTGAGTGAGCAAGATAGCCTACAATACTGACTTGGAGGAATTGGCCAAAATTCAACCAAGTTCTCATGAGAAGCTTCGAGGTTGAAAGGGTATCCAAATGTTTGACCCAGCAATATAGTTTAAGAGAATTTTGGATTTAAAGAGAATTTTTTTTAATTTGTTTAACAATTCTCTCTTCCTCTCACATTCTCTCTCCCTCTCTCAGTGTTGGGGTAAGCCCATTGACTGTGGCCATACAGTAGACATGAAGGCTTATATATCTATATTTCTGTTGCTGTCAGTCAAAGCGTCACCCAAGGGAAGCAGCTCATATTAACCTATCTTTGTCTTCACAGCCTCTAGTTCCGCAAAACCAGGTAAAATTTAAAGAAACGGCTTATTCATAAACATGGGTTTCTGTGGGTATTTTTCATCATCTCTCGTTCAGACCAGGTGATCTAGTTGTTTAAAAAGAGACTTAATAGTTTAACATACAACTTACAAGTGTTTTCCATAGACCTGAAGAACTGTATGTGTGGAATGACTGGGTTGTAACAAAGGACAAGGCCTTGAGTCAATACTTTTTATTACTGCATATTGACAGTGTTTTTATTTGCGTTCACTTGTTTTGTAAAATATTTGTTTGCTCATAGCTTCAGTAAAGTTCAGCAGTTCAATTTAGGTCAGAAAGTTAAATGTAAAGACATGAAGGAAATAGAAAACACTGGTTGGGTTCAGTGGATGGTCCTTTCATGCGACATAATTTAGTGAACTGCCTAAAATGCAAGTGCATGAAAGGCACTACGTTTTTTTTTTTTTTTTCCCAAGGACAAATAGAAATACTAAATGAAGAGTACATGTCCTTGATATAAATGTAATGATTTTTTTCTTAATTTAATAATGAGCTTTCCATTAATCATATGACATACCCTCTTAAAAACTTCAGCTTGTTACTGAAAAGAAGTGAAAGCCAAGAACTCAATAACTGTATTAGCATAATAGCTGGTTATTCTGTGGTAACTGGGTCAGACTCGCTGATGCCTGGAAGGACTGAAACTTTGAAACTTTAGCAGTTGGATTTTGGGAAATGCAACACACTGGTAAATGAATGTTGTGTGTAAAACAAACATATTTTTTGTGTCTATGACATTAAAATCTTAGCTTATATCATACATATTTTAAATTCTCCCAAGCAAACATTGTATTTGTCCCACATTTGTTGGCTTGGATTATGTAACAATAATTTAGAAGCAAGTGATAAAGCTGTGCAAATGTGCAAATGGTGAAATAGAATCATAACATTATGCTCAATGTCTCAACCTAATTAGGATTATGATATTAGAGGCGACCTACTATGCTTCCTTGAACAAGTTACTAAGGGCTATATGTTCATTGCATTTTTGCTCGAAATCATTCTCAGATTCCACCTATTTTAAGTTCATTTCAGAATGAGCTGTTTCAGGACCTCTTGTCACTTGTCACTCTGATGCTGGACATATCCCACAACTCAACATTTGCACTTGAATTTCATACACTTGGAAAATGACTTCAAATAGACGCACGGTAAACATGACGCCACCCGTCGTGTTCATCGTGTCAATCAATCCAGTGGGTTTGTCAGCAATTAGTGGCCACAATTTGTCCCAAAGGAAACGCCCCACCTGGAGGAACTGAACTGAACTGAACTGAACTGAACTGAACTGAACTGAACTGAACTGAAGTGCCAGGGTTTATTATTACAAATGTGCTCAAGTCATAGAGATTTGGAGGAAAAAAATCTGGTTTAATTGTTAAACGTTGTCGGTGGGGAATGTGCACTTAAGGCAAGCTTTACCCAGAGCATTTAGAGGGCAACTACAATTCAGTCTGAGCCTGTGAAAATGAAAAAAATGGAAAAATGCCTGTGGCCAACCTCATGAGTGGCTGAACACAGTAATTGACGGTATAAATACATGTTCGTATGAAGGTTTTTGTCATCATTGTATTGTATGCTTAGAGGCTCAATCAAAGAAATAATGTGTCAAGTTGGGTCCAAAACTGTGAGCTGTGGTTACAAATGGATAACCACAGTAAGGCAGTAATTTTTCAGGCATGTGGTACAAATATTCATACATAGCCTGACATGCATGATCAAAACATAGTTCTGTGCTATTAAATAACTGCTCACCCATAGTCACGCTCGACACAACTATGTCAAGAAAGAGGCATCGAGATAATGAGAGAAAACATGGCTGGTCAAATATTTTGAAGATTGAACAAATATAATAATGATAAGATAGATGACAAATATCCTTCAGCCAATTTTAAGACGAAAGACAGCCTAATAATTGCAGCATAACATCACAATGTGGAATAACCAACACCGTTATGTCTGGATGCTCTCGGTCTAAAGCCTGAAAGCTGTCGGGGCAAAAGATACCTCCAGACTGCTGACAATTTCTATGCAATATAAAACAAAACAAAAACACTATGATGAAACCTTTCTTTTGCTGTGTTATTTAACTAACAAAAATGAATTTCAACAGCCAGAGATCAAAAATCCATCACAGGATATTGAAGATAAAGCAAATAAAAAGAATTCCCCCACTTAAATGAAACATTCATTTTTTTTTTTTTTTTTTGCAAAAGCAATTTACTGCTCCTCACACCATTGAGCTTTAACGTTAAATTCTCCAGGGTTTTCTTCAAATAACTTTATGGGCCAGATGACTTGTTCAAAATAATTTGCCTATCTTCTTTGGCTAATGTTGTCTGATAAGGCAAAAACATCTCAGCAGGTTGTTGAGATGTTTGTTCTACTTCCGCATGGGCTGGAGTGGCGTCATGTCAGGTGTACCTCCGTACCATCGTATTATTTTTCACAATAGGTCCCTTTATTGCTATCCTGCTGAAACATTAGTTGGGACAAAATATCTTTGCTGCATTTTCTGCTTCTCTAAATGCCTCATCTTAAATTACTTGGATTGATATCAGGGACAAAAAATATTGATCCATGCAATCATATTAGACTGAGCTAGATCTGAACTCTGGAATATCTCTCTTTGATTTTCACTTTTTAACATGGGTTTAATATTTGACTGTGTAATTTAAAGTAATTTCTCTGTCATACTTGTTGCATAGTAAAAACAATGTAAGGGTGAAAACATTCCAGGTCACATATAATAATAATTTAAAAAAAATTTGGGGGGGAAATAGTGACAGTACCATCCAAATGCTCTACTTTATTTAGGCTAATGATGAAACCAGAAAGCCCAGTATGGTTGATTTTTACTGTTTTAATACAAAGGCAGGAAAAGCAAAATGAGGACAGAGACTTGCAGAGCAACATCCTTGACCCAGGTTAGGATGAAACAAAAAGTGTTTTAATGAACCTGTTACTGGACTTTTCTCTGATCTGAAGCACTGAGGCACCCAAGCATCTTGCAAGGTCAAAAGACAGAAACATATACAGCAAGTCTCTTTGTATAGAGGTAGAAGCATGTTTTTACAACCCTGTTTTATTTTGAGCATCTATAAAAATAGCAGAATGTCGATAGTTACGAAGGGTTTCCCAAAGATTCAATAATGAGTTAAAATACAGCGAAAGCAATTATGGGTGAAAATATTTGGACGATAACTGCTGTTAATGAGCTTATTTTGACGCTTCAGTGCAATTGTTTTCAGCAGTCAGTATATTACCTGCACAGTTTTCTGAACAACCTCAGCTTGGAGAAACAGAGATTAGCTTTCAGCAGAGAGAATCTAGTGCCAATGGAGACTGCTTGCATCTCAAAACAACTTCAAACCAAAGAGAAAAATAATTGTGCTTCAATTTTACTTATCCACTAAACATATATCAGGTGGGACATTATTGGTAATTGTTATACATAATGGTCTTCTAAGTAAATAATGTAAAGGTTCATGTAACAGTGACTTGTAAGAACTGCTCAAACTTGTGTTGCACAATGTGTTGCTCTTTCCTTATCTGTTGCTGCACACTGCCAGTCATTTGGCTGAAACAATCCTTTCTCTCACATGTATTTTTCTTACATAATTAAATACTTTATTTGTCCCCATGGGGAAATTAATTTGTGATATTAGCATAGGTGCATCTAAATGCGCTTTTCCACTAGACCGCCTCTAACCCGTATGGTCTCAGTTCGCCCAGGCCAAATTCATTTTCCATGAGCAAATCGGGCGCAGCTCTGCGTGGCTGTTCTTAGATTTCATACATAGTACGAGCCGGACCGAGCCGAGTACCGCACCGAAACGATTTGACTAACAGCTGCCTGAGTCACCTAGGTTTTGATAAAAAATATAAGAATAAATCGTAACTATATACAGACCATCGAGGCGTTTCCTCTATTACAGTGCATGCACATAATTTATTTAGTAGCTTAACAGCCTTTGGTACAAATGAGACCTTTGATCTGTTTTAGTAAAAAGAGGCAGAGAGAACCATTTGCCCGTGGAAGTAGTTTGAAGCAGTGACCAAGAGGGTGAGTTTGGTTGATCAGATTTTTTTTTTTACTGTTTTTTTTTAACTTGTTGAGCACATCCTCCATGTAGAGGCTCTCCATACTGGGTAATGATATTCTTAAGAATTTATTTGGTTTTGTCTGTGCTTTTTCTGCCTTTCTGGGCCACAAAAACGTAACATTCTTTAAAACCTACAGTCGGCAAGCTGCGAGCAACATCTGTTTAAAATCCAAGTCCAGATCTGAGCACTTAACATTCAGAGTTTATCAGCTAATCTCAGTCTGTTATGCTTGTGTTAGTCTGTAAAGAGAAGAACAGAAAAAAAATAAATAAATAATCTGCAGAGTAAGCAACTAAACCATAACTAGTGTCTTAATGTAGCTTATTTAATTAAGTCTAATAAAAAAAAACAATAAATAAAACACATTAATTCAACAGCATTACTACATATATAGTCAAAAACAATAAGCAGTACTATTTTAGCAACTCCATTTACTAAGTAAAGCATGTTATACAGATTAGTGACACACAGAATGATGTTTTCAATCCTTTCTTCTGTTAATTATGATGATTTTCCGCCTACAGCTAATAAAAATCCAACATTTAGGATTAAACTATTACATCAGACCAATAACAAAAACATTTCAATTGAGAAAAGTGGGATTTTAGAAAAGTATAACCAATACCTCATGAAAGCAAGTAATTTTCAAAAGGCACTTTTAACCTGACATGTAAGCCTCATACAATGCACATTATTTTATCATAAATACAAGACATTACATCAATTTATTTTTATTTTTGTTGTGGAACTGTGGAATTTAGTTATTTAACAAACATTTGTGATGACTCAATGTTATTGACAATGTTCTTTGTTCTTGCAATTACAGATTTTTTAGATAAATACAATACATAGATGCGAATCTGTCCTTTTGCTTTATTGTTGACTTTTGACCTTGTTACACTGTCCTTTGTACCATTTGTGTCAATCTCTTCCCAAACAGGATTAATAAAGTAATTTATTAAAAACAATCTCATACCAGCCCATGCTGAAATGGGACCCCAAAAATTATCTTTCTTTAAAGTTTTTTTTTTTTTTTTCCCAAAAGATAGTAGATATTAAATGTATAATTAAATATATATATATTCCTTCATGGATGTCCAACTGTGGAGGTCCACTTTTCTTCCCTGAAAGTTTGCTACTTTAATTAGCTAATTTAAAAATGCTCATTACCAGGACATTTAAGAATGCATAAAAAGTTGGTGTTGTTCGTGTTCATAAATGGCTCCCCAAACATTTCATATGCTTGTTATAGTAGCTCACAATCACATCTTGTGTGTAAGCTGCAGGAAAATGTCTAACAGGAGGTGTCAAGAGTGAAGCGTTGGCCAAAATCTAATTTCTGTGAAAATCCTCTTGACAAGGTGGAGGTAGTGTTGTTGGCAACATCACCTTGAATATAAAATCCCTGCTATCCGAGTCAGATTCTTTGTTCATTTGTCAATATCACTTGCCATTTTTTTTCCTTCAAGGGCGCATAAACGAAAGGTTGAGTGCAGACATTGAACCTAATCATGCTGATGGTAGTGGGACTCTAAAAGCCGTGGGTCATTAGCTCTCATAAAGGTCTAGATGCCGTCCCCTGAGTGACGTTTTGCTGAGGACAGGGAGATGCATCTGATGCATTTTTATTATGGACTTCACAATGACTGCGGAGGGAGGGTGGTCGATAAAACAAAGGCAGCAGGAGTGTATTGTTTTCTCAACTGTCAGGCCTGCCATCATGAGTTTGTATTGAATCTATAATCTGTATGTAGGCCTATATCATATATCTGCAGAGTAAGGCACTATTGTTGTTGCAGCAGCGTGCAAAAGAAATTCAGTGATTTCTGCAATGAAAGGAACTCAAACTAGATAAATGTGTGTCTGTCTTCCTTATCTTACGTAACATATTTCCACTTGGGATGTTTCCTGACTGCTAAGTCTACAGTTGTAAGACATCTGGACAACATAGTTAAGAGAACAAAAAAAACCCCTCATTCAGTACCAAAAACTGCTGCATCTCAGTGTGTTTGCCTAAATTTAAAATTCTTCCGGATGTCTTGAGCTTTCGGTTTTTCCCGTGGGACATGTATGCGTCTCTTCCACACAACAAAGCCTGATTTATTTTCAGTCCACTCTGTGCATTCAATATGTAGTTTAATCTTGGCGCCGAGGTAGGGAACGCTTCTATTTGTCTACTCTTGGATTCAGATCAATCTTTTTCTGTGGGACCTAAAACAAAGCGTGTTTTGGATGTGCGCCACCACACAGATGACTAGCTTAGAAAATGATCTTCAGCATGCATCAATCCGGGAATGATTCAGGTGGGGAGACTCTGAGTGGAGCTCGATTGCAGAGCTCTCGATGCAAAAAAACAAACAAATTAGGGTGTCTGGATGGTCGCTCCAGGCGTCTGCATTTGGTTGGAATAAGGATCACGGCAAGAGATACTTAACTATATTGTGCTTAATGTTTGTACTGAATGTTACACACACAAAAAAAAATCTAGTATGAAATGCAGTCGGCTCAAAGCTGCCAGTCTTGCATATGTAACAAATTCATGTGTTTTTTTTTAATTAATTCACTGAGATTATTGGAGTTATAATTCAATACGATACCATTTTAGGCTTAAACAGCAGCAATGACGGTGAAATGGGTTTCTCTTCTTCCATGTTCACATAATAGCACATCTTCTGTCCTTTTGAATAGGAGTGTATACACTAATTTCACACTTTACTGCTTGGTAACATGGCTTACCAGTGTCACACGTTGGCTGTGAGGAATAAGATGTCTTCAGCGTGTCAGGAATCCCAAAGATAAATCCCACATAGATGAATTCACTCTGGAGGTGAAGACATGAAAGAAAAAATTAGACAGAGAAGAGAGTAAAAGAAATGATAAATACCATTAGTGTCAAGACACTATGAAGTCGAAATGTAGGCTGCAAACTAAACATTTATACTTACTTAAAAATATCACAGTGTGATTTTAACTTGGCAGGAATGGCTGTAATTGTAACTTTGTTTTTACATTTAAAGTTTGTTGGAATATCTCTTTCACACAGCTGTAGTCAACAATAAGTGATGTGTCCTTTAACATGAAGTGTAAAGATAAGTGAATTAGACACATATACGTCATGGCATTCGTGAGAATGGTCTCAATATTTCAAACTGCGGTGCAAGTGCTCAAATAAATTTTGGTATTATTGGCGACACTAAAAAAAGTAATAGTTTGTAATTTTAATTAATCAGAAAATAGTTCCCTTAGTCACTTCAGGCAAATATCATTTTGCAGTGAGCTTTCCAAAATATGAAGAAATCGTCAAAGAGAAAAATGAGATTTTCAAATATGCTCAGAAATCAGACTATATAATATTAGCAATATTGTACATAATTTTAAACGTCAAAACACTTCTTCAAACTGTTGACAAAATATTCTCATTTGAGAAAATGTGTGTGCAGTCTTTTAGTCATTTATTAGGAAATAATAAAACTAACTCATCTCATAAGTTAGAGGAGTTTTATGAGAAGTTTGTTTTTACTTGAATTTTTATACATTACAAATTTGAGGTGAAACATTTTAAAGTTAGCAAACATGGTTTATAATTTTATAACACAATATTGGTATGCATTCTGACGGTAAGTATCCTGTTGCACCAAAAGTTTACTTTAATGTAAAACTGTTGATCAAGTTGAAGTTAAAAACTCTTATGAAATTGAACTGCTCATATTTTATTTTGCGAAGGATCATAAACAAACAGCTATAGGCATAAAATATTATTTAGTTTTGCTTAAGAGGTAGAAGAAATTTAATAAATGTGACTAATCACTATTTTTCTCTACCTTTGATCTTATCTGCAAATTAAATCTAGACTTTTGAAGTTGAGGTTTGACATCCACATAGTAAAGCGAAAAAATAAAAAATAAAAAAATGAAAATTAAAGTCCCGTTGTGCTCCCTCTTCAAAATATCTACCATGATGGAGGGACTTGGAAAATTTGGTATTTAGTGAGCTGATGCTCAAATCAAATCTCCTTTGATTGGGAATTAAACAGCTCCAAGGTTTCCAACAATAAAATCTGAATTTATTTGCAACAGCTCTCAGAAATAATAATGAAAAAAAAGGGAGTCATTAACCAAAATGAGCCGTACCCATGTGGTTGGGATTCTGTAGGTGAACATCTGTGCTGAGTGTGGGTTAGAAGTCCCTGAGTCCCGCTGGGACACAACCACTGACAGTGTTTGAGAACAACAAAGCGAAGATCCGGGGGGACTTCAAGTTTCCAGACTGACAAGCAGCTGCTGGCCAGCCAAGCAGACACGGTGGTGGTTGACGTGCAAGGTTGTGACAGATGTGACAATCCCAGCAGACAGTAAGCTGGGGAAGAAGATGCATGAGGAGATCAAGAAGTACAGGGAGATGGAGAAACAACGGGAACAGATGTGGAAGGTGAAGTCAAAAGTGATCGATAACAGGAACAGTACGGTTTGTTTAACAAACTGGAAGAGCAGCTCCTACACCTTGTGGGCGCAAAAGTTAGAGCTCTGTTATAGTTATAGCCCAGGCTGTAGGCTGGAAGTTTGTGCCATTTAAAGGAGAATTTGTTGTTTACTACTGCATTCATGAAATGTTTAGACTGAAATAGATAAACTCGGTTTGAAGAAACTTTTGTGTCCACTGTGCAGAAAGGTATAGTTTCTGAATGTGTTGTAAGCAATTTGACCTTGCTGTGTGTTGTCAAATAACCTGATTTACTTTTCTACTTCCTTTCTTTGAGTACATTTTTTTTTAGAAAAAACCCTTTTTAGGTGCAATAACATGAAAAACTATTTGTCCCTTGCAAACTTTTTCTGACCTTGCAATTTTCTCACATTTAAATCTTCCAGATTTAAATCTTTCATTTAAATCTTTCAGATTTAAATGTGAGAAACGACAATTGTGAAATGTTTCCTTATTTTTATGATTTAAAGCACTTTCAATTGTCTTGTTGCTGAAATGTGCTATGCAAATAAACTTTACTTGACTAGATAAACAAACTTTTATACATAAAAATGATAACTAAAGTACATAAAGTTGGTAAAAAAAAAGATGTATTCCTTTATAAACCAACA
Organism: Poeciliopsis turneri; assembly: GCA_922788865.1. Taxonomy (NCBI): domain Eukaryota; kingdom Metazoa; phylum Chordata; class Actinopteri; order Cyprinodontiformes; family Poeciliidae; genus Poeciliopsis; species Poeciliopsis turneri. The sequence continues at coordinate 905,736 of CAKLNU010000556.1, read as the reverse complement.
TGTTATTCCTTGTTAAATCACAAACAATTATGTATGACACAATCTTTTAGAAAGCTGGGTTTCACAAGCCATACCCGGGGATAGTTTCTGCTATTTCTGAAGAATCAATAAATAAATTAAACTTAAAAAGAAGCTCCCTGACAACATTAAGTAGGCCAAAACACTTCAAAAAGCATAACATAGAATAGAAAGACATTCAGGTGCACCAGCAGCGAAGTGACAGGCAAATGGAAGCATCATGCTGTGATCTAAAGCAATTCAAGAACAGATTCCTCTGGAGCAATTTCTAAGGCTTTGGGGTTCAAGTGAATCTCAGTGAGTCATTATCAATCAAATGGAGAAACATAAAGCAGTGGCGAACCTTCCCAGGACTAGCCAGCCCACCAAATTCCATAAACAATTCATGAGCAACAAAAGAACCTAGAACATCTCCAGCACGAAAGGCCTCACCTCTGTCAGCAAAAGTCAGATTTACCGCTGACCAAATAGAACACACAGACCTATCTCGTAGTTGGTAAAAAAAAATATAAAAAATAAATCTTGATTGTTCCCAGGTCCTTTGGGAAGATATTCAGTGGATTTTCCAGGTAATAGTGGAACTTTTTGGTACATCTGAAGTAAAGCTGAAGTAAAGCTGACAGTTTCAGAATAAACATCATATCTGCAGTCAAACATGGCACTGAAAGTGAAATAATCTGGAGCCTTTGTTACATCAGGACCCTCAGAACTTGACAAAATTGATGGAAACTGTAAATTCTACTTTCTAGTAGAAATTTCTGAGGGAGAATATCTGGCCACTATTTAGAGTTGAAGCAGGACAATAATCAAAAACACAATTGAATCTGAGTGGTCGAGTAAAAAGACAGATTTTAATTTAACTGAGTCATCGGGGTTTGACATTAAGCGGTCTGCAAATGTTGAAAAATCCTTCGATGCTGCTGCATTAAAACATTTATGCAGAGAAGAGTCGTGCATTTTCCTCCATATTGTTACAAACATCTTTGCCTGTAAAGGCAAATATGAGTTGGCAGAAAAAGGGCAACACAACAAGATATTAGGTACGTTTTACACAGAGCTGGCTTTGTTTTGACATTTTATTCCCTTCATAAATAAAGCAATTGTTTGGAAACAATATTCTTTATCTTGTTTATATTGAATTGTGCTTGATCATTTGAAAAATTATTAAAAAGAAAAGAAAAAGAAGAAATCTTTAAGAATGGGGAGGAAATACTTCTTCACAGCACTGTGTGGACATTAGCCACTTCAAGTTAAACCTCCCCATTCACTCAAGCCAACAAAACAAAAGTTGTGCTTTCTACCAAATAAATTGTGTTTTATGTTCTATTCTTTTAACCATGTGCAACATGAACCGAGGACAGTGACACGCTTCCCATTAGTAATCCTTTTGTTCATCTGCATAACTTCAATTTTCATAATTGCTTTGCTCAAATGGAACTGCAGGCACCTGCCCAGCAGCACTATTTGGCTGCGTTTTCCCTTATGCTGCTTTCAGATTCTGGCTAGTGATTTTTCATACTTGCATGAGAGATTTTTTTTTAAGAAGACTTGGTAAAATATTCATCCCTTGGTTTTGCATAAATTACATTTTGCATACTTTTACAGCCATTATTAACAGCACTTTCATCTGGGATTGTGTGATTAATTTAAACCCTGAACTATGTTCCATCTATATTTTTGTTCTGCATTCTGCATTGTTACATTTATTCAGGAAAGAAGCCCAGCATTTTAGGATAGGATTTCTTTTTTTTTTTCTTTACACCCATATGTATATGGCTTCTTTTATGGCAGGAGCATGTAACATCATCTCATGCTAGCGCACCTTTCCCTCTGATGTTCACCGCACGACTTTAACCAGAGAGGATTTTCAGTTTCTGTTCAGTAATTAGAGTAGATTTCCATCATTCAGGCATGGCGCACAGCATTATTAGCATTCTCAAGAGGCCATGGAGCTGATTTAACCTTGCACTTATTTTTTTTACGTTTGGAAAAATCATCAGGACGAGAGATAATGTCATTTTTTGTTTCAAGCATTATTCTCCCTTGTCACAACCTGGAGCTTACGTCACCTACAAAGCGATTCAGTCGCAGACATTTCAATTTGAGATGCTGGCTGGTAGAAGCCAATGTAACCTTGAGGATAAGATGGATGTAGCCATGGGGTATGAAAAGTGAAGCCGATGTATAAATAGCTTAAAGGGAAAGTGAGCCTCTCAATGCATATTTCGCTTTGCCAAATGTTTACCTTTTGTTTAGTATGTCAAACACATGGACCTTAAATTCCCCTTGGCTTGAAAGGAAAATAGTTCCTGCTTAAAAATGCATTTTTTAGAAGTAACTGGGAGATGATTTGGAAAAGAAACATCCATCCATCAAATTTCTATACCTGCTGAGGAAGGACATATTTTTGTGCCTTTCTTTAGTAGGTAATGAGTGAAAAAGATGATGTGAAGATTTTTCTATTTTAGACTAATTTCTCTACAGATTAATATTCCTGGAGTCCTGTCTAAGTTCTTTCCATCAAACTTTAGTCTGGACTTCATTATATTTTTAGAGAGCAAAGGTTTCCTCCTTGCTCAGCTTCCATCACAGTTAGCAGAACACGCAGGCTGTTACAGGGTGTTCTAATCTCTGAACATGGATGTACATCCCTTGTGGCCATTAAACGCCTTGGGTTCCTTCAGAATGAGCTGGAGATTTTCCCTGGGAGGAGGAATGTCTGGGTAAAGTTTCCTGGATCTGTTACGTTTCCTGTGTGATTGGACGAAAGCAGAAAATGACAAATAGAAATTTATTCGAGATCCGACTGATTGATAAGTTTTTTTTAAAAGGGCTCATGCTGTCTTTCCTGCACCCCATTAGCAGTGAGCTATACTGCCTGTCTTAAAATCTCCCCCTACTCCACTTAGCAAAGCCAAGGCCAGAATTCGAAGGCAGGACTTTCTTGTTGTGCTACGATAGTACAGCAAGAAAGCCCAAATTTATCTTAAATATTTTAGTTGCTCTGTGCATCTAAACAGTGCTTTTTCTATCAGCTTTCTACCAGATTTAAGGTAGAAAAGGTTCCACCAATTCCTGGAAATAACAGCTGAATAACATTAGAAGCCAGAGGAGAAATATATCATTCTATAGTTACGTTTATGTATTATGCCTCAGGTTTATACAGCCATGCAGCATAAAACCCCAGAACCCTTAGGTTCCTTCAAGAGCCCATTACCATAATGTCACTGTCTCTATATGGAAATTAAAGTGTTTTTGTTTTTCTTTATGTTAATTATTATTTTTATTGGGTTGTTTACTTTGTCTGATAAGTCCCTTGTGTTTTTAGGTTAAAAAAACAACGTGGACATTAATGCTTGGGAAGAGTTACGATCAAGAATCTGACTGGTGTGATTGTCATGTCTGCTGGTTTCTTAGAGAGGTTTATGTGTTTGCATTTTTGAGAAAAGGCAAACATAAAGGTTAATTCGCTTGTGAATTTGGGCACACACGTTTTTTGTTTATTTTTTGATTCCAGTGGGTTATTTTGTTATAATTTGCTGGTGGAGTAAACATTTTATTTTGAATAGACAGTTTTTCTATTAGTTTGCTTGTTTTAATCAAATTTTGGTTCACCATAATCATGGCTTGTTCCTTGGTTATAATTGGACAAACAAACCCTGAGGGATTCTGTTTTCAGTTTTTATCCCACTAAGTATATATTTATTTTGTTAATGCTTTCCAATTTCTATTCACTTAATATGCAGTTTTAACATGATATCCCATCTGTCAAGCTGCAGCTTGTAAATTAAAGTCCACAAATCAGCGGGTCACATATGTCCACTTCTTCTACGCCTTTGGCAGAAATGCAGTGTCCAAAGGTCCGGCAAACCAATCCGGAGAACAGCCAAATGGTAAAAAGAATTACTTACAGAGACTTTTTGCAGACTTTTTTAGCCTCATTAAAAAAACTTGTTTGGTTCGCAATCAGCTGCGATGTGATTCTGCTGGGAGAATTAAAATGTTTCTGAAGTTCAACGTTTAAATGTTTAAACGTTTTTGCATCCTTAAAATGTTGATTTCTTAATACAATCAATGCACAGGTGGCATGTTTATAATCGTACGGAAGGGAATGAGAAAAAGTGCTAAACACACTCTTGTCATCGGCCATCACCTTCTTGCAAACATTTCTATCTAAATGAATGCTCATTAATTTACATAACACGAGTGCAGAAAACTAATATGGGGCTGTAATCTCTCTGTCGGGAAGGATCCTCTGTACTGAAAGAAATAATGAATAAAGCACTGAATTGCCATTTCTTATGATTCAGGTGAATTCATGCAAGTCTTCCCATGGCTGCTACTTAGATACTTCCATGTCATTCCATTCAGTTCAACCAAAACAAACAAAAAAAAAGGTATTGGATTTCACCACATCCTTATTCCCTCGTCACTTTGTCAAAAACTGAAGTGCTTCTCAGAAATACACTCAAGCTTTATTTTGGCACTGCTGCTGCATTGGGAAAGGTCTCGATGCTAGGAACAGATGCTGCCAGATTTTCTTCCCTCACCTATCTTTTTCACTTACTGCAAGTTTCATTTTCTGAAAAGTTATTTCTAAGGTCAGTGTTTAGCTGTTTCATTCTCATCTCAATTGTATTTTGGCTTCAAATTATTTAAGGCTTACAAAAAGGCTTAAAATGTTGTGATCAAAAATGTTTTGGGAATGGGAATTGGCAAAGCAGAATTATGTGACACTTTCACATCCTTTATCACTGATTCCTTAATTCATTTACGACCGGACTTTGACTAGGACATGCTAACACATGAATATGCTTTGATCTAAATAATTCCAATTCATCTCTGCCTGCATATTTAGAGTCATCTAGCAGAAAGATAACTCTTCGCCACAGTTCAAATCTTTTTCCAGGATTACCTTCACTTTTAACCTTGATATTAAAAGGTCTTTTTTGGTACAATTTTGTCAAAAAGCCAATATTTTTCATCAAGATTCATTCAAAACCAATAAAAAGTTGAGGCATCAATTGGTGGTTTTTAAGCATTCTGTTAAATGTCTTTACTGGTCTGACTTTCACATGTCGTTTAGCCTTTCAGCCTCTTTCACTGATGGGCTTTTACATTTCTGTAAGCACTAAACTAACTCTGCTGTAATAATGAATGAGAACACAAGTTTATGATTTTCTTGGTGCAACTGAGAACAAAATCCACACAGTTCAATGTTCTTAATGATATGACTGCAATGTGATGAATTAAAAAACAATGAAAGTTGAGGCTGGAAAAATACGAGAGATTCACAGGAGTTGAAATCCCAGCCACAGACCTTCTTGCTCTCAGTGCTGACTGTAAGATTATTTTGGCTGTCCCGTTGTTTATGCTGTTATGAATTCAGACTACATCAACATTGAGCATTTTAAATAATAGATGGAGCCAACAGGAGCAATTAGAAACCTTCTTGTGAAGTCGAACTGAGGAACAAACTTACTCACCTCCCTCAAGCTAACTGAAGAACAAGCTAAGTTCATACAATTGAAAAAATCTATTTAGAAAAACAGAAAATCTGCAATTCATGTTTTTAAAAGAGACTCCCTGTTTATTGTTAAGTGTAGCACAGTGCAAGCATTAGCCATTTCACTGATGTAATAAAATGTTTATCAGGCAAGTGAGTCTCATTATGAATTGTAATTTTTGGTAAGAGGATACCACTGTTGGCGTGAATTCATGGGATAAAATGTTGAACCTGTAATTCTATGACGATCTGCCCGCCTCATGTGCATAGTTGCTAACTAACACAAAAGGCTTAAACGTGCCCACGAGCAGAAACACTTGAAGTGGGACATCATGCTGAAATCACGCTATGGATGTAGTGTATAACACAGATGATGCAGTTCTCTGCCATAATGCTGACAAGCTGATTTCCTGCACAAGGGCGTGCTACTGTGACAGCTTATTCTGTTCTGTGCTGTGTGGCCATGTGTACAAACATCTGCCAGCTCTGGCAGTCGCTTTGTGCCTAAAAAGACGTCAGTTGGAGACAGTAGGGAGATAAATGCTGCAACTTTTGAATAATTGACAAAAGTCAGAGCAACTTTAATTTTAATGAGCTTGGACATGGGGGGAATTTAGGGATTCTTATTGCTCTTTTCAATTAGAGCACGGAGGTAAAAGCATAATCTGTTTTTTTTTTTTAAAGGCTACCTTGTTTTGGGCATTTTTTAGCTTATTTTGGTTTAGGATTTTTTTATTTTTTTATTTTTATTTATTTTTTTGTCAGATTTGGAGGATTTTGAAGCAGATATAATCAGATCTGACATTTGGCAACCACAGTCCACCAAGCATAAAGCAGACTCCTGATTTACAAGTAACCCTGGCAAAGATAAACAAAAACCATTAAAATAAATTCCTCCATTATTGGAGGAATTCCACTCTGAAATATTTAGAAAAATCTATTTTATTCTTCAATACTTTTATTTAATGGGTGGGGGGGAACCATGTTAAGGAATAAATGTTCCCAAAATCACCATCCCCTCAATTACTGCCATCTATTAATCCAGTTTAATTTAGTTTCATTTCACAGAGTTAATTCAAAAGAAATGTCATTTTACAAGACAAACAGATCCAAATTATATCCAGTCAGACTGAAATATACATTCACACTTTATCGGGTTATAGTTCTGATCTTAAAACTACCATATTTCTTCACTGCATGGATTCATCTGATATTTTCATCCACACTAACATGGTAGCATCAGTACACAGGTAGGGCGTGGCATCTAAGCAAAATTCAGTGATAGTAAGTGTCCAAAAACAATATCCCTGACCATAACACTGCCACAAGAACCCATCTGATCCAGTGGTACAAGGAGGATGGACACATCCTATTTTTACTGTTACCATGTCATCTCAATTTCCCAGCAAAAATTTACATTCTCTTGGTTTTGATGACGCTGTGTGAACTGTAGCCTGAGTTTTCTGTTCTCATCTGACAGGAGTGGCGCTCAATCCTGTGACTGCTGCATCCCATCCAGTTCAAGGCTCGATAAAGTGCACATTTATGATTGCCATTCTCCATACCTTGTTTGTAGAAAGTGGATGTTTGAGCTTCTGTTGACTTTTCTATCACCTTAAACCAGTTTTCCCATTTTCCTTCGGCAAGTCATCTTCATTATATAGATGCCTAAATGCACTGAAATTATCTTAGATGATTGGTTAATTCACGATTGATGTTAAAGTGTAAATGTTGTGCAAAATCAAATCAGCTACACATGACCATAATTTACATTTCAATTTAAGTCAACTCACATTAAAATCCCAATTTGGAAAAAGTTAAACTTGTTGCTATAGTGGCAAGAAACCAATCCCAGTTCACTAAAGGATACTTCCACCAAATTAACTGGATTAAAAAGTATCTTTTGAATCTAGAGCTCATTTTTAAAAGGACCCCAGTGTCTGGGGATTTTTAACTTACAACCCTATTTCCACTTTTAAACATGGGAAAGACAAGAGAACACAGAGCAACCATTCAGGTAAGGGAGATGTGTGTTGATTTCTACAGGGAAATGACATCAAGTACATGCCTACTAATCTAAATCGGCCTATGTCTATAGTCAAGTCAATAATAAAAATAAAAAAAAAAAACAAATAAGAAGGCCTGATGAGGACAAAGTTTGCCCATCCCACACACAATGACAGAGATGGTAAGGCATATTTTAAAAAAAAAGGTCTCATATAAAGCTCACTGCAGCTTGATTTTCAGTCTGGGATTATACCACTGCAATAAAAGCTGAATTTATTTTAAGGCTTTTTGCACATCTTTGCCAGAGGTGCCTATAATTGTGGAGGGTGCTGTATTTCTGACACTAAGCCTTGTTTTAACAGTCAATGTGAGGGAATTATGACTTCATGTGTGACAAAACTGGAGCTTTGATTCAAAGGCATCTGTCTCAACAAGCATTGTACTCACTGTTCAACATAGTTTTTCATTAATTTTAGTTTAATAAAGCCACTTTTTACATGTGTGCACTTTTGTTGAAGAATTTAGGAGCTGTTATGTTAGGTGATGGTGATAATGCTCGAGAACCCTTTGTGATTTGAAAATGTGTGCACATGGCGCTTAGTGAAATAGGAATTGATCCTCAGTACAGTTAGCTGTAAAATAATTATCACCAGAAGAAGGGGAAAAAAAAGAAGTTTTGTTTCACAATTTGGGCCTTTTTTTTCCACTGGCTGATGAAAAATGCTGTCTATTTTCTTTCTGTGTTGAAAAAAGATGGTGTTAGTATGTGTTGAGATTACATATACACACAAACAAAAAGCCATTAGACAGCCCTGGGTGAAAATAACTACACAAAGTATGCAGGGCTTTACAGATGCACCATCAAGTAAATTATTATGGCATCAATACACCATATTAAGCACACTGATACTCCATTCATTTTTATTTTTGGGGAGGCTATTGAATCATCCACAAGTGCGATGCCGGGTTTTGTTGCCTTTCAGTGAAAAATGAGTCTATTATATTCTTCAGGAGCTTCACTGATGGTCTTAGGTGGTTTGAAGAACTGCATTGATTAATGGCAACATGAATTTTGCACACACCCTCTACTGGCTTCAAATAGCAACTACTACACCCTCAAATAATTCACGTCAACTCTTTTTTTTTTTTTTTAGCTTTCCCCCCGTCCTCATTCTTAACACTTTCTTTCTTTTCTTTTATATATACTTGATGTGAAAGTGACCACCCATATCTAAAACATTCCTCGTTTTCCTCGTTATCTCTGCATTACAAGAAAATCATTCTCCGGCCTACAAAATTGGGTCAGCCGCACCAATGCATTACATCATGGCAAAGCCTCTCTGCATTTGAGAGTGCAGCATTACTTTGATGAATGAAGCAATTTGCACGCATGAATCAAATGTATGATCTTCTAATGATTTAAAACAAACTGTGAAAAAGTGAACTGAGGTGGCTTAGCTAACACTTAGAGTACATGGAGTGTCAGATTTGATTTTATTTATTTTAAGACCGCCTGGCAGAGACATCCTCACACTCTGAGAAGACAGATGACGAACAGGATCTAATCAATAATCGGTGCAAGGACTATGGAGCGACAAAATACCACAAAGGAGCACTACCTTCCTGTTTTCACACTTCAGAGGGATCCTTCTGCTCCCAGGGAATACTGCTTGTTGGATTATTTTTTAGCATCTATCAGTTCCATGGTACAACTTGTTTTTCATGCATAACTGTAAAAGCAAAACCTGTGGCTTTAATGTCTTACGAGTGTTCTCATCATCCAGGGCTTAGCTGGTGGCTGATAAAGTAACTAAATTATACTTTCTTTTTGCAATCTGGATGTGTTTGCTCATTGATTGTGTTTGCAGCTTTCTGTCAGCATAAATCATGAATGCGGCCCTGTTTGGCAACCGGCTTTTCGAGGCACGCGGATGCATCACGCAGGCAGACTTTTTCAAATCTCCCCACGGATTTCAGCACAACATAATATGACTTTGACGAAAATAAAATCAGACATGATGTTCTTTGTAATGGATTAAGTTGTCTGTCATTCCATGCAGACTTTAAATGAAACCAGTGACTGCCAAGACAGCAGCAAAACACATCAAAAATTCTTGGCAGTAATGTGAACATAATGTGGCTCCAGACAATGAGCACAAACATAGGTATGGTCCTTTAATATTTTAAATGATTTAATCACAGGCATGCTATTTGAGTTTTTTATTCATTCAGAGTCAGTATTATTGGGTTAGAAATTTTGTCTTGGAGAAACTCATGGAACGATGAGGATTATTTTTAATAATAAGTTCAAAACCAAATATAGCTCAGCCTTTTTTATGAAAGCAATTTGGAAAATGGTCAAAATAAATTTGAATAAGATGGAGCAAGAAACACACTTCAATCCTGGATTGCATCCGATATCTGACATGCTGAGTTTAGAAAAGGCAAGTTTCCATCTTTTCCATGCAGAATTTCATTTATTTATTTATTTTTTTTGAAGTGTCTAATATTATTTTGCCAAAATACCACAAAAGCACAGTTCCACTGCTCTCTCTTAATATTGTTTATGATCAGTCAGTTGTAGTTTAGAGAGCCTCTGCAATCACCCTTCCTTTTATAGTTATTCCTTTTTGTATTAATCCTTCGGGCTCCAACCACAGTCAAATTAAGTTGCTCTGGCTTCTCCCAGTGAAATACAGAAATACACAGCTCACTCAGAAACAACCCAGCCAGGAGGAGGGTCTTAGCGCTGTCAGTCACCCTTGTGTATTTGCTTTTCACAGCCTCCCACTTGCTCTCTGCTACGCTACAGTCTCTTCCCGTCAGCAGAGTTCAGTGCTCTGATTAGTTAGCATGGCCTCTGATGACAGCCGATAAACAGTTCTCCTGGAACAGTATGTTGTTTCTCCACTGTATGCACACTGAGCAGCAAGTACACGAGATTGATTGACAGTACTAACATGCGCTTCCTGGCTCTGTTGGGTGGTTTTTGACTGGAAGAGGCACATTTATCCAGATGGCAGCATTGGAAGGAGTTTGATCTTTTCAAGATAGTGACTGTTAAACAATTATGTAAAATTTGCAATTTTTTTCCATAAAAGTTAAGCACTCCGGCTTTAAATAACAATAACCAACAAAGCACATAAACAACAGAACAAAATGTTGAGAACTTGCTGGTTCCTACTGTGTGGCTGAATGACCTTCAGTGAGACTCTTTCTGAAGCTCAGTCTGTATCTAGAAGTGAGACTGAGGAAAGTCACCCCTACTCCTTACTGTCAGCTGTGAGATGTTTGAGTGGTTTATTGCATGTACTGCCTTTGTAATGTCACCTTACAGGAATCCCTATGAGATCAAGATCTGGGATTGGACTATTTCCAGGACTTTTCACTTTTGAGCTGCTCTTTCTTGGTTATACTCATGTGGTTAGGTCATTGTGTTGGTCCAGTTCTGCTTCTGCTAAAATTGTTCCTACAGACGGTTTCACATGCTCAAACATCCTCGTATACACAGGATAATTTATGAAAGGTTCTATGACGGTGAATTGGCCAAGTTCTGCTGCAGATAAATATCAAGACCATAAAACTTCCACATACAGGTTCTACAAATTATTTGAAACCTATGTTTGGGTTGTGCCAACCGTGTCCTCTGTTCTGGTGAGTAGGATAATACATTTTCAGACTCGTCTGTTCAACAGCATTAATGCAGAAGTCATTGTCTTTACTTTTGTTTTTTCTGGACTTGGTGTAATACTTTCACACCACTCCTGACATTTAGACTTGAGCAATCTCTATCTGATTGTTCTGACTTGTACTTTCATGCAAATAGCAGCAAGAGTCTGTCTACTTTGATGCTCCTTCTAGCATTTTGTGGTCTCTAAACTTGCTTGGATGACCAGATGTAGGTTAGATGGCTGATGATTTGAATGTCCTCCATGCTGAGAACATTTTCCTTTCACATGAATTTCTGATTTTAAATTGCTCTGAGATCTTTGGAAATCCTTCACATACTCACAAGCTGCCACAATGTTCTTTCTGAAGGTCGAAGAAAACTCTTTCAATCTCACCGTTGAGTTCTCTCACACTTTAACATGTCAGAGCACACCAAACTTGTTTATTCTCATTGTGTAAACCTGATGTGATACATCTCTGTGCAATTGTATCCATTTTAAATTGGAAATTTATTTCTAATTGATCTCTCAAACAGACAGTGTATTGCTTATCAGATTTATGGAAAATTTTGTTTTTTCTTCCTGTCTTTATTTTTACACTAATTATCCTCACATCACAATATGTTGCAAGAACAAAGTCATCAGAGCTTTTCCAAACATTTTGACATGACTGTACGCGAAACGCTACACTTGGAAAAGGCACTCTTTCATTTTCTCATGGCTCCACGTGCAGGTTAGAATTTGCAGGTAATAGCAGAGTTTCAACTTCCTACCTTTGCCGTCTGGGTGACGTGGCATTGTTTGAAGTTGAGTTTCGGCGGAGATGAAAAAAAAAAAAGGAGGAGTCTCTGTAATTCTTTCCTAAGCTTGGCGTGTGATGTTCCAGCCCCCTGCAAATCCTAACAGCTCACTGAATGACTTACTTTCAAACCCGGGGTGCCCCAAACAAAAGAGAAGAGAGTTATGTTTTTCTGTGAATGTCTTTTAGCTAGCTGTGACTTCAGACACAAATTTGAGCTCCCCAGTACAAAAATGCCACATTTAGATGTATGTACTTATATAAATAAATGTCCTCTTTAAAACTGTTATTGGCTTGCTTGAGGCTACAATTTGAATCCCTCTTTGCACTTTTTGAGTGCAATCCTTTTTGAAGTGTCCTGCCTCAGCTGACAGACACTCATCACACCCTCCTGAAGCATTAATGTGGCAAAGATTCGGTGCAGGGACACGGCACATTGATGAGAGAAACTAGAGGACAGAGCAACAATAGATATTTGGGAAGAGTAATAATTATAAAAATAGCTTTTGATTAAATTATGTAAAAGATTGAGAATCAAATAAATTATATATAGTCATAGCCTGAATTGCATTACATAATTGATGCACGCGGTCGTACATTATGCAGCGACTGTCAACATGTGAAATATGTTTGAAAAAATAATACACGTGTGATTCTCAAAGCACTTAATGGCACCGAAGAAGGAGATAGCTGTGGGACAATGCCGGTGTCATGGCTGGACTCACATGAATCATTTGCTGACTGTTTCTCGGCTTTCCTTTGCTTCTTTAATCCAAGGCGCAACTGAAGTGTCAGAGAGAGTGTTAGGATGCCTTTGGGGTCTCAGCTCCTTATGGGTGAAAAAAAGATTAGAATGTCAAATGTTGCAGTGCACATTACAAATGCCTCATACAACTACTGGGAACTGCAAAGGCACACTGTGCAAAGCAGAGGCTAGTTTGTCGCTCCTTTGATATTTCTAGGTTGCGCCATGAAACTCGGCATGATACCGATAGGAAAAAGAAGATGTAATGGTTGTGACTCTGTAGTTCCTATATTGCCTATGATTGCTTTTGTGTGTTCGAAGCTATCAACATTCTAGTCAGACATCCAGGTTGTGCAATAACTGAAAAAGTGTGACATAGATGGGAACTTATTGTCTGATCACATCTTTTTACTTTTTTTTTTTTTCAAATAACAACAGTACACAACATGCAATGTGGGGGTGCAAATGTTCCTATATAGAGGAAAATTAAGTTTCAACGGGGACTGAGATGCAAAATTATGACAAGAAACACTCATCCAATGGAAAAACTCATATTGTTTTTAATATTCTCATATTAGGAGTTACCACAAGAAGCCTGCCACCCATTTGTTTTGTTTTACTGTTGTTTGAAAACTATTTACTTAAGATTAAAACCGCACACACACACATGCTGGAACACTAACACCACTTTTATTGAATCTATAAGCTGCGATTATATTGCAGTTGATTTCAAAACAGCTGCAAGGCAGTGTTGTGACTGGAGAACAGCAATGAATAGTAAGCAAAGGTTTGGTCAGAAGATCTGTTTCTCTAAATGAAAAGCTTATAGCTCTGACTTTTTGCGGTCAGACCTATACAAAGTATAATGTTTGTTTAGATTTTTAGGATAAAAATATCCATAGGTTATTGTTGCAATGGTGAGAAAGGGCCTAAAGTTTTTTTTTATTATATAGTAAATGGTGAAAACACTCCATCTGCCAATTACCCCTGAGTGTAAACACTTTTTATTACCCTCTATACGTTTTTCAAATACCTTTCAAAAGATTTCTGCTCATTAGTCCTACAAAAGTCTAACAGCTCTGTGCGATTTCCAGGATTGTTTGAGTTGCAGCCATATATCCTGTTTCTAAAGCTGCTTAATCTTGCTCAGGTTCCCAGGGGGATCCTGGTGCCTTTGGCAATGGGCGAGGGCTGGGATATGTTCAGAACAGGGCTTCAGTACATCACAGGGTAACACAAAGACAGACATCCATTCCTCCATGCAGTCGCACTTAAGGACATTGTGGAATCACAAATTCGCCTGATATGCATGTTTAATATGGACTATAAATAGTGGGGGGGAAAGCGTACCCAGAAAAAAAAGCAAACTCCATGTGAACGCCCAGGTGAGATTTGAACCTAGGACCTTGTTGTGAAGCATCAGTGTTAATCTCTGCAATTTGTTCAGACAGCAAAAGGAAAATTTGGTGTACCTAAAGGTGACCTTTATGAGTTTTATTTTTAGGATCATTGACCTGTTTTAGAAACCATTATCACTTCAACTTTGCATAATCAGGTTGATATTTACTTGAATTCATTTCTCTTCTCCATTCTCCTGGGGTTTGAATGATTCATTAGTTATTTTACGCAAACCAAGGACCGATTGCCTTTAGACTGTTTTCTTTGTTTCAAAGAACCGCATCTCCACTCTAAAGGTGACATATCCTCATTTTAATCTGAATGAACAGTTAACTGGAAATGGTTTGTCATCTCCTTGTTTTTTCTGCTTTGAGTGCAGTAAATATTTTAATGTTTAGAGTGCTCAGCAGCTGTGGGTGGGTAAATAAAGCTCCTAATCTTGTAAACAAGGACTAGCCCTAACAAGTTTTTCATTAGGTCTTTCTGATTATTGATTAATTCTGTCATCATAAAACCTATGAAGAGCAGAGTCTTTCTGTGAGAATTGCTTCTATTTGTCACTCAAGAAAACATCAAGAAGTATTTAATGTTTCACAAAAACCCTGAAATGCTCAAGTTCAACTGTGTTTTTTCCAATTTGTCACAATACAACCACAAACTCCTTTCCTGTTTGATTCCTGTTTAATTCCTGCTCTGTCTGCCTCTATCATGTCCTCAGTCAAGACACTTCATCCACCCTGCCTGCTGTTGGTGGCCATCGGGCCCAGTAGTGTTGGAAGGGCAGCTGTGGTTACTATCCAGTAGCTTGCCACCAGCAGTGTGTGAATGGTTGAATGGCTGAATGTGGTGTGAAGCACTTTGGGGTCCTCTGGACTTGATAAAGCAACATACAAGAACAAGCCATTTCCCATATGAAAACTAGTTAGATTTCATAGTTATATCTCAATACATAGAGCAAAATATAAAGCTTTTGGGACAGCTGAAAATCTTTCAAGACAAGGCTGTTCAAACAAAAAATAATTGCCACAAGACACTGCAAACCAGAGGAGGATGATTAGTCAAATGAAAAATTAAAAGTAAAAGAAAAACAACTAAGGTTTTTGACCTGCATGCAGAATGTTGTGTGCCACACTAGTCAACATTCCCACATAGTGGTGGCTGCTTCATGCTGTGCAGATTCTTTTCTTCATTAAGGACAAAGAGGCAGGTAACTGGGAAGAATAAAGTTAAGGAAAGGGCAGAATACCAGAGAACTGCTCCAGGCATTAAGACAGGGGCAGCGACCCTGGGGCAATTACCCTAAACATGCAGCCAGAGCTAACTAAGATGCAGTCAAGCATATCCATGAGACACTGGGCCTAGTGCAATTCAAAACCTAAATCCAACTGAGAATTTGTGGCAAGGCTCAAAAATGCATGGCCACCAAAGCTCCATGGACTAAGTTGGAGGTATTTTGTAAAGATGATTAAGGATCTACATTTGTGTCTGGGGAAGATAGATCAGAAGACTGAATTGACAATGAAAGGTGGTTACTGATCACAGGGGTTAAATAGTACCATAACTCCATACTTGTGAGCTTTCCATAAAAAATAAGCATTTTTCTTTTATTTTTACATCCTGTTGGTCTTTCACATAAATTCCCTATAAAACACATTGCATTTGAAGCTGTTCTGAAAAATGTGAATTATTTTGCAAAGCATTGTATAATCAGTTTCCAGGAATGCACAGACTGCTGTGCATTCCTCAACTTTTTCTACAAAGAATCCTTCTGACTGGTTGGTCCTTTATTTTCCTTGTATTATAATTACATTTCAACAGTAGAATATTTTTCAGAGTTTATACATTGACTGTATGAAATTGAATTTTCTTGTTAAAGGGAAAGTGGATTCTGACAAATTGAGCTGAAGCCAATTCTGTGTCCCTGAATTTATGTTGAAATTTATTAACCTGCTCATTACAGTGATTTATCTCTTTTTCTCTAAACTTTTGCATTTCTTTAATCTAATTTCATTTTTTAAAAGGAGAAGATAGTTAAAGTGCCAATCCAACTGTCTAAAACCAACAGTTTTGTGCCATTTCAGGCAAAAGTGAGAAAAAAGATAACCCAAAATCAACAACAACAACAAAAAAAATGCTAACTGATTAGCAGAGTATAAAAATAGCATGTGACATTTTGGTTTGGCTCACAGAAAAGTGAGCTGTTTACGATGTTTTCTGATGATATATTGGTCTGGAGAGATTTACAGCTACATAAGGGGTCACTGTTTTGGGTCCACTGCACAAAACACTTTTGGAGTCTGTCTGATAAATCAGAGAGTTGCCCTTGCTCTTTGGCGTCTGACAGAACAAGATGGAAAATGAATCTGAGGAGGAGTATTGCTAAACTTCTGCTCAGGTTAATTGCACATGATCAGTGAGGAAACACTCAGGTATGGAGCCATTGTTAAGCACGGTGATGCTTCACTGTGTGTGTGGAGGTGGCGCAGCCTGGAGAATCATGGTCGAGGATGCCCACGAGGCTGTGGGGTCTTTGAAAAGGTAGGCATTTTGGAGAGGAAGCAGATGGCCCACATTAAAAGCAAAGGGCCCTTGTGACTGTCCTCAATGGCCCTGTAGAGAACTAGGTAATTAAATGAGAAATTTAATCAGATTCCTCAAATTAAATGTCCAGCTGGATAGTTCTGCAAGAACACCACTGACTACACATTTACCTAAGGGAGTATCACCAGTATGGATGCGTAATTCTCCAATCGGCACATACACACACGCGCGCACACACTTGCCACGCGATGATAGCCTATTCCAGGTGATGATTACTGCAAAAGTATTCCATTCACAATTCACCCAGCAGGAAGCAAAGGGGCATCATGTGTGGCCACAGAGGGGTCATTTTAATAATGGGAGCTGGGGGGAAGCAACAATTTGCAGGAGGCTTTTTTCAGAGTCCCAGACAGGGTTTTCACACACAAATATTGCATCATGTTAAAATCAGTATACAGCTATGCTCGAGATAATAGCGGTCCAACATCCCTAACCAAATCAGTCACTGTTTTTAGAAGAAGTTAGCATGATATACACACTCTGCTGATTTCATTAATTGAAATGTGGATGTGTTCAAAACATCAGCAGACTGACATTTAATCAGAGAGGTCATTCAATGAGTGCCAAACAGGAGTAAAAGATGCAGATGTTATGTGAGGGTGGAGTCAGCAAATATTATAGAGCCTCTTTACTGCAAAGTAAAATATGTAATTGCAGAAACTGCTCAGAAAAACTGTATTCTTTGGTCAGAAAGTTTGCTGACGAGGAAACAATACACCAAGAAGCGCAAAAAAAAAAAAAGACTGCACAGCTAAAATGATCTCATGTGCTGAAATATGGAAACCAAAATCAGAAAGTTGTGAAACAAAAAAGAAACTACTATTCAAATGGATCAAAGCAGAGCCTAAATGGCAAAGGTTCAGCCAGTGACTACCGACATGCCACAGTAAGAGGAGGTCCACAGTTCACTGCAAGTACTGTGACAAATAAAAGACTTCCATCTGAAGTCAAGGTATCATCAAGAAATGAATGTAAAGTTGCATTGTTGGAAAAGAAAAACATTCTGCACTGGGCAGAAACAAGATGAAGACTGAAACAGAAGATAGACTTTTCTCTCCTTTTCAGTATAAAATAGACTTTATATCCAGTCCAAAACTATAAAATATTTAGATTTCGGCTCAAATGTACTGGTAGGTGGAAAATATTGGTGCTCATATATAACCAACATGCTTTCAGTACTATAGGCTCTACAGTTACACCTTACCTTTTTAGTTTGACATGAGGTTTTAAAGAATATAATACTGACTATGCTGTGATTTGCTATTTTGAAACCCTTTAATAAACTGGATTTTATTAGAAACGAGCAAACATTCGACATATCTTATTTTTGATGTATTTGTGCTTCTAGCAAAACAGGAACTCCTTAAAGATTACATTTTATTTTTAAAATGTTTATTAAATTCATAGGAGTCATATTCACACTTTACATGAATACTTGAACGATTACTCCTCCTTTGTAGATAGTGACCTACTGCAGCCAAGGAAGTTAATGTTTCACTGTCTGTTTGCACACTTCAAAGTACTTGATCTGTTTAACAAGTCAACACCTTGTCAGTTTTATTGGTCAAGTGGTATGTAGTTGGGTTTGCTTACATACAAGTGTGCATTCACCTAAATGTTGTGCCAATAAAACATAATATAACTTAGTTAGGCACCACTTTGCTCTAGAGTCCAGTAACAGGTAATGGTGAGTTGCAGCAGGCCGATTATCTCCAAGTGTTTGCATGAAGAACTATTTTGTGATCATCAGAAGAATGGTCTTGAAAATGGTCTCTCGTTAGGTTTATCTTGGTGTACCCTCCTGCAAAGTTAAGATCTTATCCTTAGCTTCGTCTGGTCTTGACTGCAACACTAACAATCTAATTATAAGAAAAAGGCCTGCCTGGAACAGATTTTTTTACATGTTGAAAAAAATACTTCAACATGGGCACTCCAGCTCACACACATTATGTCTACCAAACATAATGAACTCAAAAGTTGCAGCTACAACCCATTAAAGTCATTGTTTAATCCCACACAAGAATATGTATGTTTTATTTACCTTGGGAGATGGTTCAGTTGAATCTGAAACCTGAGGCATTGTTTACCATCTGAAATATTTACCTAATAATTACTGAACTACTTGTAGTTACAGTTCTCTGAAATTCAATTCCAAGAATATCTCTAATTATGAAAAAGAAAACAAAAGGATCGCATCACGAAAAAGTAATACACCTGGTCATGACGACTCAGAACACTGAATTTCACCTCATTGACCTCCACCATTAACAAGGTTTTTGGAAGTGAATGAAAAAAGGCACATATACTTACAACATGTGCCTTTTTCAAAATGTCAGATAGGCAAAAGTGTGACAGTGCCATATGATTATCGTACTTTCAAACTAATGTTGATAGTTGCAGCATAGAGACCCAAGGACCCTTTGTCATTGAAAAGTGGGCTAAGATTCCCCCATGCACCAGCTAGCATGGAAAGCTAGCTGGTGCATGAGGGAGTTGAAAGATGTCTAGACTGCAACAGTTCATCAAAACTGGCATTTTGTGTTGAGTTTGGAGAATCCACCTTTAATAACACCCAATAAATCTCAAAGGTAATTTAAATGTAGTAACTCAAACTGTTTTCTTCTGAGAGTAATTAAATTAGCCTTAGTTTCTTGATATATTTAAGTTGTTTTGTTTTTCATTTGTTTAGTGAAGGAAAGTGCCTCCTTGCATAGTTTTACCAATAATCCTAACTAGCAGTGGGGACTAAAGTAATCTGAGGTAAATGCAGAACTGCACACTTCAAAAACGTTGCAATTAAATCAGTGGTAATCTGGATGTTGCTGCGTATTTTTTTTAAACTGCAATTTATAAGACAGCCACTTGGATCCAGTGCAGATTGTGCTTAGTCCTAGACGAGAAATGTGTTTATGTATTTATTTGAAGTGTTTCCTATCATAACATCTTAGAAACTATAACCTCTCTGGGTCCGTTCCCTGTCATTTTGCATTCAGCAGATCCAGGAACCGCCTCCGTTGCGCCCGCCCCGTCCAGACTCCCTCTCCCATGCCGCCTCTCTCTCTCTCTCTCTTTCGCTCTCGCACACACACACACACACGCAAACACACAGTCCGTCCGGATAGGATGGGACCAGAGCAGAGCAGTAGCCACATATCCGTGCACGCCTGACCGCTAAGACTACTTCCTGGACCAAAAGAATGGGACATTTCCAGCAACACTTTTCTCCTTCAACCTCGGTCTCGCTGACGCCGCGGATAATCACTTAATAATGACCGCGTATGATCAATAATATTCGACCACTTTTTCCTGTAGTTAAAGACAGCGATTGATTGCCGATTGACTCCCTCCTACCCCCCTTTCTCTCTCCCTCTCCTCCTGCTTTTCCCCCCCTACACTTCGGGAATGTCGCTATGTGGAAGCCCGCTGCAGACACGGAGGACTCCAACAACAAGAGATTTTGAATTGTTTTCGAGCAGCCTCTGCGTGCTCGCCGCTCTGTTCCTCGAAGCTAAGGAGAGCAGCCCGTGCTCGGTCCGGAGGCGAGTGAATCTGGCTTTTTCCAATCAGTGACTGTATCCTGTGACCGTCAAACCGTTTCCATACTTTGATGCTCTGCCTTCGTGGCCGCCGTGCCAACTTCGGCTTCAGTGTGTGCGTGTGATTCTTTCTAAAGGACAAGCAGCAGCAGAAGAGGAAGAGGAGAGAGGGGGTAAAAAAAAAAAAAAAAGGACTAACTTAATCACCCGTTGCCTTTTCTTGTTGCTCTCGATGAGTAGACTAACATGCGGAAAATACGGGAACCGAGTCACTGGTGGATTTTAACCCTGCTGTTTTTAACCTTGCCCGAACACAAAGACTGTCAACCCGGTAAGTACTTGCAACAAGGGTTTTTTTTTTAATTTTTTTTAGCTGTTATGCATTTAGCCGATAGAGTCGCTATCTATTGTTGACGCCAGTTTTGCTGGACGGAATCGGATTGCCCCCTCCCGCCCCCCGTATGGGTAACGCTTTGTTGAATTGTTCGGTCTCTGGGCCGAGGCGACATTAAAAGAGCGTCCGACGTTCGGACACGTTCAGCCGCCGTGATTTGTGTGCATGTTATTGATTATGCAGCTGGAGTGTGGCGCAAACTATCCCTGCGTCAACGTGATACAGCTGAATCTGTGTCCGCCGGCTCTTTGACCTTTTTTTTTTTCAAATTTCTTTCCCGTCTCGGCGACCCCAGCGTCGGTTTATTCAGTCGAAGCGTAATTTCTTAAAACACAATAAAGGGATCTATTAAAGAGGTTATTCTTTAAGGCATCACTCCCGTTATTCACATCCCTGTGGAATTAATCAGGTTTGACAAGCCGCGGGGTTTTGGTAGTTTGGACGCCGCCATATGAGGTGGCCCAAGTTTTATTCCCGGCTTACTGTAGTTGTGGCCAGTTCAAGTCGACCTGTAATTTTGCGGTCATGTGTTGAGGTGGAGGGGTGGTGGTGGTGGTGGGGGGGGGGGGGCGGGGCGAATAGTCAGCGCTGTTGGGTAGAATATAGATTGTTCAGTGTATGAGGGGCGATTAATGCCCCTCTGCATACGTCGATGGCCTGGAAAACTGAATTTATTAGTTGTCTTTATATTCTGCAATAAGCAGGGTTAGGAAGACACAGACCCACGAGTTAGTTTGGTGCCGTCCTCGCACAAGTTTCTTTTTAAATATGCAAATTCCCACTGAGCAACACACCTTTTCAATATTGAAGCTGCACCTAAGTAACTGTTGCGTCCATGCATGGCCCTAATTTAGAAGTTTGTATGTCATCTTGGCTCAGACCAAGTAAGATGAGTCCAAAAGTGGTCTAGGTTTGGATGTAGAATTGAACGTATGTAAACTTCTCTATAAGCTCTATAAATAATGCAAAATTTCCAGAAAGCAGATGCCAAAACACAAAAACAACCTTATCTGATTTACAATTATAAACTAATTTCATGCTTTTCTCAATTGTAACATTGCGTCTCCTATTTATGGAAAAAATATTCTCTTCTTATGAGGTAGAAAAAAAAAAAAAAAAGAGAGAATTACAGTAGTATGACTTTTTTTTTTTTTTTTTTTTTGTTATTTATACTGTATTAAGGGATGGAAACAATTTGCAATGTTTCCAATATTGCAATGTTAAGCATTAAACCTTTTTAGGTTATGTACTGAGAGCGAGATGTTTCCTCTATAAGATCACATATTGTGTCCAGGGAAGAAAAAAAGTCAGCGTTCCAACCAGAGCTATTATCTGTACAACACCGAATATCTAAAAAAACATTTACAACAATAATGAAAGTCTGACCAATACAAGGGAACAGTCCTGGAGTGACTTGTACATAACAAGATATGGTGACATATTTCTAAACCACTAGTTAGAGGTGCTTTGTTGGAGATCAGTGTGTTTTGCCTTTGTTGCGCAGCTATTCCCATGCAGGTTCACTTTTAGATTTATAACGGTCTTAAACCACTAATCTATAAAAGTTACCCTTTATGTTTATAAATGATTTAGACATTGATTCTATGTATTTTCATCTAAATAATATTTGTTTGGTCATTTCATTGATGCATGCAAATTACAAGATTTAAATAGTTTTCCAAAAACAATTCCAGTACATGTAACATGAAACAGACAGTTTTATACTAATTTCAAAATAACTATTCAGTCCAACAGTATTGTAAAAAATAAAGACAAAATATCCATCAAATAAATTACTGATAATAAAAGTCCAGACCAGAGAAAGAAGAAAACACACACAGATTTCTTGACCTTTAACGCTTAACATGAATTATAAACCTCCTGCAATAGACTCCAAATACCAAGACAGTTGTGCTGAAACAGATGGAATATCTCACTCGGTACATACAGTGTCATCAACATACACCTGGAAACCTGCACCACAATACAAAACTGAAAATAAAATTTTTCTTATAGCTATAAAGAATAAGACCAAGAATTTAGCCTCAGGGCATTTTCTAAAAGGCTTAGCATCATTTCTAGAAATGTCTTCATCACTATAAAACAGAGACCCAATATTTTAACAATGCCAATCTCTCTGTGGTGATGTTAAGCATCCACTTGAATATAGAAGGAGGCGTGAAGAGAGCACCTAAAACCTGCAGCGGCGCCAGAATTAGGTTTGTGTTTGGAATATCATCACTTTCTGATAGTTTTATAGTGGCTCATAGAGCATCATGTTAATTTTTCTTTGGAAATTGGATTACTGATAATAAAAGTCCCGACCAGAGAAGCATGATGTTGACCTTCTGACACATGTTGTGCACTATCAGTGAGGTTTTAAGCAAAAGCAGCCAGATCATGTAATTAATTACTGTTGTCTTTTCACTCAAGGTTACATCATGAGACTCGTAGAAAAACATAAATTTTTAAATGTGAGTATTGGTTTGGAATATCAACAATAAAGACACTAATCTAGTTGATGGAACTGCAACAAATAAGGGTTATACAAGAGAAGTGTTGGTAGATTAAAAATGTTTTCCACATCAAAAGCAGCACTTAAAACATTTTACTGAAACTTTATTGGGAAAAATTGAGAAAATCTGGTTTTCAGGAGTCGGATGCACTTGACTTAAGAATTATGTTCATGGAAGATAATGTGTGTGCGTGAGTTTGTGCGTAGCTAAATAATGAATATCAAATATGTTGAAGATCACGAAGGGCAGACAATGTCCTAAACGCGTCCCAGTTTTATTTTTTATACTAGTGATTGTTGAATTGTCAAATTTGCTTAAAATTACTTTACTTGCTGATACAGGTGTTTTTTTTTTTTTGTTTTGTTTTTTTGTTCAGGAAGTTACTTGCTCAATTTGTCAACATGAGAATAATTACATTTAGAAAGTAATGTAAGTAAATTATCATTTTAATAGAACAAAATCTATTATATTTGGTGATTGAATAATCACTGTACAAATATTCATGATAGAAACCATACCAATAAACTAAACAAAATAAACAAAATCAACTGGATGGACTAAATGTAATTGGAAACCACAAGTAAATTGTGTCCAAACAGAAAGTTTATTTTGCAAACTGTGTAAAATATATTTTCATATGTTACGTACTGCCTATAAATTTGGGGAAAAAACATTTTCTGCTATTCAAACATTAAAAAATGTTTACAAATTTATTAAACATTTTTTTAGTAAATATAATGGATAAAAGATAAAGGGTAAGGTAAACTAGTAGATATATTTTTGCTCAGTTTGGGTTTATGCTTAATGATTTATTCGTTTTTTTTTTTGATAAAAGATCAAATGAATAATTATAGATTTAGGTTAATAATGTACAATGAGCTAAAGATCAAAGTCAGCAAATTTTCCTGTGACCAATCTTTACCTGTGACTCCCTGAAAATTGTTACTTTTCTTCCTGCCCTTCTGTTAATTAAATGATTAGAATAGTTCTTCGTCTTTTCAGTCAGTAAGTGCATCAACGAGCACAATGTTCTTTGATGCACTTTGTTTTGAGTTTTGTAAAAAAATAAAACTAAATAGGCATATGCTTTGATGCATAAATGAGGATAATCTTGTAATCCCTTCATTTTTGTGAAGGAATTCAAGACTAGTACCTTTATCAAAGAACCTGCAGTTTTTTTTTCTGTCTCTTTATGGTCAGTGCTTGTTACATTTAATTGATGAATTTGAGAACAAAGTTTACTCAAATTAATTTACATGTATTATACACTTTTGGAAGAAGGTTTGGGTTATCACTGTTAGAAGGGCTGACGTCGAGATTCCCGGAAATTGGTGTCAGTCAGTAAAAGCCTGAAAGGTGGATTTTTAATTGGAATGTATTAACCAGGTTCTAAAATATGAAATTAGTTGCTGAACATGGCACAAAGTAGATTTTTGAGTGTTTGAATATCCGAAAAAATTCTGGTTCTTTTAGCCATAATTTTAGTTTTTCGGACGATCTAAATAAATCATCCATATGCATTACAAATATACTGCAAACATCTACGTATGTTGTTTAAAGTAGCTTTGCATATTGAATGAAACCCGGTGAGTGGTAACCTTGGTGCCGAAGGAATTAAGAACTTGTGCAATTGGCCCACCAATGCTCATGCTTCTTTGGAAGTCCAGATGTTGCTGTAAAAGCAAGACGCTAAACACTAATATACAGAAAAAATCCACGCATTAGAGAGAGAGAAAATAATATCAAAATAAAGAGCAGATGAAAAATTTGGGGTAGATGGGAAACAGTTAAGAAACAAGATTCCACAGCTGGAGCCTTTGAGTGTCCATCCATTTGAAAGACCTCATCGTTTATGTGCTGTTTCTATTTGTTTTTTAAACACTGACTAATAATGCTGTAACTGACTTATTCCAGATTGATGGCTTGAACAAATATATTTGAAATGGTCAGAGTTCATCTATTCAAAATTTTAATCTAGCAAATTGACAAGATGGTTTCTATTGTCGACTGCATGCAGAAGTTGACCTTGCTTGTGTGTTTATGTTACAATTGTATATTCTCAACTGCAATAGCTATTAGGAGAGTTCCTGAGTCCACTCCAGGGTTGTTGTTTTACATGTAGTGTCGCCTGAAAACCCACAGATCACAACCTTTCAGTTTTGTATTTAGATCTCGTCACTTGAATACAGGGATTTTTCATTATACAGCCAATCTCTCTGAGTTGATCTCTTGATACCAATTCATGTTATTGACCTCTTAGGAATAGATCCAATTTGTTTTGTGGTTTCCCATTTTACCCTCTTTGCATTACACATCTCCTTTTGTCTTGTGACTGTTGTTGCTAGTTCTTTTTTTCGAATGCAAAGCAAACATGCATTAAAAAAAAAACAAAAAAAAACCCTCAAGTGACACTTTTCAGTTTCAATATTTGATATCATCTTTTTAATTTGGATAGCCATGATATATGATTTAAAAATGTTTGATTTGATTAATATTTACAGTCTCAGTTGGATTTAGGTGTGATTACAGTCAACAGTGGCAGCTCCTCTAAACCCAGTCAGTAATTTTGAGAGTACTTTGTCATTAAGAGGGCTGCACTGAAGGCGTTTATTGACTGAAAAGACATGTTGGCTCCTCTCCCCACTGGCAAGTGTTTAAGTTACCAGCTGGCTTTACTGGTGTAAGTTCAAACATGGTTAATCCAATCACCTGCCAAGTGTTTTTTTCCCCTTAAAGTTTCTGTTCTTTTTATGAACAGTTTTCATGGAGTGTTTTCATAGTGCTGCATGTTCACTTAATCTCAAATACATATTTCCATTTGATCATCCATTTTTCTAAATGTAGGTAGGCTAGGCAGTGTGGACCTTATGTATCATCAGTGGTTGATTGATATATATATATATATATATGTGTGTGTGTGAGCTGTAAGCCGGAATGGTAGAATGCCTCCTCTCCTAGACAACCCCCCTTTCACCACCACTTTAAAATCCCTTAGATCTAAACTTCCACGTCCTCATGTCTTCACATTGCAGCTTTATTTACTGGAGGCTTTACAAGCCCCTAAAAGCTGGGTTTTCTCATATGGCTTGTCTCACCAAACGTCTTGCACAGAGAGGAGGAATGGGTGGGTGGGGGGAAGCAATACAGACTGGCCAGCTGACCAGCTTGAAGGTGGTAGAGGACAAATCTAGTTGAACACTGCCATCTGATAAATTGTGTCGTTTCTGGTTGACTGACATGAATCTTTCAAATTCCATCATAGAGTACTGGATGTAAAGCTGAAATAGAAATGTTGAAAATTCAAAGATGAAATGGCTCGACTTAAATTATACATACTTCATTTAAGCAACCTTGTAGGTTTATCTTAAGGTTTAAAACCATTTTTGTTTCAAGTGTTATGTTTTGGTACTAAATTGAGAATCAAATGGAATAAAGGGTAAATATTCGATGACAAAACAGAAAGAAGCACATTAAGAGACAAAATTCTAGTAAGTCTATATATGTCATATAAAACTATTTAAGGAGTGCAACAGAACTGGGCATTTAATGTTATTTTTTATTTTTTTGATTCTTGTTAAGCTGCTGCCATCTTGTAATATAGGCTAGCGTATATTGTTATATGCTTGCCTATATCTTCATGGCCTGAGTATTCATGCGCATGAAGCTGCCAGGATACCTCATGGGCTAAGAACATGGATGACTGAAATTTACCAAACAGAATCATAGAATCAGTTATGAATAAAGGTGACACTTATCCAAATCTTAACCTAGGTGTTGCATTCAAAATATTTGTCATTTGGATCTGATGGGGAGAAAATTAAGGGGATTTTATAAAGTCCTGTTGTTTCTCTAATATTTTTGTGCCATTTGTTCTTAATAGTTCATGGTGCATAGGAATAAAAGCTGTTGAATTCAATGTTCTGCCACATCAGGACTACTTTGTCAGTATATTATGTGTTGTGTTGCATTTAAATACCACCTAACTACCCCTTAAAGCTAGAGTGTGTAACTTTTATAAGAAATTTTTTTTTTTCCATATTTGTTGACACTGTTGTATTAGTCACATAATTTGTGAACAAATCAATTACCTCTGCCTTCTTTCAGTGCTAACTGCAGAAATACACTGGTTGATCAAAAACAACCAAAGACAGGAGAAGGGCCTTAGCGCTGTCAATCATACTTATGTGCCGCTCAATCTATTCCCATTACTGTCTGCTACACTGCAGTGTTTTCCCAATTGTTGAGCCTGTCATGAATGCCAAGCATGACCATTGATGATGGCAGATAAGTTTTTGTTAAAAGTTACACACTCTAGCTTTCAGTAGGGATTCTAAAAGTAGGTCATGCTGCCATTTTACAGTTTCAAGCATCCAGAAAGTTGAGGTGAGTAAAGTGTCATTGGGGAAGAGAGCTTAGTGTGAAATATTCAAATATCATAACCGCTATGATATTTGAATAGCAATGGGTTAAATTCTGTAACTGTGGTTTACGTGTGTGATATATGTGACATATGAGAAATTGAAGATTTTTTTTTTGACCTGTCCAAAAAAAATCATGGCAGCCTGATCCACATGGTGAACCCATACAGTGTCAAATGCAAAAAAAACATTTTTTTTTATGACATTTGGATTTTTTCTGCCATTGAAATATAGAGGTAAATGCACACTAATCTAATTTTGACATAAAGAATAATCCATGGTGGCTTATTTCCAATGATATAAGTTTGGTTTCTTGCTGAGAAGCATTGTTACAGCGAATAAAAAAATGGCTAACCACAAATATACTTACATCTTGTGCTAAGTCTATGTGTAAAAAGTTGTGACAATATCTTAAATAAGAAATATCACACTATTATTTTTTTATGCTTATGGACAATCTCAATTAAAAACATGTATTGATGCATTATAACATCAAAGCAGACAGTAGGTTAACACGCCATGAAAGGTATTCTTAACAGGGGAAATAAAATTACTACACAATATGTTTTAATAACAAGTGACACAATATAAATATGATATGGACATGATGTATAGAGAGGTGAAGAAAAAGTGGTTTATTTGCAACTGAAATCCTTACATTAGTATTGAACAAGAATTTTGCAGGGTTATGTTTTATTAATACTGAACATGCAGAGGTTAGTAAATGTGATTTTTAGTTTATGCCTTTTTGTTTCAACAGAATCCCTAAAAAAATCTGCTTCTAAACGCCTCTTACATGGAAACAAGCGCAAGGGAGAGTTTGAAATGTGACTTCACCCTAGGTAAATTGTAGACTCCCCCTCTCAGCTTTTGATAACAGTATTTTAGACAATCACAAACGTCTTTCCTTTTTTTTAATTGACAGTGTTGCAATTACAGTGCTGTTGTGCTCATTAAAGCCAATGATCATCTTCCTGTTTGGAGCATTCAAGGAAAATACAGCAATGCAGAAAAGGATTACACTGAATGGGCTTTTATATTACTGGCAATTCATTTTAAGCATGCAAGGTCCTCGGCAAACAAAACAGAAAAAAGAGTCAGTTATTCAATAAACGTAATGGCTATTTCTATGGTACTGTTAATAGGGAAAATTGCTTTTCAAAGAACATGTCAAATTGATTTTGATTTAAAAATCTATATTTTTTTGAATTGGTAACAAAAAAATCTAAATAGTAGACATGCCATGTCAACAGAACTGGGCAGGTGTGAATTGAGTTTTAGAAGAGTGTTGATCCTTTGCCAGTTATCATTAAATGCCAGAAAAAAAATGTGTGGGGAAAATGTGTTTCTGTCAATGAAAACCATTATGACCATAATGGAATCATGATTATCTCCAATAATTGTGATAATATGATTAATTGTTAACCATGACAGGCCTGGATACAAAGTGGGCAAACATTTTATTAATTTACTAAGTGACGTCCGGACACCCTGCTGTGCCAGCAGGATGCCAGCTGTCTGGATCTCACTGATGTAGGCAGCGCCATCATTATCATCCAGGTCCTTCATATCTTCTCCTGATAATTAGCACAATGTGCATCATGCTGGCAAAAGCTCTTCGAAAGGGAACAGTTGTGGTTTTAAAATAGCCTCACTAAGTTCTGCTTAGTCTCAATCATATATGGGCTCAGCTTGCCGTTATCGTGTTGTCTTTCCACCAGCTGCTTGTGCCACCCACTAAATAGTCCGATGGGGAAACATTGCAACTGTAATCACTTTTCACTGGTGTGTATATAATTTGCTGTGGATCCTTTTAACTGGTGATGCTCATCCTTCCTTCTCTGCTTTCACATTTAATGACTAGCTTATTTATCTTTCTAATTAAACTGGTGAAACTTTTCACACTACAATGCATTACTGTTTCCAGTAGCATTTTTTAACTGTGATAGGTTGGAAACTGTAAGGGTGATAACTTTGTCGTTGTTTTATATTTCATTTTTTAAAATTTTTTTATAACAGCTGCCTGGTTTCAGAGAACTGAGACTCAGCACGCAACTCGTACCTTATTATGGTGGTTAAGCAGTGATCACCATTGTGGTTTGGGAAAAAAACACCCCAGCATGTTTACCTCGAACTGATCAGCTGTGAAAAATGTGCTTCATTTGGCTGAAACAGCTTGTAAAACGAGATATGCCCATTATTATTCCACACCTTCCCTCAGAGCTTGTAGTTGCTAACAAATTAAAAGTTAAGTTTATTTATGCTACAGCACAAATAAGTTTATTGTGAAGCAGATTTAGTTCACTTAGCACCTGTACATACTTGGCAAAGGATCTTCAGGTCCTAATGGGATAAGAGAAATGCGAACAGCCTTGAAATTAAAACACATTTTCATGAAGACAATAAGGATTTGATTTAGGGTTTGAGATTATTGCCCCAATCAGAGAATGATTTTCTTTTCTCCTTTTTGGAGGTTTGAGAATAAATCTTTCAGTGTCCCTGCAGATGGATAATAAAGCAGTGAAAAGCCTTCATCATCTCTCTGCTGTAAGGAGAGTAAGAATCTATGCAAGTGTATATTTTAGTTTCCAGAATTTGTTGCTAATTCAACATGTTGCCAACTTTCTATTTATTCAAAAGTGTATTTGGGGATGTTAGATAATTTCACAGTGTTCTTTTTGCTGGACAATGGGAAGAGGAAATGTTTGCTATAATACATATTGTGGTACAGTAATTTTTTGGCATCTGTGGAATTGCACTGCTAATAATCAGTTAACATGATCAGTTCAGCTGTCAATTTATCCCACACTGTCACTGGAAAAAATATTAATTCTGAAAACCTGTTTTCTAATAAATACATTTGGCTTTTTCGAGTGTTTTCTGTACATGAGGCCTATTAATATCACACTTTTCAAGGTGTTGAACCTTCTTTTACAGCATAAGTTTCTTTTCTTCTGATTAAAAAAAAAAAAACTGCCGAATTTGGTGCTTTTTACTCAGAAAGTTTTATATGTTTATTTTCTTCTACCATGTCATTATGAATGGACAAAGCTAAAGATTTAGTAATTTTATTTGTAGACAAAATACATATTTTCACAACATTGTATTTCTCTTACCAGGGCAACTTTAAGTCTAAGCTTAAGACTTACTTTTTCAGGCAAACTAATAAAACCATATTGCATGGTGGCATTGCGCCTATCATTCTTTTTTTATTAGTTTTCTATCCAATTTCTACTTCTAGTTTTCTGGTGATGGAATTTCACTGTAAGGTACTTCAGTCTCCTTAGTGGATTGAGATTAAGTACTATATGAATCAATCAATGTGTATGCAACAACCTTTTGTTTCACATGATGGTGTTTTAAGCGACATATCTTTAGCAAACATATTATGGTGATTACCACATAATTTTACATAGACATGCATTTTTTGTACTGGGTAATGATCAGTGGTTCTAAATTGAGCTGTTGCGAAATATTTTTTCATATGATGAACGCTAAATGTAGTTACGGACCAGTCGAGAAGCAATCCATTTTCACATGTAGAAGTAACAGCTCACTGCTTCACCAAAAATGTGAATCTACATAAATGTCGTGTCTGAATTTCAGCAGCAGATCAAATCCAATTGTAAACAGTGCAACTACATAAATCATGATATTTATATCAGCGTCAGTGCAAACATTTGCCCTAAAACTACCAGCTTAATTTATTAATACCATTTTAAATCTTAGGTAGTTTAACAAACAAATTCTTTCGTCTAGCCAGACAAAGAATTAGCGTTTGCAGCTGTGTAGGACTGGAAAAACCATGAACAGGGGCATTTTTCTGAACTAAGGGCCACATTAGGGACATTAGATTTTCCAAGCTGACTATTAGTAGTCTACAGAATGCCACACTGTTTGTTTTGTTGTTGTTTTTTTCTCATTTTTAAGAAGCCTTTGTTTATTAGTATCCTGGCATGAAGAAGTGCAAAGAGAGAAAGGGGATGACGTTTAGTAAATGGCTTGGGGTCGGGTATCAAACTCAGCACAGATTTGTTAAGGACTGTAGCCCCTATTGGTGTATCTTTGTGTTTGTGCAACAATGGAGGATTATTTGGATTCCTAAGTAAAAGCTTCACTATAAATCATCATTGCAATATCCATGTGTGCATTAACAATATTGCAAAGGACAGTTTGGAACGCAGTGTTTGTTGGTTGGTATTTCAAGTTGTCATGAGTACACACTTTGCATGCCAATAAGATATTTAGCTTGTTGGACATAGTCTCACTGCCAGGATGACCACATCTCAGAGATTATGCTAAAGCTTACAGAGCATGTTGGAAGCAATAATATCACAGCAGCCCCACTCTCGAGTACCCCTGGATTATAATTTATTTACAAATGATTGACTTTTGCCCTATATCATAATGGTGAGTTTATCATGCCCTGGGGACACACACCACTGTGTTTTGTTTTTAGAATGATGAAACCTATTTAATATTCTGTGATTTTTTAGCATCCAATGCACTTAAGAAGCAACCAAGTTACAATGTTTTTTTTTTTCACTCACATTATTATTACATTAGCACTGTAACGTGACCAATCATTCTAAACATATGAGTAAAGTACTAACTACATTTAATGATACCAGGTCTCAGTTGCAGTTTATGAGTGCACAGGTAGATGTCACTAAATTCCATATACTGCGTCTTTGACTGGGATCAATTGATTAGTGGGTATACTGGTATACTGGCATATGTAGCAAAAACTATTGGATATGAATTTATTGTAACCTCCTTTTTTGTTGCAATTACACTAGCATTTTTCAGATCCTCAATCTAAGAGCACTTGCTTAGTTTTCTTTTTTACTTTTGCACGTGTTTCTTGTCTTCATGAAAGCCCGAGGAACAAATATGTGAGAACAGTTCTCTGGCTTATGTGTCCACCGGCTACATCGATTTCCAGTTGTGGCACGGCTTTGTCATATCTCTTTTGGGATTTTCATAACTTTCAGAAATGGAGCACCCTCAAGCAGTCTGTTCTGTAGCAGCCATGTTTCCAAAGATGTTGGCAGTTGCTTTAGGGTTTTCTTTTTGTTTTTACAGGCTTATAGGAGATACAGATTCCCAGCTCATATCTAATCAATCTAGCCAGTAGTACTTGGGGACTCTGTTTTACTTGCTTTAATTACTACAGCTGCCAATATCTGAGGGAACAACTGCGGCATTTGCTCTCATCCTTTTCATATTTGTGTGGAAAAAATTAATAACAAATGAAAAATGTCATTAAACATTCATTTCATTTTGTCGATGTGTATTTACATATTCACTGTTAAAATTTATGCTTCAGAGAAAGCAGTCTGGCAAAGGCAGATCTCGTAGTATAAATACACTGCAAGATGGCGAGTAGAGCCTCGAGTGAAGTAGAACGTCATGTGCCTGCTGAATATTGGCTCCCTTACTGACACAGGCAGTGTGATCGCCCTGCCTGGAAATACGGAAATTGTTTTTTTTAAAGTGGAATATTCTAGTTGATGTGAGATTGAAATTGTTAAAACTCAGTTTATTTTGTAAGATGATCTCAGTAAGTTGACATTAACAGTGATTAAGCTGTTTATTTGCCTAACTTATGTTAATGGAGGCGATCAGTCATCACTTCATTACGTGATGTGTACGGTTGAGTTCACTTAGTCTTTCAGCCAAGACACTCAGAAGCTGGTCACAGTAGCATTTTAATCATTCAGGATGACTCACAGCCACTTCACTCCAGATCAAGACAGATTTCATCTGTCTCCGAGACATTAAGCCCAAAACACACACACAGACTAACTGGATTTGACCAGGTGGGTTCGAAACAAGGGAAGAAAATTGCCATTGGGGAAGCTAGTGTACTTATTTCCTGTGCTACGTGACAATGGTGATTAATATCCAGGCAACAAGACACTTTCACTAAAGGACATCTCCTACACTGGAGGACTTGGCCATATCAATAAATGTCCTTTGTCCTTCAGTTGCTATGTCCGCTCTCCCCTTAACAATCTTGCCACGATGTGATACTGTGTCAGCTTTACTTACAGCTGAACTGTCAGTCACTGCTGCCCTGTAGAGAGCGAAGACAATGGAAGCTTCAGGCTTCTTTTTCCTTTATTGTGTTATTGTGGGTCAACGCACCATGTGTGTTTTCTTTGTGCTCAAGTCTTTGTTGTTGACGTCAGTTAAGATTGCCTTTTTCTGATGTGAGGAAAGACGAATTCAATCTCCTCGACAAAGCTCATTTTGCCCGTCATGAACTATGGCTGAAATTATTTAAATATTTGTGATTAGGCGACGCATGGTTTATCAAGTTGCTAGGGCTGTGCTGAATGCAAAATGAGCTGCCTGAATGAAAATCAAAGTGTTTTTGTTTCTTATTATTTAAGTTTTAATGTTTGCACGAATTTAACAAGTATGGAAACAGAATTTAGCCTCAATGGTATGCCTTTTAGTATTAATTGGTTATTAGGAGTTCAAATTGCAGTCTTTTTTTTGTATTTATTATCCACTCTGCTGACGATTCTAATGGTCCAGAGTAGGAACGAACTGAGATCCTTAATGTATGATATCCTGAAGTAAAATCGCCACAGTATTGCAATATTTTCCACAAAAAGAAAAATTATAATTGTTTTTATTTAAGTAACAAGTTTTTCTAGTGCCACAAAAAAAATAATTAAATGTGCTGATTATCACAGGTATAATATTGTGTTGACTTATTATTATTATTATTGAAACCATAATTTTTCTTATACCCTGCTTGAAGCTGGTTTATGTGACATTTATGAAAAATATATATTTTTACATGTTTGTTAAAACTTTAATTATTTATAGTATGACAGGTAATTTGTAAAAAAAAAAAAAAAAAAAAAAATTGATCCTCTGCCTTCTGCCAGTGCTTCTAGTATTAACTGGAAACAACCAATCAGAGGAAGGACCGTTGTCAATTATGCCCATGCACGCGCCACTCACTCCTCCCGACACCTTGCTCTTCTGTGATACAGCTTCCCCCCGTCAGCAGAGCCCGTCTTGAATGCTAAAGCCCGTTAGCATGGCATGGCCAACAATGACAGAGGATAAGAGGTTTTCCTATAATAATAATAATAATAATAATATATTGTTAGCCTAAAAGCATTATTGAATACTGAATATGTCTTAAGAATTTTATATATATATATATATATATATATATATGCTAATATTATTATTTATTCCAGTATGTCTGATTGTCTTGTTGCAAAGCACCAACCTATGGTATATAAAACCACTGTTTATGACCCATTCTGTGCTTACATATAATGTAATACCTTGTTCACCATTAAATACCTTAGTTTTAGGGTATTTGTAAATAACTGTCAAGAGAAACATCCTCAGCATTTAAATGTTGTTGTAGTTATTAAGGACGTACATTTTTGCGTCCTCTCTATTGTCCTGATTGCATGAAATCCTTGTCAAATGTTTTTATTCCTCCTCCTTAACACTCTTTGAGATCAGTCCTGAGGCTTTGGGTTTCGAGTGAGATTGATGTTCTGTTTGTTTCTCTCACACTTCGGCTACCTCACAGAGAGAAAGCACTAAAAACATCAATGAAAGGAAAAGGATAATTGGTGTTTAGCTACGTTGCGTTAAAGCTGTATCGTATCTCAGCTGATTCTAGGCATCTATCAAGCAGTTAGGTAAATTTTGAAATGATCACATACTATCATTTCATCTTGAACATTTTTTTTTTCTCTTTGTGAAAATAACAGAGGAGGCAGGTGATTAGATTTTGGTGGTGGCTAATTTCTGAAGATTCCAGCGAAGAGGATCTGCTGAGTTCAATGCTTTTTTTTTGTTTGTTTTGGGAGCAAGAACAGGAGTTCACACTCTATCCTATCGATCCTGTTGACATGCTCCCCTTTAGGGAATGCAAATGTTTCTGTTCTTCAACACAAACATCCAAACCTTCCTCATAGTGGAACCCTAATTAACTTGAGATTTGAATACCATGGCCTTTCCATTTGACATTTCCATATTTCAGAAACATATTGTTTTATGCTTCCCAACAAAGAGGACCCTCGTATTTATCAGTCGGTGAAGTTTTACGATTAACGAGTCAACAGCTAAATTTATTGAACACTTCCAAACAAAACACCTTCCACTTGATCCCTGCATAATTCCTGCCATGCTGTCATACAAATTCCTCCCTGCGTGCTTATCTGTCAAATGCTGGTGTTAACTATAAGTAAGGAGGCAGCTGCCATATGTTATTGTCAAAGCCGGCCTACACCTACAGCACATGTGTTTTCCCCGGCAGAACAGATCCATCCCAAGGTAACCACTAATCACTCAGGGATCCCAACAATCATTGCCCCATCAGTAAGGGTCAAGAAAAAGGAGATGGCAGCCACTCTTCTGTACCAATTTCCTGGGTCTAAAAACAATGATCTGTGTAGCTTACATGCTAAAAGTTAAATGCTTTGAATGACCCTCATCACACTTTTTTGTTGTTGTTGTGTTTCTGTCAATGCAAAGGTAAAAGTTGAGTAGGTATGCAAAAGCAAAGGGTCCTAACATCTTTGCATGCCCTTCATTAGAGATTGATAAATTATTTCAATATAAACCAATGTTTTCAACTGTTACCATTTTAAAATCATACATTCGTATGGTTTAAGGTGTTTTTAATTGGAAGCGAGATAAAAAGAATTGTACAGTTATGGACTATGACACAGCACAGCACTACCTGGGTCTGTGGACTGCTGGTCATCTGGCTTCAAGGAAGCTACTACATACACAAATATAAAGAAAACAAAGACGTGTGAAAACTACAGTTGTTACTTTCAACACTTTAAGATGACAATTGGCAAGTTACTAGAAGCATGTTAAGGAAAAAGCTAACTGCATAATATTCGCTTGTTTCATTAAATGAGGAACAATATTGTAAAAATGTGTAATAGTCTCTGTAATAGTAAAGTTTACTTGAAAACTGCTACTAATAGGTCGTATTTATTCTAAATGTTTATTTAAGTGTGTTTGAAAAATTGCAGTATGTGTCTGTTTTCTTCTTTTCTCTCTTTCCCATCTGTGCTTCCGATACTTTGTGACCTTCTGCATTGTATCCAATGTAAACATCTGCTGCCGTGAGACTCTATCCTGGCTAAACGTAGAATGTAAGTTCATTAAGAGTCAGAATACATTAGCAGACAATTATTGCACTCAAACTGTCCTTTGTGAAATGAATATTGAACACACTGATATTGCATCACAAAATATGGTGGAGTTTTAACCTAATAGTTATTGAACCATGGGATGGTATTTCTAGAATTACTTAGATGGTTAGTCAATCAGTAAGTACAGAAAACAAACCCAGTAAGTACAGAAAGTATAGAAAAAGGAATTTCTATCCCAATATACATTCTCTATTTAAAATGATGGTGAATCAACATGGCACTCATAGTTTGTAAATGCAACAGGATAACCCTATTGCATTTACAAACAGGGTTATCCTGTTTGCAAGAGTAATTCTAAAATGTCAATTATTTCTTTGTATTTAGACCCTCATAAAGCATCTTTTGAAATGCATCAAGGTAAGAATCAATAAAAGCAGATTTCACGCAGTAAAAATACTTTCTCGAGTATCTGCACACAAACAGTTTGTTCAGTATTTCTATTTTATTGTTGAAGACTTCAATTGTTAATTAGTTTGACAAGATTACTTTTCAGTTTAAACTAAAAGTTATTTTTCTTTTTGTTGCTCTGGACAAAGCGTGTCACTTCAGTTTGTTTAGAAATGTTACAACAGCTGGCACATTAAACATTTTTTTTTATTTTTATTTTTTACTTTGAACCTGAAACACATGATTTTTCCATGGCCATCTTTGTTAAGTCTGACAGATTGGCAGCTATAGGCCCAGGTTGGACGATGGCTTCACCACACAGCTGTGGTGTGGTATTTGATTTGAATCACTGCCTTGAGTTGGAGCCAAGTGGCCCTCAATTGAATGTTGCTTTTCAGTCTTTGTTTGCTCCTGTGTGCACCGGTTCGTATATTTAGGAGGCTAGAATTTGTTTTTCTGCAAATTTAACTACATGGAGATGACGAGATCAGTGCCAGAGTGGCCTCTGTGTGTTTGATGTGAAACACGTATTAGTGTCTCTTGATGGTTTATCAGAAAACAACCTAGCCGCTCTGTGTGCGTGGAAGTACAGGACTGGGGAGCGAATGTCAAGGAGTTGTGATCTGAGCAGGTGTTCTTGTTTGTTGTGAGTGATGCGTTGCAGGAGATTATTTTTACTGTAATAATTTTGTAGTCCCTTTTGGTTAATTAGTGGGCACCTCATTAGAGCTTGCCACATAATTTTTTTTTTTCCATCATTATTTGTCCCAAATTAATTAGAACAATTTTGTATACGTTTGAAATTTTAAGTTCCTCAGTGATATAAGCATAGATTTATGCACGTATTGACCGGTCACTAGAGTCCTTTTCTTTTACTTGACAAAAATGTGACAATAGTTACTAGATTTACTCAGTTAGAAATAAAACAGTGGGAACTAATTAGCTACAGGAAAATAAGACCTTTTTAGTAAAAGACAGAAATTTTCATAATTTATATTATAAAAATTATACATTTGAACTTCACAACCGTTTATCATCTAAACTACTTTTATTGATGCTTTTGTATTTGAAAATGCCTTGTTCATATCAGGTTTACTCTGCTGCAGAGGGAGATAAAATTATTCTATTTTTCAAGGTGAAAGTAGACATGGCATAAGCTGTACAGACTCTATAGGGTGCTGATGCTCAGTTCATGCTGGGACAGTCACCTATGACAGTGTCAACTTTCTGAGCACAGACTTTATTCTCTGTCCTTTAAGTTTAAATGTAGCAGAAAACAATGTGTTATTATGACAGATTAGTACAATGTTTCTTGAAAGGACCGTTATGTAGTTTTAGGTAGGGTTACATGATAATATAGTATATCAAAGTAAAGAGTTGCCCCAACAACCAAATATATTGTTTGCAACAATTTGTAAGTAAGGCCCTTGAATGTTTTTCATTTGGCTAATAGCAATTCTGCTATAACTTCCTAAGGATAAACATGTAGAATAACCTTTGTACATGATGTAGCAGAAGAATAAGACCGTCTGGATCACAACAAATATTGCAAAATGATTTAATGAGTTCTTCAGGTATCTTCAGATGTTTTATATTAACAGAGCACTCAAAAGTAGAAATGCCATTAAGTATTTCTTACACGATAAACTTTATGCTCACAAACAACACTTGTAGTCATCTTTGTGGTTTAATCCTGTGGTAGAAAGTATTTCCAACAGAGAGACTGGGTTTTGATTGGTGAGAACAAATGCTTCTTCATTTGTATACCTCTTTGGTTCTCACCCACGTATCCTGCATTGTTTATCTTTGTAGCAAAAGTGCTCACGCCATCTGTTTTTGTGTTGACAGTAAGAGACCATGCATTCATTTGACATTTTCCTGTAAGGTGTTTATTGTCGGGAAAACATATCTATTTTCTGTCTAAACCACAGAGAATGACAGGCATCAAATCAACCCTTTTACAGATATGTCATTGTGGTATAAGGTTTGTTCTTTGACCAGAATAATGCCTTTTTCCAAACTGATGGAAAAGCTGATTCTGACTTATATATGTTTCACAATTTGAAAAATTCTTACATTTTCCAGCATGTAAGAAATTTCACCTTCTCAGTCCTGTCTCAAACCTTGTTCCATCCTGGTTATAGTTGATGTTAAACACTAGTGAGATTACAAAAGAGGATGCAGGAAAAGTATCAGGTGCAGTACTCATCATGGTTTTATCTGTCGTTTCTAAATCCAGCCTTCAAGTATTGATTAGAGTCTGACATCAAAGAGCATTTAAAGAGGAAGGGAGGAGGTTTTTACTGCATGTATGGCCCTGGGCTGGCATGACGAGTCTGTTTGGAAGTGATGCATGCAAAGGCCTCGTTGCAGTGTTTTTTATTTATTGCTAACACTGACCTAAAGGTTAGGTATTTTTCATCAGTACCAGACACACGTTTTTCACTGAGGCATATTTCTACTGGTATTTAATTTGAACCGAAACGTTTCAATGAATTTTCAGCCGCACTATAGTCGTATTTCACAGTCTGACAATTATGCTTTACTGTTTTGCTGATGCTTATTTCTAAATCATGTTACAGTAGCTCCGCTGTCATAAATTTTCAGGCTGGGTGGCCGCGCTGTGCTGCGAGCGCTCAGCTGACCTGCTAGTATCAGTGTCTTGCTCCTAGATGGACCCATTTACATTGCCAGTAATCAACCATCTCCACTCATGAGCCCCTACTAATGTGTTAGGAGTGTAATGTATCCACCAGAGGCTGCTGAATATATTTCAGAATCAATAACTAGACAATTCATGCAGGACTGCACACTATGCTTTTGAAGAATGACCTCATAAGCTCTTGGCACTTAAGTGATCCAATAGCCACATATTGAAAATTGAAAACTCACTTTAGTCAGTAAAATTTCTTGACTCTGTCTGGGCTGCTGTGTACAGTCCTGCCAGTCTCATGTCTTGACGCAGATTTGAGAGTTGTTTATTGTAGACTGTGAGAGGTACAAGCCTCAGCTGGTCGAGTGAAGATCACAAGCCTGATTTTTGTTTAATTTTGTTAATGGTTTTCATCAGGACTCCTGATGCACTCAATCAGTAACCAGTCCAGCTTTTTAATGCATTTAATTTACTGTACAAGCATCAGCCTGCAAGCACACTTGCCAGCTGATTGACATGGTTAAGATTTACTGTATAATTTCATCTTTTCTCAAGAGTAGCTATCGGCTGTAGATCCAGCTTGTCTGTAATTGGCTATGTTAAACATTTACTTCTCAGCAGGAAGTCATGCAGTTTTAATTCAGAAGTTGGTCAGACAATGGAGTGATTGTTCTTTACCAGGATCCTTTATAAACGGGGAATAAATGGCAGGATGTGCGTATTTCTTTTCCCTTTTCTTTCTTCTTTGTATTTAAGGAAGACGGAATACACTTGAGACTTTCATCTAGACCTTTTCGCCCACATTCTCCATCAAAGTCTGACACATGATGTACTGTGTGTCTCACTTATCCCTTGTGGTAAAAGGTTTAGGAAGAGTGCAATACACATGACATGTCGCTCCACTCAAGGCCTTCTAACTCCACAGCTTGTGTGTTGTTTTAGCAGGGGTAGCCTACATTAGTATTTTGTTTTTTGTCACTCTTAATTATTTCAGACAATCAAGCTAATTTTTATTCATTGATCCATCAATTGTGATCCATACCCAGAACCAGAACCAAATGAGGACAAGCAGCATTCAGCGTCTATGCGCCACAAATTTGGAACAAACTTCCAGAAACACTGGAAACACTGATTGCCTTAATATCTCGACTAAAACACCACCTGTTTAAAATTGTATTCGAAACGTAATCAATTACACATTTAATGACGGCTCTTGACTGAATGTCATGTTTTGATTGTTGATTCTGTGTTGCATGACTTTGTATTTTTGTGTTTAAGATGTAAAGCACTTTGAAATGCCTTGCTGCTGAAATGTGCTATACATCAAAAAATTGATTAAATTGTATCTCGTCGTCTATATACCAAAGCAGCAAAACAAATCACACCATCTTTGGTGTCTGAATGATATGTTTTTGTTCTATAGCCCTTGCAATAATCAGACTTTGGGCTGGTTTGTAATTATGAACCACAGTTTTTACCAGTTTAGTCATGACTTAGTTACAAGAGTTATTTGTTTTTGCATGGTGAAAGTTGGTTTAAAAATTTTTTTTACTCCCCTTTATAAATAGGGCCATGAATTTGAGACTGCTTTTTGTATTTCTTCAGGTTAACATTGTCTATATATCATTTTATTTGAATTGTCTGAGACATTTAGGTGGAGTAAAAAAATGAAAACAAAATCTGTAAGGAAGTAAATTCTTTACCATAGCACTGTACCTTCTTCTGAAAGTGGAAAAAAACTCCTTATGAACGCAGACAGCTGACCTCTGGGCACGTTGAGGGCTGCTGACACGTTCGGATTTGATTATAATGAGATGGCCTTATCGAGTTTTTCACCAGATAAGTTTAGACAAAAGACTGCAGAGCAAGTGTGGCATAATGAGAATGTCAACTGTGCCTCCTTTGCCCTTCCTCTTATTCTACTGCTTTGTTGTTCAAGTTCGATAATGAAACACAAACAAAACTGTTTTGTTTTGCTTTTTTTTTGTTTGGGAGAAAATTCAAGGCAGCAGTGCACACAGTGCTCACAATCGTGTATATTTGGCTTTGTTTCTGGACATATTGAAAAGTTAGCTTTGACTTTCTGCCTCTTCACTGTGTCTCCTTGTCTACATCTCAATATGAATTAGTATTTGAGGCTGTTGGCACCCTCTGATGCCCTGACAAACATGCAGTAGCACTTCCTGTCAATTACCACGATGAACAAAAAGCCTTGACAGGTGTGAGAACATGCACACAGATATGCTCCTGCTAACAAAAAAAAAAAAAAAAATGACAACAAGAAGATGTGAAGGATTTTTTATTTTTTTAATTTTATCAGTCGAGGAAAATGATTTTTAACACCAAGTTAATTGGCTTAATTTTACTGTAACACGGCTCCATTTCTCTGGCCCAGGGATGCCGATGGATGCCTCTTTGCTGAAACTGCTCATTTGCGTTTAGCTGTGCCGGTCTAAATATCTGCATTGGGATTTGAGTTGTTGTGTTATTATTTCATAGTTTGATGTTTTTGCCCTGAGGCCCGGCTCCCTCTGTGCCATATCTCTGGCTGATCTTGGCATTTCTCGTGTTCCCGAGGTCCTTGGTGTGACTCGAACACTTCCGGGGGATATCTTGCAACATTTCCCACTTGCTGAGGAACGAGAAACGCGTGTGCTTACAAGATCAAGCTCCACTTATTTTTATTTATTTATTTATTTATTTTTCCTTCCAGAGCTTTTCTGCCTAAAAGAGGCATCGATTTTTATTCCTTCCATTTTTACCACTTTGGCTTGCAATCTTGATGCACTGCAGATAGACTGAAGTATTTGGCATTAAAAAGAGCACATTTAAAATTTTGGTGTACTTGTCGTAAAGATATGACTTTAAAGCAAACGGAGCAGATGTCCTTATATTTCACAGTTGACACTCTGCATCGGAGATGAGTTTGTCCTAGACAGCAGCTGTCTCTGGCTGTATGCACTTTTTTTTCCTTCCTCCCTCCTCATACATAGCAATTTTAGATCATAACTCCTCCCTTCATGCGCTCGTGATGTCTGCAAAACTTCTGCTTTACACAATTTCAGAAGGAGCAATGTGAGCGTGGTTTAGACCGTAGTTTGTCTAATTAGTAAGTTTAATGAAATGCATTCTCTCCCGCACTTAATTATAGGGACGAGTTGCGAAAACAGAGATGGGTGACGGATGTGGGCTGTGCTGCCCTCTCCAGCAGCAACTGCTGTCAAAATGGCCGTATGTAGCCTGAATGTAAAGCAGGACAATGCTGAGGCGGAACGTCAAAACTGTGACAACACTGATGGGCCTGGAAGTATCTGCTTCGCATAAACACACAATTAATCATGCTGACTTTATTAGAGATGTGGAGATAATGGGAAAACATATTAAATAAATGAATGCTCTTTGAGATGTCAGGTTTTTTTTTTTTCATAAATTATTGTTTTATTTTTCAGAACTAGTGAGAGTGCCTCAGTATATAATGGAAGTGAGCTTATGTAATTTCCCATAATGCACTGATCTTCTTTTAAATGATAATGGATTTTGGGGAACATAATGTAACACCAGAGCTGGCACACAACAAGGGAATTATTTGCATCTTTTCAAATTGAAAGCTAAAAGGGAAAAACAATAGCAGCGACTGACTCTCCAAAAGGATGAGTCCGTTCTTTTTAATCACACATGGTTAAAAAGTAAAACCTTTTATGGAAGATCCTTAAAATTATTTTTGGGTAGCATATTATTCTGAAAAAAATTGTCCCCCCAAAAATCCAATTATTAGTTTGACTTCTTACAAGTTTAGTAAATGAAAAGTTACAAAAATGTTATTTAAGATGAAATTACTCACCCCAATGGGCAATAAATCATAACACAAGTCACAATGTAGCATTTTTTACTTATGCTTTATTCTGGTTGTGTACCTACAATATGAAATTGTAGGTACACAAAACAACGAGTATGATGAGACAAGATGGCATGTCATTTAATAAGATGTGTATGTTGATCTTTCTGAGTCACAAACTGCAGACAAACTTGCCTTTTTTAGTACACCATCACTTAACATACATATTTTGAATAAGTCTGCATTTACTTTGAGTACATTTATTCCATTGGTAAAATCATCTATTCTCTACTTATTAGCATGTTAAATCCAAATCCTATTTAATTATTGCACCTTACCCAATACCAACATGCACTTTTCTTGCGTTCATGAGCTCCACTTCCTGTTTGCCTGTGACATTTATCTGAGCTCGTCTCCAACATAGACAAAACAAGAGATCATGTTATTTAATTTAACCGAAATATGTTCTAATCTTCAAAAAAAGGTTCCTGGACAATGGTAGATCATCCAGGCTTGCTAATATCTCCAATTATAATGATGATTAAAGATTGAACACCTGGAATATGACAAAAAAACTCCAGAGGAGTGCAAAAGTTTAATTTACTACTATGCACTGTGAGAAGAATAGTAATGGAGGTGCAAAGCTCACTTTAAAAAGAAGTATAACAAATTTTCAGTTTGACATGTTATTTTAATAAAATACAAATTTATTTGAAAGCTTCTTACCCATTTGTACAAGGACC
Source organism: Poeciliopsis turneri (assembly GCA_922788865.1). Taxonomy (NCBI): domain Eukaryota; kingdom Metazoa; phylum Chordata; class Actinopteri; order Cyprinodontiformes; family Poeciliidae; genus Poeciliopsis; species Poeciliopsis turneri. The sequence continues at coordinate 861,294 of CAKLNU010000556.1, read as the reverse complement.
AAGAATTAATGTGGAGGGAGCGGTACATCATACACACGTGTTGATATGAGCTTCATAGAGCACTGGGCTGGAAATCTCAAGTTTAATGAAATTCTATTAATATTACATCATTACACTATCACATGCTGTTTCATTCACATGAACATCGGCTTTCCAATTTATTTAAAGTAAGTCCCAGCGTACGTCACTCTGCTGCAAAGGATAAATGTTATCAGTGGCGGTTATTTGAAATATGATTCTGTACAAGTCCACTTTTTACCCCTTTTAATGTGTCGGGTTTGCTTTAGAACAGCAGCGCCTAATTTCTAATTCAAAATAGTGATACTTGTAATAAAACTGTATTTTTCCCACTTTTCTGAAATAAATAAATAAATTTAAAAAATCCAAATTGAATAAAAATATGATCTGCTGTACAAGACAGGAGGGTTCAATGTTATCAGGGGATCCTGCAAATATATGCAAACATTTAGAATATTGAAAGCTTTATCCTTTTAAGCCAAATACCTTGACTATGGACATGTTGGCATAATAGATAAGCTGATTATTCCTTGTGTGAAGGCTTTTCATATGAAGGTCCTCCCTGTTTTATAAAGTGAATAGTTTTTGCCTATCAGATCCTACAGTGTTTTCTCTATCAATAACCGGGTCAGCATGGTGGGCTGTTCCATCCTACACTTGCATTAATTGACCACAGTAAGTGGGTTCTTGAATTTTGTGCATCTCTTATTGAATGCATATCTACAAATTAGAATATCATGAAAAAGTTTATTTTTGTAATTCTATCCAAAAGTATGTTTGTGAAGAAATATTTCAAGGATTTAACCAAAATAAATAGCTGAAATTTGTGACTGTACTGTATTTATTCTAATCTTGAAACGACTTTCACTTTTGAATTGAATTGATGAAATAAATACACTTTTCTATCATTTTCAAATTTTTGAACACTGACCTGTAATTTGAGGGGAAATGTAAGGAATCAGCTGCTTTTGAGAGAATGGGGAAAAAAATAAATAAAATAAAGTCCTGTTTGTGACATAAATGTGTCACATATCTGATCCTAAAACCAGTGATTGATATTTTAACGCTGTCCCCCAATGACTAATGCAAGTTAAATGCTCCTGTGGTTGTTGTTAGGCTGCTGTTTTTCAAGGGCTCTCAGGGGTTCTTGGCTTGTTGTTGCGTGTGATATTATGGAACAAATAGTGGGGCTTAATGGTGGTGTAGATGATTTAACAGCCCTCGGGGCGATGGAAAAGGAAAATGATTTTGCAGCAATATACAGTGTACAAAGTGTTTTTCTGTAGCTCTTTTTGAAATCTTTCTTTTCCCCCTTTTGTTTTGTCTGCTGGTTCCCAAAAAAACAATATCAAAGTAAGAACCCAGGCCAAAGCAGCTGTATGTATTGTCTCATTTAAACTACTTGTTAAGCTACATAATTCAGCAGTGTTTTCAGATTTATGCGTGTTTGTTTGAGTGCAGCAGAGCTCCTCTGTCTCCTTCAGGCCCAGCACCGACTTCGTTGTCTGCTCTGCTCCATCAGAAATGCTGTGGCTTTAATCCTTTGCCCACAGGGGACGGCTGACATGGATGTGTGTAAACTGTTGACATGGTGCTGTCTCCTATGCTCTCTGATCAAAGACTGTGCAGCCCTCCTGTTTCACAACCTGCCTTCAAATATGCTCCAAGTCTCAGTCTCCAAGCCTCCCTCCCTCTCCGTTTCACACTTCAGGTTAACCCATGTATCGCCGTAATAAATCGCTACATCTGATAATAAAGCAGCCATTTATGACTGTGCTGGAAGAGGCTTGGTGACCTCCCTCCAAGCAGTGAATTTGATTTGGGGAAACAGGGTGCAAGTGTCTCGTGGCTTGGTAGAGGGCATTTTTTTTGGAGACGGTTATGTGCTGACTTAAAGTGCAAGAAAAGATTTGGCTGGATGTTGTGCTTACTTTAATTAATCCTTGGTAATGATGCAACTATTAGTAAGAGCTCAGCTCATCTTAAATGGGCTGGAAGTGTTTGCGTGAAGGGGTGTGTGTGTGTGAGAGAGAGAGGGATTGAGTTTATATTTGATGTCAGTGTAGATTCTCAGTTTTGCGGGTCATGCTTATCCTAACTGCTAGAGCAGAAGTGAGTTTGGAATAGTTTGCTCATTCCTAGCGTTCCTAGCCTGTCTTGAAAAGTATGGAATCTATTTTGATCATTTTCCAAACCTGGATATGTGTGGAAAAAAAATCCAACAGAGTGGAAAAATGTTGGACTTTACAGACCTTTTCCCTTGTTCTCCTTTCCTAAGTATAAAAATTATATTGTAGAGGATTTTATTTGTATTTAAATTACATCTTAGCCTTGATTTGCTTCATATAATTTTGACATTTTATTAATCAGTGTTTTAGTTTTTGTCCTGACAAAAACTTTACATATTCAGAAATCTAAAATGGGTATTTTCATCACATTTCTGAAGCCTAGACAACTGAACCAGTGGTTCTTTAACTGAGACTGGTTAGAATGCCAATCACAGTGCCAATAATGCTACTCTAGTCCTTATTTGGAAGTATTTTGGAGTCCAAGAATTTGAAAAGAAGCAGATATAATTTTGTTCAGATGCCAAAGAAGCAGTGAAATGGCCCTCCGTCGCATTACTTTGTTTCGGGATTTGTGGAATCTACCGATAAAACCCAGTTACTAATCAAGCAGTTCATATTTTCTACTCAAATGTTGAGAATTTTCTTCAACCTCCAGAAAAAAAAAGGAGGAGAGTCAAGGCTGGGTAGTGTGTATGACACCTTAAGTCCGCTCCTCTTTTATTCTAAGTCTTTTCCATTAAATGCAGGTTTCCTTTTTTCGTGCAACGCTTTCGACCCAGTCCCGTTACACCTTTGTTGCGCATCAACATAGTATTCACAGAGGCGGATTGGAGGTTAAAGTTGATCCACCGCCCACATGCCTCTGAGCCTGTAAAAGAAGTAGTTGGGGAGGCAGCTTTGCTTATGTGCAAAGTGGGAGGTGGCACATGCAACAGAATGCTACAAGAAACCCTTCTGTTAACTCTGCTGATTTTGTGCTTCTGACTTCTTTTTCTGAGTGCAGGGCTGACCCAACTCAGTTTGATCTGGGTGAATTAGCAAAGGGGATCAGTGGGTAGTCATAAAGGAAGTCGATACTGTAGTGTTTAACCACGGAGTGAAAAGGTCTGTCGATGGCTTTCTTTAGTCGCATTCCAAAACACTTTTCCCCTGTTCGTACACTTTTCATCAGCATCATTCAAAGTATGTCCTTGAGATGCAGGTAGACTGTTGAGTTTTGACCTGATAAACTCAATAAGCTGGTCAAGCCCAGCTGTCACCAACCAGGAAGTAAAGGTATCATTAGTGCTGCCTGATTATGAAAAAAAAACAAAACAAAAACAACCAACAACTATAACCCTGAGCATTTTGGTCAATGGTGAAATCAAGATTATTTACAATGGTTTTATTGATTTTTTTTTGGGGGGGGGGGGGCTAGGGGGTAAAGCATCTACTGCAGCCAAAAAACTGAACTTTCTTGATAGGTGAATTTTTTCCTGATATCTTCTTCCCTTACTACAACCAACGATCATATGCTTTCATTAAAGTGTGAAGAAGTGCACTTACAGCAAAACCTCAGCTTAACCCAAAGCAGTGCTCCCTAATTGAACTGAAGGCTTTTAAATATATTTTAAGGGCCAGAAAACCAGAGACTATTTCTACCATTTAACTGCTATTTCTTTTAGGTGTGTTATTTTAAACATTATACTGACTGTACTCTGTTTTGTGAAAGTGAAACGGTCCCTGTGTCTTAATGTGATTTACCTGTAAAACTAAAAAAACTATAAAAATGTATATTTAAAAATCATAAATATAGTGCACTTAAGTGATTCCTAGAAAACAAAATACTAAATAGAAAATACACATTTGAATTCGGCTACTAAAAGATATCAAAATCCAGCATCACAACAAACCATCGGCCTGGGTGCAAGGAATATAAAACATAAAATTTGTGTGAAAGAATGTTGTTTTAAAGTGCAAAGCAAATATTTCGGCTCATTGATTTCTTTTTTAGTTCTGCTGAGCTGAAACAAAAGAATATGACTAATCAGCCGCTGCGCTCTGTTCCATTTTTGTTTTCAACTTAGAAAAAAAAAATCCTTTCCACCATGGACGTTCCTGCTTGAGACTTTTGATTGCAATGTTGGCAAATTCATATTTAATAAATGAGATTATTAATTAAGAGATTATTTATTTCAGGAACTAATTACTCACAGAGGGATGTTTTCAAGTCTACTTCACTTAGATGTGATGATTTTCCACTTAAAGGTTAGAAAAAGTCGATTCAAAAATACTTTCTTGATCTCAAAGGGAAGTCAAATGTTGAGGTAACTCATGCGGTAGCAGTCTGTATCGCTGCAAATCTGAAGAAGCCTCTGCCTGAAGACACTCTGTTTTTCTAGAATGGTCTAATGAAGAGGATGCTCCTTTGCAATCCTTCTTTGCGCCACTATGTCCAGTGGTTACTCAACAATCCCCAGAACAGAAACGGCCTTCTTTATCAAGTTGTTTAGCCGTTTTATGTCCATATTTCTTTAAGCCCTTCATCATTCATTGATGGCCAACTTGTAGAAGCAGAAAAGTCCTTGACTGAGATGGAGGATAAAACATCTTAGGCTTGACAGGAAAGCTGTGGGTCAGAGGAGTTTAGGATGTCTGCTTGGCTGGGGGCAGGAGAGGAGGACGATGAACTTGTTCCTGAACTGAACCTATTGAAGAATGTGTTCAGCTCATTTACTCTGTCCACACTTCCATCTATCTGATCCTCTTTTTGCTTGAAGCCTGTGATCTTCTTCATCCTTGGCTACTCCTCTGATATTGTTCTAAAACAATATTTTTATACAAATATAGCTAGATAAGAAACCAAGATCTAAGAAATAACCAGGAGGCAAAAACTATTCTTAGCTTTATAAGAAATAACATCTGCCAAATGGTTAATACTTAATTTTGTGCATTTCTGCCACCTTCTGGTAATTTATGCAGCTTTTTACCATCAGAAGCCGGTGAATAAAAGGATAGAAATTGTATGGTGCAACAATTGTTTTAACATTTGAAAATTATTACCAATGTATGAAAGAAAATCTACTTGCAAATACTCTGAATGTGTTGACAAGCTGATAACTTCAAATACAACCTGCATTATAAAGGTAGCAGAGGCGTCCAGGGGGGTTTCTACCGTTCTGAAGTTCCATTAACCCTCATGAGACTCGTGGTAGAAAACAGTTGTCATGGTTACAAAGTTGGGGGTGTGCAATTTTAAAGCATTTAAACCTGGAGCAAATTTTTATAAAAATCCTACTGAGCTAGAGTTGTGTGACAATGAACTAAGACACAAATAGCTAGCTTGTTAAAATGGCTTTTCTGTGGTTTGAATACAATCAGATATTGTGCCAGGCTGCAAGTTTATAAAGGTAACCGTGAAGATTTACAGACCAACCACAGTTTTGTAGTAAAATCTGTAGCCAGTCAAACTCAGAAAAAAAAAAAAGAAAAAAAAAGCAATGGAACAAAATTACAACCATTTAAACATAGATGATTATTTGGTTTTGTTTTTGCCTTTTTTGCTCTTTCTCTTCACAAAAAAAACTATGTTTCCACATTTGCTCGCCCCCGTATAAGAACAGGGGGAAATATTAGCCAATGTCCAGATTTTAAATGCAATTGCAAGTTCTGACTGCTTAGAGCGACAGAGAACACTCTTGTTTTGCTTGTGCACCTGATTGACAATGACAACAGCTAGATAGCCTCTTCTCCACTGGCACTGTCTTCAGCCTTTGCAGAGTGAATTTTCCCCGGTGAGTTTGACTGTTGTAAGTCTCGGGCTACGCTCTAGGGAGTGTGGATGCTAAAGGACAATTTGTGCCTCTAGCACTCACTGTAATTCTGTTGACAATGTTTGATTTCAGGGGGCTTTTTTTTCATCGAAGTAAAAGAGACATTTGTGCCTAAAAGACTTGAGGATGATTGCTTACACCCCTGGCTGCACAGGCGGCCTGCATTTTACTAATTAGTTATTGTATTGGGTTTTTTGTATGGAGACTGTTGAAATGTTCATACAATTATTCATATATATTGACCATCCACCCAGTTTCATTATTTTTCTTCTCTCGGCTGAAGTGCTTCTATAAAGGTTGTGTTGGATTCTGACTATAAAAACGCAGGAAACAATCATTCGTGCTGTTCAAGAGGCTCCACTTGTTTTCTGCAGAGCTCTAAAGCCCTGATGGTGGTAATTATCACCCATTAATGCTTTGTGCCAAAATGGCACCTGGGTTGAAAACTGAGATTTTTTTTTCTTTCCTATTTGTTCAGAGCTGCTTCTCTCTCTGCTTCACTTGTGATGCCATGCATTGCATTGCTTCTTTTTTCTGATTAACTCAGCAATTAGATTAATTTCAAAACTATATATAAAATTAAATGCTTAACTATAAGCACCGATTATAGTTAAGCATTATAGTTATGCATCTTACCAGTTATTTCAAGACGCTAGAGGAAAAAAATTAAAGGCAAATGCAAAATTTTCTGCAGAAACACTGCAATGCACATAAACATGTTGGAAGTATGTTTAAATATAGGTTTATAAACTGTTATCTTCAACTGTAGCATCAGTGTGGTCCTTTGCAAAAGGTTTCACAATTTCCAATCTGTTTTTTTAGTTAATTTTGGAGGTAAATTATCTTATTGACAAAAGTGAAAAAATAATGTAGTGCAATGTCATTAGTAAATAATTCAATGATGTTATCAGTTATGATGAATCCAAATTTTCCTCCCTCTGAGCTGTCTTTTTCATGTGTACATTCAACACTCTCTATGACCTTTTGCATTTTGGGCACTGTTATCCAGCAGTCTGACTATTGTGCTGGCATGCAAGGTGTGAACTTATAACAGTGAGGAGGTATTGGCCAACTACTGCTGCATTCCAAAAAGTCGAGGAGGGAAATGGGATTCAGCCTCAACTACTGTTGACAGAATGAAAACTGCATCATTTTTAAGGTTTCTAAAAAATATTCTATGGCACACAATATTAGAAGAATTTAAAACAGAGATTTGTTTTCCTTTTTTTCCCCATCATCTTGACATCCTGATCAATCTACACGACGTTTAGTATCATGATCAGTAAAATCATATTTTTCCGCTTTCTTCACAATTATACAGCATAATGTATGCTGAAGTGTTCTCTAGGCTCAGCAATGTTTTACATGGCACACATGAGCATGTTAAGTCACACATGTCTAGGTAAAAATGAAATGAGTGGGAATTGACCCTTTGACCCATCCCTCAATGGAATATTTTAATCCCCAACCTGATTAGGTACATAGGGACAGGCGGAGGGGAGTTTGTAACCTTAGGAACTAGAATCATGTCTTCTGTAGTTGTGATTGTGACTCTTTGCTTATTTGTATGTCTACATTAGTCATTCCACACCAACAATAACTGTATGGTTTATCTCTGAACTGGGGTCTGTTTGCTTCAGGTGTGAGCAAGGTCATTGATGATGCTGGTGATGTGTTGTTTATTCCTTCTAAATCCAGATACATATGCTAATTCCATTGACACCAGATGCTTTATTCAGACATTTTTAGTAGATTAATGATTCTGTTTCACTGCTGTTCGTAAACTTCCATTTGTCCCAGTGGATTTCCTGACCTCCATCTCTGTCCCCCACAGTTGCATCGGGTGACCAACCTCGCTTCACTGGAGGCAGCCGTCCTGGGAGCACCGGCGTAATGAGGGAGAGGAGGACAGCTGGTGACCCCTACTGGTCCTATTCAGGTGAGCTCTCATTCCTGGTACGGCCAGAGAGCCTGAAACAGAGAGAAAATAACTCACCAACCTCTCTGGCTTTTCTCTCACATCCCTGTTTTTGTCCTCTGTTTTGGCAGAGACCTTTGCTCCATTCTTATTGCTATTTCTAGAGAGGCTGATCTCGGTGTTTTAGTATTCACATAATGCATACCTTAGGTGTGTATTTTCATCACTCCTAATAACCGTAATTAAACTAATGCATTGGGGAGAGAAACTGAGACATACGGCAAAGTGATTTAATGTTCCAAATGTTAATGCTGTGTTATTATGTTGTAGCCTGTTTAACTATGAATAACGAATCAACTACTGTTAAAATGGATTTATTGCACGTTTAATTAGGTACGTAAACCGTAAAAAAATGTATGCATGTGCAGTTGAAACAAGGTATTTTCTTACACTGGATGAAACACGTGAAACATTTATTTTTCGCTGTCCGGTATTAGATTAAGCTAGACTTTAGACCTCATGGAAATTACAATCAAAAAGGTTTTCTGTTTGTGAACAAAATTTGTGTGAGAATTTGACACTTTTTTGCCAAGGTTTGACATATTCATTAATTTTCTTATAGAATTGAGAAAACTAAAAAAGGATTGCAATAGAATAATCAAAATAGTTCAAGCTAAATAGGTGATTTATTGTCATATTTATTTATATAGATTTCTTCAATAACGGGTAGCATTGCCTTCCACAGTGCCTCGTTATAATTTGGTTTAATTGTCACCCATTCCTCTTGACAAAACTGCTGTAACCAAGTCAGGATTTGAAACTGCCCTGGTTACACACACCTTTTCAGCTCTGGCCACTTATTTTCTGTAGGAATGAGATAAGGAGTCCTTGTTGTCCTACAACCAGTTTGTTGCTAATTTTGATACATGTTGAGTTTTATTGCTTCAAATGTTAGCAAGAAAACATTGCTAGCACTGCTTCCTGTTTTGCTGCCAACTGTTTGTGTGAAATACATCAGTCCCTTCAACACAAACACACTTACAGCAACACGGTGCTGTCATTCCTGTACTTAACAGCCAGTTGGTAAAACTGTTTTGAAATAAAGTTACTGTGTTAGTACTGTGTGTGATAACTGTGATGTTAAAAACTCCATATTGTTACTCTGAACTTCAATTCTTATTATCAAGTTGAGTAAACAGCTTATATTAATTTTTATAACCACATATTTCTCTGGGATGTCATTTAATAATGAGCAGTTGTCTAATTTGCTAACATGTAACATATCACAACTTCTAAAAATAATACCTATGTTGATAAATACTTTTTTTGTTCCTGGTTCCACCTTTGGTTTATTACCTATAGCCAGTAATAATAATAATAAAAAAAACACAATTTACAAAACGGTGATAATATTAGTATTAGTATATTATTAGAACTGCAGTGGACTGGCGACCTGTCCAGGGTGTACCCTGCCTCTCGCCCATTGACCACTGTTGATTGGCAGCAGCGCCTGTTGCAACCCACTTTTCATCTCCCATTGTCATTTCATCATAAAAAATTGTGACAATGTTTTATTAAAATTTTGAAAAACTAAACAGGTTAATGTATTGTCCCTCTATTGTTTCTACATCTGCAATGAAAAAAACAGGATAATTTCTCTAGCATTATTTTGACATTTAGCAAATTGTGGTGCCTTTTTATACAATGCATGTAATTATGTGGATTCATTACTGTTTGTCCATGTAAATTTAAGATTAAATTAAGTTTAAATAAAATTAAATCTTTTAGGTAGCTCATGTGGTAAGCAATTCAGATAGGCATGTTTTGTCAGAACACCTCTGCTCTCTCAATCACAAACATCCACAGCCATGCAAACACGTCCAGGGTCGACTATCAGGCAGTGCCGATGGGAAATCTGGGTTGTGTGCTCTGGTTGAGGGCACCTCTCTGAAACAGCTCAGGGAAGGAGCACTTGTATTTACAGGTCCAAAAACACCACATTGCAAATAATGCGCTCAGTCCCACTGCCACTGGAGTGCATCGGAGCTCTGAAAATTATTACACTGATGGAATATTTTGTTTAGGGTGCTGCAGTTGTGAGTAACATAGGAAAAAAGAGAAAATTGTGGTTTCAGAGAAGAAAATTGTGCACTTCACAGTAGAGAAATGAGGTATGCTCAGTTTGAACTCACGTTTGTTTGGTATTCACGTCACTCCTAACAGTGGCCTTCGGCTGCCTCAGTTGTCTGGTAGAGGCAGTGAAAGACTGTCTGCTTTGGCTATCCAACCATGACAGCTCTCTCACTATGTACAAGGTATGTGGACTCGATAATAAGAATCTTAATCACTTCAAACACGCTTTTATTTTTCCTCAAATCCTTGATGCACAAAACGTATGTGTAGATGGTCAGACTACACCACCTTATATTCTGCCATGTCTCTTATCCCAGAGAGGATTGAATTGATCAAAGGGACATTTTTAATGATTCAACATGATGGTAGTAAACTTGTTTTGGCTTGGGCGAGTGGCTGTGGTTAAAATAAAAATGGCAGCTGGCGCAGATCGAGTTAATTAGCTGAGGCAGTGAGCCACCAAAAACTTGACAGTATTTTTTATTTGAGAAATGTATTTTCTAGAAGAGAACATAAGCCCCAGTGCCATTCTGAAAAAAAATAAATAAAAGAAACTAGCATAAGACAGATTTAAAATTGATTTAAAGGACATAACTATGTTATAGCTTACACAATCAGAGGGATGATTGCTGACTTCTCGGATGTTTATAATACAGCCTTGACACCCTTCACATGGTTATTTTTAAGAAGATGCCTTTTCACAGAGCTGTATCTATGAAAGCAGGATATATTAATGGAAAGTCAAGTGAAAGGATAAAGTGTGATAGCAAAAGGTTCCTAAGCAACAGGAATAATTTTAGAGCACTTCACTCATCCCTTCACTAACAAGCTTTATGAGGATGTTGATTTTTGATATCCAGGAAGACTTTACACCGGTCCTGAACGTCAAAAGACTGAACTTTAGTTACTATGGTAATGCTGTATTTGATTGGCCAATTCTCCTCACCCAAACCCCATAGAAACTCTGTGGGGTATTGTCAAAAAGGAATATAATGCACACCAGACTCAACAATAGAGTTGAACTTAAGGCCATTATCAAACCAACCAGGGGTTCCTTAACACCAAGCAGAGCCAGACCTGATTGCCTCCATGCTGCAATGATGCTGTAACTGTTGCAAATTAGCCTGGAAAAATATTAGGTGCAAAGTACACAAACGGTATTTAAGTGTTGTGAGTAATTGAAATTGGAGTTTTCACTAGCTGTCATAATTACACTTGCAATATATCACTGTGTGTGTGCTGAATCTACAAATTGAGTTATATTTTTTATTTTGATGGATTGTAATATTTAGTTGCACAACCACGCTTGTCCCTTCTGGTCAACTTTCCAACTATATTGGATACAGTCGTGAACAGCCAACTTCTTAAGCAATGATCTTATATGCTAACCTATTTTGTGGAAATTATCAGTGAATATGCTGGACAACTATCCAGACAACAGTCTTTGTGATTGCATAATGCATAACTTGGCCATCACTTAATTTTCTCTATGTAAAAATGAATCTTTTTTATTGGCTTTAAATTATTTTCTGAGAAAATAAACTTTATATTTCTTTAATTTGATTGCAGAAATAAATAAAATGTTTAATATGTAAATGATATATTTCTTATTCAATAATTTTAAGACGTATTTGTGAAGACCAGGCTGCAGACTGGCTTAATAGTTTTATTTTATTTAATACTCGGCACTTGTGCTTGCTGTGTGCAGAGAAGAATGCATGCTTAGCAATAAATGAGCTGAAAGTCTTAGGAAAACAACATCTTATTTAAAAAAACAACAACAAAAAAACTCAATGTTGAACTTTAGCTTAAGAAAAAAAAACCTGCCTGTCTTGAGTTGAATTTTGGACATTCATTTCATGTCTGCACTGACCACCAAGTCCCACTCGCGAAGGCAGCTGGCTGATTGTGCTCTGGAAAAAAGGGAAGCATTGAGGGAACACAGAACTGTCCATTACTTTGGGAATGTAATTAGCGGCTAAGGCTGTGACTGGGAGACAGACCAGCGTGCCTTAGCAGCTAAATGGTTATTAAGGGCATTTGCTCTGTGCAAGTGAGTGTAACAGAAATGCACGCAGCGGGCGTGTGCCTCAAGCTAGAACGTACTTGTGCAAGACAGGCTTCAACCCTTAAGAGCTAGACACGCATAACATATAGAAGAGCAAGCCTCTCTTTTTTACTCATTGTGTAGCCCACCAGCATAAATTGCTGCAGGGGAGAGATGTTTGAAGAATGTGGAGCAACATGAGCTCGAGAGAGTAAGTTTTGAGTCCTTCATTTAGTTCAGGTCTATTTTGGATTGAAATGCTTCATTTTTACTGCAAAGTTTGCAGATTCATATTTGTCCATCTATTACACATATTGTTAGAGGTGTTGCATGTTTAGCAGCAACACTTTATTTAGGGTTTCAGAGCCTTTTTGTCACACAGTTCAGCATAAAGGTGTAATGCGCACAGTGCGGTGAGAACTCTTATCGGTCCATGACATGTCTCCTTCCTGTGTGCTTTGATTATGAACCTCCATGCAAGGAGGCCTGAAACCCACACCTTGAAACTTGATTAAAAGTTATTTAAGGCAGGCCCTGAGCTTGTGTGTGTCTGTGTCTGCAAGTGCACATGTGGAGGCATTTTTCATAAGAGGGATGATATCATACTCACCATAAGACTCCCACAGGAACAGGGCTATGCATCATTTCCCCCCCCCCTTTTTTTTATATATCTCTGCAGGTTTTCACATCATCTCTGTTCGTTTCACTCGTTCCTTTTATCGCTGCTTTTATATTTTTTGCCGATACCCGAGCTGGTTTTGCCGCTGATCGCTTTCTTGTTGATTTATTGTTCTGGTTTAATTACAGCACAGCAGTCAGGAGTACCTTAATGTGCCTTTGCAGAAGCATTAAGTTTGATCCCTTTCTAACGGCACTTTAGAGTGGAAGAAGAAGAAAAAAAAAAAACAATACGAAAACATGCCAGCTCTCGATGTAAAGAACTGCAGATTAACATCCCACAGATGAGTTGATTTTCATTTTCTTTGCATTATGAGATTGCACCTGAATTAACTTGCTTCATTTAGACTGAAGTGAAGCAGTCAATCCATAATAAAAGATGAATTTTATTACTTTAATCTCAGCAAGTATATAGTATTGATCAGAAAAAATGGATTGAAATTTAAAAATGCTATAAAAAGCGGGCACTTTCATTTTTCTGGATTATTTCTTGCAGTTTTGCTCGGCTGTGTTGAAATTAAGACTCAGTGTTTTTCCACTGCTTAAACTAAAGGTTGAATGTAGGAATTAATGATGTATACCTCCACAAATTGATTATACAGCTTAAGGCGCTGCATCTGGGTGATTTTTCATATTAACAACTCACTAATAGTGCAGTGCCTCACGGAGATAGTGCTCCTGCTGTCTGTTTTTCATGCAGCAGTTGTGTTCGTTTGGATGGAAGCCACCTTGACAAGCTGCTGCAGCCACCAAAAGAGCCTGCAATTGTCTGATACGTGTGGATTATATTTCCCCTCAGCCCGACTGTTTTATTCCACTTCACTGAGGTTGCCCGTGATCATTAGCAATCTTTCCACTCATGTCTCACATAATGAAGTGAATGAAGTGTCATTTTCAATCAACTGCTATGTTGATCCAACTTAATTAGTACTTTAGAGGATACAAAACAAGATTAGGTAACTCACGGTACTCGATTGCCAGAGCTGTTTGTTTTGGCTTTGAATTAACCCTGCTCAAACTTTTTCTTCACAGAAGAACGAAAGTTAATTATACATATTGGCATTTTAGGCACTTGCTGGTATAAAAAAAATGCATATTAATATTTACTGTGATAGCTAAAACATTATTTGTCATGTTTAGTGTGGTTTTTGCACAGAGATAAGAATTCTTGTGAAGCACCGGTAAGTGTGTTCACACATGGCGTTTGGATATTAAGTGGACTTGCAAAATTTAGGTTTGGACAACATTTAAAACATGTTGGCTAAAAAAAAAATCATATTAAAGTGAATATTTTGCAGATGTTCCAAATGGAGGAAGTACTAAGCAAAAACAAAAATAGCAAGAAAGTAGTTATTGCTGTAGTAGTAAAGGTACAGGGAAAGTAAACACTTTGCAGACTACACAGTTTTTTACACCATTTCTTCTTTGTGTAAAATAGCACCTAACTTGAAATGTAAGCTACTTAATTAGCTTGCACATCTGAAGAGGCATGCCGCTCTTACTCCTTTTAATCCTTTTTATTTGTATGCTGTGTTGTACTGGTGCACCTCTAATAAATATGCGTACAAAGTCTTAAATCCTTTTTTATTGGAGTTGGATAATCACACTCATAGAAATGGTACTAAAACCTGATAAAGCCTTTATTTTATCAAGTCCTTAGAAACACGGATTTTATTTTTGAGGGAGACCGGAACAAGAGGTAATCTGCTACCGCATGAAAAACAAAACAAACCTACACACATTTCCTCACATATAAATATCAACACAGATCTGCTTTATTGAATAACATGTTTTCTTGCACGTCCTATTTCAAATAGTAGCAAAGAAAGAGAAATAGGAAGTTTGGAATTTGACGTTTATTGAAACCGTCGTCATCTTGCAAGGCAAGTTGTTCATTAAATGTGCTTCAGTAAAGTTTATTTTATAAGATATGCTAATGATGCCAGTGATTTTGAATGGAAGTATTTCCTCCTTTTGGTCACTGAATAAATGTTCTTTGATAAATGTTGATTTTTCATAACTTGGTACTTTGGTACTGTAAAAATTAAATTTTATTATTTATTTTAATTGTATCCATACCAAGTGTTACATGTACTGGTAGCTTTGGAGGCCATTGTAAAGTGGGATAGAGCATGCTTTCATAAACCTGCTTAAAAAAATTATTTAACCTGGGAGCAGGTAAAATCAAATAAGAAGAAATCCCACACAAGAAAATTCACAGCCACTATGTATTTGAAGATTACTCAATATGAGTAATCCTTATGTGAGATGTAAGTTGAATTTATTTGTATAGTTCTTGCACAATTGACTCAAACACTCTTAACATACTCTTAAATCAGTCTGAAGTAGGTTCAAACGTGAAAGCAGTCATTATTGACATTCCGGCTGAGTGTGCTTTCACTTTCCCAACTTGGATAATATTATAAATCCCTATCCTTCTAGTTGATGCTTGCTCTTTTTTCTGTTTGTTAAATGTAATTCCCAGGCTTTTGTTTTGAAATCCCGGGAATTCCAATGAAGCTGCTGCCTGCAAAGCTCCCTGCTTCCTTCAGGCCCTCAGTAAACGTAGAGGCTGAGCTTGGGCAATATGGAGAGGTCTGCACCCAACACCCCATTTCTTAGCCCTGGTCTAGCAAAAGAGCGAGCTAGCGATTCCTATATTTTACCAACAGACATGCTAATTGCTAAACCTGGGGTGATAGCATCAAAATGTAAAACATAAATTGTGAAAAGAACATTTACAAAATATAACTACTATGATGATGAAATATTTTTAGAATTGCACACAATAATTTTAATGTTTTCATAGTCATTTATTTTTTCAAGTTCTTTCTAAAATACACAAAACATTTTTTGTGCAAGTCATGATTTAAAATTTGACGTAGCAAATTGATTGATTCATTTTATTATTGCCTGCTTCTATGCTGCAGCACCTCTTGAATTGATTGTTTGAAATTTGTTTTTGATGCACTGTATTAGAAATTTGTTTGATTTTTATCATATTATAAAACATGTTTTTTAATTGTTTCTGAATTTTATTATTCATGGATTTATTTATTGATGCCTTGATTCAGTTACCAGTTTATAGTATTTGTTACAGTGTAATTGAACCATCACATAAATTTTACAAGTTATGTATTTTTTTTTCATTGCACGCAGCTGAATGACAGCAAGTAAGACAGGAGGACTCTTTGTCTATTTGTCTTCATGTGACCAGGAGAAAAAACTCCTTGAGCACTGCCGGGCTTCTCATGAAAATAAGTTTTATTCTTATAGAAGGCATCTTTAGAGGTTTCCCATATGTTGCTACTATGAAAAATTCTAATAAAACACTTGAATGACTTTGGAGAAAAGTTTTTTTCAGACTAACTTCAAAATGTCTCTATTCTTTTGTAGGTTGTCCAGCTAGGTGGGATGTGCTAGACCTGGGGATTCATGTTAAATTAGTTTGGTGCGTTTGAAAGGAGTGCACTTTGTCTCTGATGTTGTAAACCCCCAAAACACCCACCCCCCACCTCCAAAGGCTGGAGGGAAAAGAGCAATGCCATGTTGTCATGGTGCCCAGCAGAAGGAGCCCTGACTCCTGGAGGTAATGAATCGAGAGGAGGATTGCTCCCAGTAGACCTCCTTGTACGAGAAGCACTTGAGTTTAAAGCAAAACTCCCCGACTATACAGCAGCACCGGGGACAAGCTTGGTGGGTAAAGCATGGGGCTTTCTATCCAGGGATGCAGGGAAGAAGTCTTCTGGGATAACGATAAAAACAGTTTTTTTTCTTCCTAGATAAGAAAGACTAGTTTATATGCTAAAACCAGTTGCCTTTGCAAGTATCTCAGATAGCACTCGCTCTGATTTGATTCATAAGATTTCTTTCATTTTTTTATTTGAAAGTTTTGCCCTTATTGTTCTACGACAATAAAGTCTTATTGGATCTAAACCTGGAGAGCAATTTATGCTAAACCCTGTCGTGAAATACTTGCCAGCTGCAGTTAGTTTAATTTTAATTTATCATGCCGTCCAGTGAAAGAATATAGGATTTATATACTGATTTAGCTCATTTGATGCTGTACTGTGATTAAGATATTAAACAATCAGTCAGTCTCATTATCTTGTTGAGTCAATCTCAAGGTTGAATTGTTTTCAGCTTTCTATTCAGCATTTTTTTTTTTTTCATCACGTTAAAAGGGGAGGGTAATGAGTGGCGCCACACAAGATTGTGATTGACAAACACTAAAACTCCACTCTGGGCTATGATTAGTTGTTCCTAGTTACTACTGGGAGTACTTAGAGAAAACAAAGTAGCACATTTTTTTTTTTTTTTATAGATCATCTGTCTCATACCATGCTGTCACAACATAGCGAGTTGCATACTGCAGCTCCTCCTACTTAACACCTTTCTTGACACAGACTCCACCAGGCTAGCAGCAGCAGCAGTAACTGGCTGAAGTGGAGGTGTCGGAAAGGCTAGGAGCTTCTTAAAGAGACAGAGCCAATGTTAAGGCATCAATGTATATAATGCAAAGTCAAAGTTCTTTAAATGATTTTTAATATATGAGACATTTCCATAATAACCAAAGGCAATATAGTTACTTGATTGTGCTATAGATATGTTGCATGTGCTGGAAAGTACATAATGGTGCCTTCTCCCTCACAACAAACCTGATAATGTGATTTCAGCTAGTACCAAATGATACTGTCTCCTGATAATTAGACAGTATCAGTAAATTTATTACAAATTTGTAAGGCAGAATATCTTGTACTGACTGATGATTTTAGGTACTTTATTTTAATCTTGTCACAGTCTTCTGTAAGAAAATGGGTTCTTTGACTCTAAAAGCAATTGTAGTTATTAATACAATTAAATTATTCTGTTTTAAATCTTCACTGGTCACAAGAATCAACATGCACAAGTGGGAACAACGTTGTCAATCATGTAGATATACAATTGGAAACATTTTTATTACAAATTTGTAAGACATGTTTTAATTTTGTGAGAATTTATCACAACGATCCATTAAAATACTTATAATGATGTATGTATGTGACACAGTTTGTTTACTGATATGAAAATATCATAAAAAGAGATAAAATAGTATTGCACAAATATGAAAAGTGTGTACAAATTGGCAAATGGTTGACTTGACCCTGACTGGATTTTAAAATAACAGAGATAGGATCATTTGAAAGTAGAACATCGGCATATGTTCACTAGACTTCTTATTAGCAATGCAACTAATGAGGTCTTGCACTTCTCGTATTTTAGAGATTTTATGGTGCCACCTGTGGGATCAAGTCTGTCAAGGGTATTTTGAAGGGACCTGGAGGAAAGTGGTGCTGGTAGGTGAGAGGTAAAATCTGAGGTGCTTGGTGCTCCACAAGCCATGGCAGAGAGTCTGCTCTTATCCTCCAACCACAATTCATTTGCATATAATTACAATCTGTTCAACTCAACAGACAATTATGAATTCTTGTTGCATACTACAGTAAGTGCCTCTGTGTACTCCAACACAAGTTGGTAGACGTTTCTACAATAGCAACTCAAAAAGCATTGTGACTGACTGTTTTACTGAGTACTAATTATATTCTTAATCAATTAGTTGGAGCAGCTCTCGAATGCAACGCACAATCCATTACAATCATAGAACACCTGCATTTATTTATTTATTTTTTTCCCCACTTTCATTTTGGTAGTATTTTAACAAGCTTCACTGCCATATGTCAAGTACAGAGAAAAGCACACATTTTGTAATATTCACCCTTTCACTGGCATTCGAGCTCCACTTCGTTGCAAGCAGAAAATTGTGGCGTGGACTGTTGCTGTCAGTAAATGCAATTTTCGGTGCCACCAAACATTCCTTCCTTTCTGCCCTCCTTTATTTTGACCCTCTGAACTTTATCCTGCTCATCCTGAAACATTTCTTTACAGCCGCCCCACACCACAGAGCTCTCTGGACTTGATTAATTTCCGGCTCCTGGGAGAACAGAGAGAGATTCATCCATCTTCCACCCCGCGTTTCAAGTTGCAGTCATTCTATGTGATGATGGAAGCTTAACACACAACATCATCTGTATCCCTCCAGTCTTGCTGATGTGTTGTATAAACCTGTAGATGTACCTCCACTCATTTTCCGAGAAAATGAGAGGTGCAGGAACACTAATTATTAAAAATGAATTTTGCTGGAGCCAGACCTGGCTCATTATTCATCTTGGTTATTGCTAGCACTTTGGATCAGCCTTTGTGTGCCAGAATTGGTCAATTTGTCTCTGTCAGGGGTGGGCCCTTGACAGATGTGCCAATATGGCTGCTGAAGTTCTGTGCTTGGGGAGAGGCATCTTAATTCTCCATGATGTATCACGCTGGCAGCAACCAATTTAGCAGAATTGAGCTCCAAATCATCTTACTTCCCACTGCCTCTGACAATCTGTTTCCTTTCCTAGATTAGGTAAATATATTATGGAAGGAAATAAATTAGAGATTCCTGCACCCTGGGTAAACTGAGTTTTCGTTGACTTGATTGTTTGTATTGTTACAGTGGCATGTCCAGAGGATGGGTATGCTGGGTCCTCATTTCTGATATGTTTAAAAAACAAGACCCCCAAAGCACAATTGCGATCATAAGTGTAACCAAATTTTTCAGTTTCCCTGTTTAGGGCAGATTGATGTGTTGAACTGACAGTTTGTTGTGTAAAGCTAATTAATTAAATTTCAGGTGTCGCGTGGTGTTAGTGTGCCTCGTGGCACTATATTAGGCTTCGTTGGTGGCTTAGGTCCAACTTAATGGATGTGGACATGCTCAGCCTGCTGGGACTGCAATATTGAGGAAATGCGAGATTGCCAGCCCACAGGTTCCCGCTCTAATGTGGTTATGCTGATGAGCTGAAATGAGCTCGAGAGCGGCTCAGCAAAAAATTTTAAACTCATAATCATGATGACTGACTTTATAATGAGTACACATCCCCCGAGAGGTGAGGAGTTAACTGTTGGGGGTAAGGTCGTAATGGTGGCATGATGGCACTGTTTGGAAAGGTGTGCAAGCTTATCCTTATGTCATGAGGCAAGGTTTTTTTTATAATTGCTTGTTCAGTTAGAAATGGATTGAAGTTTCTCGTGTAACCCTGACTCACGTTAAGTAATCCAGGATAATTCAAAAGTAAAGACCAGCTGCTAGGTTCAACAGGATTACAGCCACGGTGAATGGAAAATGAAATGGCTGGAGGCAGGAAATGAGAAAAATATTTTGTAGAAAAAAACTGAAAATAAAATAAAATAAAATGCACTACATGAAAAACAACACAGACACTGTATGTGTGTGAAGATATACTTCCATCCACTAACTGCATGGAAGTAGTTTGTGCTGCATCACCTGTACTTTCCTGGTCTTGTTAGATCATTTATCCGATACTACTATCCCTGGATTAGTCAGTTACACTGCTGCTATTGATTTCTGTCTGGATTCTAAATTTTAAGGATGCTTGTTTTGCAAACAGGTAGCCGTTGTTGTCCCTGCCTCATTTACAGAACTGGAAGAATAATAGCTGCTGAGTGGGAAAGCCAAGAACAGAGACTGCAATAGAGGAGAGTGGTTTAGGCCTCCTTTTTTTCGTCTTGTATTGAATTAGCTTCCAGGCTAATGGTGCCTGCGGAGTGAGTGATATGTTTTTTTGTTTTTTTTAACAAACCCATACATTTTTTTTAATAGAGAATTTTCTTTTTTTATTTTTAACAAAACCTTCATAATTATTCCTAAGTAACTTCAAACACTATTATTTGCGATTAAGACTTTCAAATCCAGAGCAACTGCGAGTGAAATCTTTCCCCAAACAATGAAAATGCTGTCATTAATTCAGATTGATTCGGCCTCATCCTCACTCAAACAGGTAAAGGAAACATCACTCAGCCTGGTTGTCCTTTGTCTTCTAGAGTCTCATGACTCATTTAAGTGCGAGCTCAAATACCTGCGAGGGATAGTAAATAATGTAGATGTATCACAAAATTATTGGGGTAGAAGCTGTTCTTTGCATTCTAAAATCCTCGCCAGTCTAAACCCTTCATGCTGTATTAAATTTACTCACCAATCTCTTGTTATTTTTCTCTTTTCAAGGCTCAGAGATCAAAATGTTACACATGCATTAAGCAGGATTTACAAAAGAAGCTTTGATTTAGTTGTGTCCAGCTTTTTGAAAGTAAGCTGAAAATAAATTGAGCAATTTTTTATTGTTTTGTTTTTTTGGAGTATATTTTTAACATTCAGTTGAAGAGAGAAACTTGAAAGCCAGAAGGCAAAGGGCTACTTTGTCAGTCATCCATGTGTACAACACTGTCTTTGCCTTTTCAACCGTAAGCTCCTTTTGTAACATCACCAAGCTCATATTTCCAATTCTGTATGTTGAGACATAAAATAAAGTTAGCTTTTATTTCTTAGAGCTTTAGTCTGCAGGAAGGTATTACAAACAAGATCTTTGAGGGGCAACTGACAATTTAAAATTATTGTGTTTCTTAGGAATTGTATTTGTGAGTATGTGTGTGTGTTTTCATTAGTCCTCATACATAGAGACCAGCCTCCAGCATCTTTAATTTTGAAATGAATTTGGCCAATCTTCACCAGCATTCACCTCTCCCCAGGAATCAATTTTCTTCTGCTTTTTGTGAGCTCCCCCCTCCCGTCTATTCTTTAATTTTCCCCCTCATCTCTTGTTCCTAATGCTGGCCACATACCAGCTCTGAGGGGGCTTTTCTTCTTTGTGGATGCTACTGGGTAGCGAAGAGTATGAGTGAGACACAGTCTGGATTAAGGTTTGATGTAAAATGTCTTCTCCCTGTGCTTAGCTCCACTCTCATCTGGGGATGTGGTCATGTGCAGTCTTGTGATTTGTGGCCTAATTAGCAGTTTTGGGTTACCTAAGGCTAAAAGTCCCATAAGAACACACTACCACTCACAAGCTTTGAAAAATCCAAACGCTCGTTGACTGTTAAACCATTTGTATATGATAGAAGTAGAACAGGTAAAGGGATAGCTCTGAGAGGTTCTGTAAAAATGATTGAAGCAGTAGTTTTGTGACCCATGGTTATGGCTTTCATGGTGTCTTTATTTGACATAAATCCAGATGAGTTAGCCATGATGGCTGAAGCTAACAAGAATCAAGAACTAATTGGACTTCAATGGTTTTAAAACAATTTCCATTTACAAAAATTGCATAACGGTTTATGTGGACACATTTTTTTAACCTTTAAACAATTGACATATTTGCATTTGGTTGGTATTTGCACAGAAGTTGTTTATTTACATAGGAGCTGATGGTAGGATGCAGTGCAGCACCAATTACTTTTCTATGTGAAACATATACCCAGAAATGGAGCATTAATATATTTTTACTGGGAACTACCAGATTATTTTTCTATTTTGGGGGGTGGAAAAGTGTGTATTTTGTTGTGACATTGGCATTTAACTACTGTAAATACGTAAGAAGGTCAGCAGAAAGACAACAAGAGAAACACGTAGCAAATAGTTTAGCCCTTCAGGCAAACTCCAGGTGGCTGCATCTCATATGGTGAGCCTACAGCAACAACCATGGAGCGTCTGAATTTCAACCAAAAAGTTATCACAAAGTTAAACTACAAAGTGCCTGAAAATCCAGTATAGCTCTTTTACTACAGCAGTAGCGCCGACCACGGCAGTAAGGTTGACTTCCCTAACTAGCAGTAGCGCAGTTATGCAGAGGCCTTCTGGCAAGCCGTTCATTTGATTCAGGTATGCTAGAGAAGGAATGCGTCTAAAAGTTGCAGGATGGAAGCTCTCGAGAACTAGACTTGATAGGAAAGTGGCTAAAAAATAAGTAGAATTGCCAGATGAGCAATTATAAAAAGAGTAAGTAAAGTTTTTTTTGCAAAGTCTTGTATGAGGCATTGTGTAAGCAGCTATATTAAAAAAAGACAATAGGACATTTAAGAAACACATCATGTCGATGTTGAAACTTTAGAGCCAGTTTTTGTGATTCTTCATTTCAACTTCAAAAATAGATTTACAAAAGAAAAAATACTGAAGATGACTTGAGCCCTGAGATTTAAATTAGAAAAACAGGTAAGGTTAGTCTTTTTTTTTCCTGTCTTGTCTTTTGTTAGTGTGCTCCTCTAATTTATATTTTTATAGACTGGAGGAGTTTTTATAAATCTTTATGAATCTGTTTTTTTGGTCGAAATAATCAGTAAAAAATAAAATAAAAGGTTTTTACTTTAAACTGCTACAAAACATTTGCTTGTCATTGCATTTTACTGCCTTAGGAAGTCATCTATTGCCTTCGCCAATAGTTACTCTGGCCAAAATGCTTAACATGTTCTGTTCTTAGTATCTGCTTCCCAAAGAAAGGACATTTGTGGCACACTGCCTCCTCCTTGTTAAAATAATCACTTCCATCTGTCTTAGTATTCGAGGAGTGTCAAAAATGTTTGAAGGGATAGTATTATGTATTTTCCAGGCACATAAAGCCATCTTGTAGCACAATGAAGTAAATGTTACTTTCAGTTGTGAGAAAAAGCTATATAAATCAAATATGACTTGAAATAATAATTGATTTTGTAATTTGATTCCTTAAAATCGGCCCTCTTTCTCTTTTAAATTCCTGCTCTTTCTGAAACTTTGCTTTCAGGAAGTCATCTATAAACCCATATGGGAAAGTCTTCTTATTAACCCTTTAACGTTTTTACCAGTGTTGCACTAAGAAGTAACTTGTGTAATAAACTCTCCAGATGTGCAATTCTTCTGGGTGTTTGCTCATTTATGCTGGCGAGTCTGAAGGAGCTGAGTGGGGAAGGGCAGCTCTGTGAGGTGGAAGCGTGGAATCTGTAGTTCCTAGTAAACCTTTAAAGACCTTCATCTTTAACAATTTCTGTAATCATGTTCACCGAGTCATGTGTAATATTTTTCAAGTATGAGTTGTGAGATTGTAGAAGTCTGCTTTGGTCTTGGAACTTTTCTGTTGGACCAACTAATTTGGGCTTAAACAAGATGGTTTAAGCCCAGGCATATAAAATTATTTACTGAGGCTTAAAGGTTATACACAGTAAGGTATTAACCATGTATAACCTTTTGACAGGACCTCTGAGAGAATTATTGCTTTAAGATGCGGAAATACATTTTTATTTTATACCACCAGTTTGTCACTGCCGGAGTAAATGGATACGTGTCTGCTAACTTCAGGTCAAAGTGTACGGATGCAAATCTGAAAGATCATTTGGCTCGAGCTGGTGTTTTCCTCTGCTTTGGAGGTTATATTAAGATGGTGTATGTTTTGGTCTCTGTCCTAAATACCTCACATTAATAACTGGATTAGCTTGGACTTCATGCACAGAAAAGGAAGGTACCTATTAAATGTGGAGACCCCATGACCTGTTCTATGCAATCATTATCATTCAAACATAGGCTTTCCACAGCCGTTCTGCAGTATTTATTTCCCCAGACGCTGAAGCAATAACTGATACCTTGAGAATTGTTTAGGATACAGTTTAGTGTTCAGTGGTTTTTGGACTTGCTGTCATTTTATTATTTGTTGTGCTCTCTTTTCGTTATAAATGTCTTTGTCTTAGTATTTCTTTATTCATATTTGCTGTTTATTGTTGGAGCACTAGAGAAATACAATAGCTCATAATCCTCTAGGAGGTAATTACAATGTCAGGGCGGTGCATGGGTGGTTATCAACCCCACGCTGCTTGTGCACACATTGTTTATTTAATTGATCCCCACTTTTTAATGAAAAATGAGTTTCTGATTGAGCATGCCATGCATTTCTTAAGGTACATTCACAACTTTATCCAATCCAGAACATAAAATCCACAGATCCGCCTTCACACTTATCAAATAAAACAAACATGGATTATACTGTCAGTAAGTTCCCTGTGAGACAGCAGATGTGCTTCTTTTTTCAGGGCAAGGGAGATTTGATTATCCCCACATTTGCTGGTTACAGCATAAAATTACATCGAAGGCCCTAACAATTCAATGAGCGACTCTGACAAAATAATATATTCAGCCCACTGGAATAAAATTCAATGCATTGTATCATCTGAGGAGGGTCATTGTGTGAGAGGAAATATTTCACCTTTAGCAGCTGAATGTAGCTAATGGTGTCCTTAGTCCCAGCCTCATATCATGGATTTATGCTGGCGCTTTGACAGACAGGTATGTGAGAGGTTTCTGTTTGCCTCATAACCTCTGTCACCTTGGGAGACAGCAGCCTCCTTATGCTTGTCCTGGTTTATCGCTATACAGTGACCCACAGTCAACTCGATCTCCTAGCAGCACGTCCCTCAGTCCCTAGGATGTGGCCCCTCTGGCAGGTATCTACCGTTGCCCCCTCTGCCCTTCATAGCTAATGACCAGCTGCTTGCTGGGTGAATGATGGCACGTTTGGAGTCGGAGTCTCCAGGATGTGTTTTCACAGTTTTAGCAGTTTGTAGTTGCTTTAATTTGGGGATGGCAAAGTCAATTGCGCTGTTGTTTTTTGGCCAAAGTTCCAACAGCAATTCAGTGTTAGACCTGGATTCATAGAATGTGCATATGTTTTATTGAGATTGCTTTGACTTTGCTCTAACACAATACTGAATAAATTTAATTAATCTGAACTATTTAATAAATCAGTTGTATTCAATGGTGTAATCGTGCAGCTAAGCAGCACAAAACACTGCATCAATCATTCTTTCAAATATTTTGAGGTTATTGTTGAAATTGATGCTTTTTTTATTGTCGATGGTAGAAGAAAAGAAGTTACCTAACTGTATTCTGCCAAGCGTAAAGTTTGATGGAGAGGGGATTATGGTGTAAGGATGTTTTTCAGGAGTTGGTCTCAACCCCTTAGTTCCACTCGAAGGAACTGTTAGTTCACTATACCAAGACATTTTGGGCAATTTCATGCTCCCAATTGTGTGGGAACAGTTTGAGGAGGATGAATTTCTGTTCCAACATAACTGTGCTCTAGTGTACCAAGCAAGGTCCTTATAGACATGACAAAAATCCACATCCTAAACCTCGTGGCAAGCCTTCCAAGTTGAGTTGAAGCTGTCATAGCTGCAAAGCTGAGCTGACATTAAATACCGCAGGGTTAAGAATGAGATGTCACATGAGTACATATAGTGTATTGAAAAAAAATATATACAGTGGACCCCCAATATATGTGAGGTTCAGAGACCTGAGTTGCCTGTGAATAGCCAAAAATCAAGATTTCTTGAGATTCTCTCTAAAAACGCATAACTTGCCATTTTAATAGTTCAAACATTATAAACACCGTAATTAGCATAAATGCATGCAGTGGAAACAGGGTTAGCACTACCACAGTAATTGATATCTACAGTCTTCTCTATTTCCATTTTTGGGGTTATAACCAATCAGCTCCAAGGAAATTTAAGGGCACACCTGGACTGGCTAGTTTGCAAACCCAGGCCAAAAGTCTGTAAGGTAGCATTACGCTTAGGTATTTCAGTTTCCCAAACTACTTTTTTTTTTCCAAAATATTTTAGATATACATTACATTAAGATCCACAAATACGTGTGTTTTCCATAAATACTTGGGATTTGCTTTCCAGAGAAACATCCATAAATAGGTGAACCTGCGAATACTGAACTAATACACTCGTCCAGATAATATTGACAATCATGCAGATGTTAGAAGACTTGCTTCACCACTGCTAAAATGATATGTAATCACTATGCTGACTTACTTAAATAAAGCTCTATAAAGCAAAATGTGCTTTTAGTAACTTAAAAAAAATTGCTCATCTTCCCAGGGCCAACCAGCTTTGTTGGGGAACAGAAAAAGAAGCTACAAAAATTAAAAGATTATAAAAATGCCTAAATGTTACATAGCTACATGAATCTTAAGAAGCATATCACACTGTTTAAATTTATTTCTTTAAATATTATGGATTCAAAAAGACTGGGATGCAAAAAATGTTGATGAATTTTATCTTTGCTGCAAGCTTTTCTGCACTCTGCATTCTGCACATAATGCGTTTAATGCTTTGAATGGCAGTCTGTCTTTATTTTATTGTACCATCCCTTTTCCCATCTTGGCCATGCTGTTCCTCCCAGTCCACAGCAATTCTCCAGATGTATTCAGAGAACTTGCTATGGAATGGATCAGAACCCAAATCACAGCAGTCTCCAACTTGTGGGTGCCCATGCTGTGTGTCTACCTGCAGCAATACATACTCCACCCTGTTATCCAGAATGAACAGAAAAAGCAGTGGTGTAGTTATTTTATGCAGGTCAGCTTTAAGCTGTACCTGGCTATGGTGCTCTGGCGCTGCCTCAAATCATGGCTCAGTCTGGCCGTCCACACTTAGTCAGGTTGATCTGCAGCTGTTCGTCGTTCTCTCCATCATCTATTAGAACTGCCTTTTTAATTCTAAATGCCTTTTCTTATTGCAAAGATCTGAGAGTAGCCACTGCGAAGATGCAAACTGCCTTTCTCCTTGTCATCATGATATCTTTTCATTGATTTCCTAAATTGCTAGTACATTTCATGACTACCGTTGCAGTTTCCCTGACGGGGAAGCACATTTGTATTTTATTTAGTGTCAGTTACTTTTACTTTAAAATCTATCAGAGAAGGAGTCAATAGGCTCATGATGACTCCAGATGAGCTGCACTATCCAGTGAGAGAGGTCTGGTTGACATTATTGGTTGAACACTCTGAAAATCTGACTTTTATGAAAGAAGAAACTAAAGAACACCATTGTTAAGAATAATGGAACTAATTTAAATGTCCAAGAATAAGATTATTGTACCAGATCTGAAAAAGAAAACATGTTAGCGGCTTGAATAATGCTTTTGCATAGGCACATAACCACACTGGAATTGTAGACAAGTGACTGTGACCCAGACAAAGTCCAGATCTAAATCCAACTGAGAGTCGGTGTCAAGACTTGTGATATATTCATAAACAAGAAGGAAGAAATCTGATTGATCAGTATAGGATATGTGGATCACAGGTCAAAGGTGGTCAAGGGAAGTTTCTCCCACTGCGATCACTGGCTGATTGATTGGCGCATCAGTGAATCAAAGAACTTAGATGCCATAAAAAACACTTTGTGTTATTAAGAGTTATTTCAGTACAACGAAAGATGGAAGGACAGGATTCAAAAAGCACAGATTTGGGCCAAAAGAGAGACCTAGCACATCTTGACAAATAGCTATATAGACACCCTAATCTCCTGGGCATAATTGGGGAGTTTTACTCTGACATAACCAAATGTGTACTTAAAACTGACACAAGACAAAGAGAACAGCATGTATAGATCCTGGTTCCTCTAATTGGACTGAAGTGATTTAGACTGACCAGCGGGGCATTATCATCATTAAAGTTCTGCTCTCGCTAGTGAGTCGAGAAAGTGGTCACAGTATGCCTCCTCTAATAGCCAGGTGCTGAAGCCGTAGCTTAGTGCAAGTTCCCAGAGCCAAAGAGTTAATTAAACTAATGGATGAAGCTGCATGAATGGAATATGAGGGGTATAGAAGAGGTGATGGCTCCAGACTGAGATGGGGTGCTCTCTAATAAGAGCATAACAATTGGAACAGGTTTAAAGGATGATGTGAAAAATTAGTGATGGTGCTTTTATGTGATGGTGCACAGCCAAACTCAACAGAAATTTATTATTTAGTGTTTGCTCAGAGGACCAATAATACACGTAAATGCATAGAGTACAGATGGCTTCACTCATTATTGCATTCATTTACTTAAGTCTCAGTTTTTCATCTTCATCTGCATCTGTCAGGGATGTAAAAAATTGCCAATTTACTCATTTTTCCTCGCTTATAATTTGACTGTGATGTCAGTGGAATCAAAATTTGTGATATTAAAGTGTCCATCACACTCAGCTGCAGGACATTTATGAGTGCTGATGTCGGTGTGCACCACTTTCCGACAGCTAGCTGATATGAAACATTTGCCCTTGGACAAAGCAGAGTAATGTAGCGTCACTAATCAGTGTTTCACTTTGCAACTCTGCAGAGGAGATCTGTGTTCTGCTCGACAGGCTGCTCACCTCCCTCTCCTGTTTACAATTAGCAAGAGGCTTCCTTCCACTGATGCAGCGTCGGATTGATGTCGGTCTGCACCGATACTCAGAGGGCAAAACCCAGAGAGGAAACATTTACTCCTTTAGACTGTGTATGAAAAACAACTTTTAAATGCGCAGGGAAAACTGCCAGCTCTAAAGCTGAAAGCAAAGAAAATAAATAACTTCTATTTATTTGGTTGGTTGTGCGTAACTCTCCTCTTTCAAATTTGGTCCTTATCCAGATAAACATAAGGTGTCTAATCCTTTGCTAAATTGAGTAAATTAGCTGAAAATATTTTGAAAGACATCTTAGGAATGCAGTATAGTTCCTCTGAGTCTCAGGGACCAGACTCTTTCAGTAAATGTCAATTAAAATTATTAGGTAAACAAGGCTAGATTTTCTTTACAGCTGTTGTAAGCCCAATTGGTTCTGTAGTGTTATTTGCACAGTAAACTTGTATTGACATTGGTCTGTTTGTGTATTGGCACAAAACATTAACTTAAAGGTGTGGTATTTTCCAAGCACATAGTGCCATTTCATAGCACAATCAAATAATTATGTTATATTTAGCTATAAAAAGGCTGTCTATATTGAACATAAGTTAAAAGAAAATTGACTTCGTAATTTGACGCCTTGAAATTGGACTTCTGTCACTTGAAGAAGCTCCTACTCTGTCAGGTATTCTGCCTTCAGCACGTCATCACAACAATGCCTTTGCATTATGCCATTTAGAACTGTTCTTTGGAGCGTTGGTCTGAGAAGTAGTTCTTGTAATGAGTTCAGCAGACTCACAGTTCAGGTGTTTTCTAACTCCTGCTGCCACTAGTCTGGTGGAGCTGAGTGGGGAAGGCGTAGGGCGTGGTACTCTGTGAGGTGGAAGCATAGTTGGAGAAGCAACAGAGAGCTTTGACAGAGCAACAATGTAGGCGCCTTAAATGGCTCCACAGAAAATGTACAAATTTTTCTAACACCAAGAAAGAATCAAAGCAACACTCTTAAGTATTTTCGAGAGAATAACATTATAACATGATATTCAGCTAAAAAAGGTTCATTTTACATAATAGCACCCTTTTAACATACATTAACCAGGAAAAAAAATGTTTTGGCTGCCTAAGAAACAAACCATCACATCAATATTTATTCAGAAAATGGATCCATCTTCAACACAAACAACCTTCTTAGCGCTGTCAGCAGCACAGAGAGTAAAGTACACATTACAGCTGTGCAGTGTGATCTATGGAGTTGAGTATTTTATGTAGGAGGGTAAAGATTTTCCTTCAGGCATGTCACAATTAAGACAGAATGGTATGAATGCTGTTATTTCCTTTGGTCAACATCTCCATTCACCTTAATAGAAATAGCAAAGAAAAAATATATTTACTCACAATGACATTGTCAT
Organism: Poeciliopsis turneri; assembly: GCA_922788865.1. Classification (NCBI taxonomy): domain Eukaryota; kingdom Metazoa; phylum Chordata; class Actinopteri; order Cyprinodontiformes; family Poeciliidae; genus Poeciliopsis; species Poeciliopsis turneri. The sequence goes on along the minus strand of CAKLNU010000556.1, from coordinate 831,172 downwards.
TCATTTTGCATAATTATTCATATACATTTAATATTTAATTGTAACAATCACTGGAGGGCAGAGGATTCATTGTTGGAGAGCTAAGAGCAACAAACTTTATTAGATTTTGTTTTTAGTATCAGTACTTCAACTCCCCTCCTTAAACATTTTGAACTTTCAAAATTTAGCTGAAATAAACTCTGGCAGAGCTGCTTAGTTAGAGACGTATCTGTGTGAGAATCCATCCCTAAATTAATTGAACCAGTGTCAGGGACAGAAAATATTTGTTGAAATAATATTTTATTCCAACTCTTCCAAACTTATTTCAGCTATGATAGTGTTTTTGAACTAAAAATAAACCATTAAAATTAAGTGCACCTAATATGACTCTAAAATGTCAGCAAAAACAATTTGCATTTATTACAGTCTTAGATTCACCAAAAGTACACAAAGGTGGTGATGCTCTGACATTTAAAGTAAATGCATCAGCATAATTTCTTGCTATAGTAACGCAATATGTTTTTTTTTTTCAGGGCGCTTAATATAGATATATTCTCAAAAGCTATAATAAAGGTGGACTTTGAAAGGCAATAAACTGGAATATGTGTCTCTGCAGGGAAAAGTGTAATAGTTTGATTCACTGTGTTTGCAGAGAGAAGGGGAAGTCCAAATGATTAACACAGCGCTGGCTTTTACTTAACGCATAGGTGATGTTGTGCACGTTTTTGTAGATTGGAACAAACGTCTGGCTGCCCTTTTCTAACTGTATTAAATGCCCTCAGGAATGAGTCTTTCTTTTCCTAACTGGTGACATTTTTTTCCTGGTAGAGGTTGTGTGTGGTTTACTGTCTAACAGCAGCAAATGCATGTTGATTCATAATGAGGTAAAGCCTGGAAGTGAAATTGGCTACTGTTCAGATTATTCTTTTACAGTGTCCTCTTTTGCCATGGCAATGTCTTGCAGTATTGTTCAATTCGATTGCAATCTAATAGAAATGGAATCATGCACATTTAAATTGCTTAGATGTTTTAATATCCTGGGGCTACAAACACTGTTATGCCTCTCAGTATCTACAAATCAACATGTTTGCATCTTATGTGTGGTTTTAAGTCGATTACTGGTCAGTTTTTTGTTCCGATATTCCATCAACTAAATGAAGCTTTGTTTCAGGCTTTGTATTAGTTTGGTGATGTTAGGACTGCTTTTGTTAGGCTCATCTATTGATACGGTGAACGCACAAAAATAATGAACAAATTAATCTTCTTGGAACATTAAAACGAACGTATAACAAATGTTACAATTATCAAGTGTTTTCAATTCAAACATGGGTCAGATTTAATCCAAACTCTGCGCTGTGCTATAAAAATAGGAGGGTGCATTGGGGACTCTCAGAGCTAGTGTCAGCATAAACCGACTGATCGATCTATCACCTGTCGCCTTGTGTTTAAAATGTTTGACAAAATGTCTACACGATTTTTTCAGATTTTTTTCTTGATTACTTTTATAGAGAAAAACACCACCTCATTTCACAATGTAACAAAAGGTTATTAACAACATAACTATTTATGTAATCTTTGATAAGTGTCATATTGCTTGCTTTATGCAAATCAGGATCGCATCTCATTCTTCAATGACCTGACTAAAACAGTACAATAATTAGCACAATAATCCCGTTGTTCAAACACATTGTAAGGCATCATTTTGAAAACAATGAACATGCCTGGCATTTTGCAAACTCCTGTTTACGGCGGTGCATCAAGAAGTTTATCAGCTAAGTCAGTAATTGCGTAAACAATTACTGACACACTCCAGTCTACAGCTGGTTGATAGGATGATGTTGGGAGCTGTCCACCTGCTGCTGCGTCTCCAGTCACCTGTGTTGCCTGTTGCTGAGCAGCAGCTGCACTGGGAGGCAAAACAAACAGGGACACAAAGAAAGTGGTGACCCATAAAGCAATCTTGTCGTTCTCCAGTATTCGTAGTGTGACATTTTTGTGCAACACTTTTCGTATTTAAGTATCTTACGGTTTCATTTATAGTTTACAGGTACAAACAAATTAATAAGCACAATGAAGATGATAGTTGACTTTAAGCCATTGTGATTAGAACTGTCTGAAATAAGCACTTGAAGATATCCCTTTTTACTGAGTCTATGTAGCATGCTTTTTTTTATTTAATTGCTGAAATAAATGAACTTTTTGATACTAATAAAATTTACCTCTTACTACCCTGAGGCTATTTCCTCCTCTTGAATATTTAGAGCATAAGATAAATGTTGGCTTTAAAATGAAGAATGCCTTTTTTCATGTGTTGAATCCCTTTTTTTCTTTTTTCAAAAAAAAAAAATACAATTTTAATAGTAAGATTCAGTTAAGTATGTCGATCATCCACAGATTCTTTCAGAAACAATTGTTTGCATGCTGGCTGTCTGCCAATTTAAAGAGGAAGCTGTTAGACCTTTTGAATTGGAGGGGAAGCTCTTCCTCCGGGGACAGAATGTATTTCTGTCCCTCTTTCTTTTTCTATACAAGGTCCTGGAGATTATTTTTACAGACTAGGGGATGTTGTACTTATGCAGCGGCCAACACCCTTGAACAGGAAGCCACAGTTTCTATGAAAGTCCACGAGATGGAAGCAGATAGCGCCAAGGGAAAACAATATTTTGGCTGGGGCTCATTCTGGTGGCCAATTAGACCCCAATGCCTGTATGATTTACCACTTCCTCTACCTGCTTTTATGTGTTTGGGGCTGCTGTGTGGAACACAATGACCCTTGATTAAAGATTGAGCTCAGGCTCTGAGACGGCCGTGGCGCCATTCTTATCAGATGCCTTCTTCTCAGAACTCAGCAAGACCGCCTGAAATCAATGGTTTTAAATTCTCACCCATTCCCAGTAAATGCATTTGAAGTCGGACTGAAATATCATCAGTTTTGCAGAAAGCAATTCATTATGAAACGGATGATTCTGGGGCTGCTTTTACTTCAGACTTTACTGTTCCTTAAGCCAAAAGCTGTCACCAGAGTATAATTAATATTTTTAGCAATACGAGCTATATAAGTGAATTTCAAAGTCGTGAGTTTGACTTGTAAGAGTTTGTTTGCTCTAAAGGCAAAAATACATAAATGTCATTTAAAAGACATAAAAAAATCAATTTAGGCAGCATAGTCAGTATTTTGAAGTCACTGGCTGCATATTAATAGTCCTTTGTCTTTTAAAAAATTTACAGAAATACTTATCTACACGGAGAGAAATGGATTGTTTGTCTTTGCCTCCACCCTCTCCTGCAGACTTAGACTGGAAGCGGAAGCTTGGATCTTGAATGGCTGGGTGGAGCGTGTTATATGATGTTGTGCTTGCGCTGCTAATTGTGTAACAAAACACGTCTGCATTTAGAAAATGCCTTAAAAAAAAGTATTATGTAACCTAAAACCAAAGCAGATTAAAAATTCAATTAGATCAAAAATGTACAGCGCTTTGAGACTGTATTAGGAAACAGTCTCAACGTTTGTTGCTCAAGCACGTTGGAATAAAATGTAACAGTTGCTCTTCGGCTTAAGTGCTGCTTCCTTAGGCGTCAGCATGTTTGACGGTCTCTGTTTTCTGTGGATTGTGCCGGACTTGGAAGCTCTTTGTGTTAATCATCCACGACTTTGAGGGCTGAAGAATCTGAACAATGGCCTGAAATTAACAGGCTGACAAGGAACTTTTTTATGGGCAAGTAGTAAGAGAGCTTTTCACTGACCAGGTCCTTTGACCTAAATCCAATAGCGAATGCATTCCACATGCTGATGACCAGACTGAAGGCAAAAGCTACTGAAGCAAGTAATATGGAGCTGGCTTGTTCCACCAAGCACCAGCAGGATATGTAAACGTGAGAATGTTCAAATGTGAGAAAACTTCCACATTTTATTTACAACAAAACTTAATTAAATCACTTTCTGTTACAAAAAAATCTGTAGGTGATGTATAGGTGTATATCAAGAAATTTGAATATAACTGAAAAGCTCATTTATTTCAATAATTGCTGCTGACGGCAGAACACAGAATCATATATTTTGTAATTCAAGTCTTTATGTTAATTTTTTCATTTTGATAATTATGGCATACAATTAATGAAAAGCCAGATCGTTGTCAATATTGCGTCGCAGAAATGTAGATAATTACATATGTATTTAAAAAAATTGTGATAATCTCCAGACTCTAGGCCATTAATTTTTTTCACACAATTTAAGCACTGCGATGCTGTTAATAAACTGCTTTATGCAGCAGTCTAAAAGTTAGACTGCTGCTCGATGAAGAGGCCTGCACAAGCTCAAAAGCAAATTGCGAGACGAAAGTGACATTCAGTGCGACAAAAGAAAGACTGAGGAAGTGTGTGTGAGGCTGTTCAATTCCGATACTGAGGAGGAGAACTTGAGCGGTTTTAGTGAGTAGGACAAAGATGAAAATGACAACAAAAAACTTTTCCTTTTTTTAAACAGCCACGTTTCAGGCACTGTTTGGAAAAAAGCATTTACACAACATATTTGTTTGCTGCTGTTATTTTATTAAACAATATTTCTGTATAGCTATATTATGGTACATTGTGGACACATGTGGCTTATAGACAAGTGCAGCCTAAATATGCACCCCTTATTTTTCCTGTCAAGATTGTGGTTATCTATGTTGCTTGTACATTTTTTCCTTCCACTCAACTTTCCATAAATATGCTTGGAGCTTGTAATTTATTCTACACATCAATTGTTGTAAGTCATACTAATCAAAACTGAAATAATTAAATGCTTCTAATATGTTTTCTTGCATGTATTGATGATAAAAATTTGAGTTTCACTTTTAAAATTGAATTAATGGTTTAGTCCAAATAACTTGAGGCCTGTTTCACAGCCAAAGATGTCCTTACCTTACACAGATTAGTGTCCAAAATACTCAAGGTCACTGAGTGTTGGAAGCACATTTGAGAAGGACATTGTGGATTTACTGGAACCAATATATTTACAGCAACATTTAGCAATAATTCCACCATTGCATCCATTTCCTACCATCATACAACCCTACAACTGATTGCTTATGGACTGCTCTCTTCTCTCTCTGATAATATTTTTAAATAAGCAATTTTAATTTGAAATACTTTAGTGAATTGTTTTTCAATGCGTTTCTGTTTTTTTCCATGTTTGCACAGTAGGTGAAGGATGTTTACTGGAATCCTATACTGTTCTTAATCTCCAAAGCTCTTGCAGTTTCCTTACACCCTAACAGAATCAAATAAAATCAACATTAACCTCTGACAGACAGGTAAAGTCTAAAGACTCTTAACTTTGATCGCACCACACACTCTTTCCACTGCAAAGTGGCAGAGCAGAAGCTGCTCATTTCAAGGTAAATGAGATTGCTGTGTTTGGCAGTGATGTCACACTCACTGCTACCTGTCAGTCAGTGTCAGGTCCTTTAAAGTATCACAGGAAGATGGTTTGTACACGCACACACGCACACACACACACACACACAAAACGCTTACAAGCTATATTTTGAGATCAGTTCCTTTACTGTTTTTCTTTTTTTTTATTATTATTTTTAGCAGTTCACGGAGAATTTAATTCATTCATTTTTCAGATCTGCTTTATTCTTTTCAAGGTTGTGGGGGTGAAGGCAGCCTCATCTAGTTGTCACTTGGTGAGAGGCAGGGTGGACAGTAGACAGGTTGGCAGTCCATCACAGCACAACACAGGGATACACAAGACAAACAACTCACTGGATTGATCAATTTTGGACCCCCCTTGACACAACATACGGTTTTTTAAACTGTGGGAGAAAGCCAGAGAACCTGAAAAAAGATAGCGGAACAACATGCTGCTCCTCACACAAAGGCCTACAAAGATGAGACTTCAGGCAGGGGTCTTCTCGCTGTGTGCCGAGAGGACCAACCACCACACCTTTGTGCCGCCTACATCTGTGGCATTTTCCAATATGACAATTTTAACACTGCTGTAGCAGCCAAAAACTATTTGCCATGCAGATAGTCTCTCCTGCAGAGAACAAAGTGGTATTTCCTCATTGGGTGTTTTGTGATCTCAGAGCATCTCTGTTGCATGTTAGGTGGACATGTTGTGTATATATTGTGTATACCTTTTATCTGGTCTGAGTGTTGAGCCGGCGGCGACCATCTATATTTTCTAGCATTGAGGAAACCGTATTCTGTCTCTGGTTACGGAATCCTTCCCAAAAAAGACAAGTAAGACCAGAGCCAATTTTGTTATGCTTGAGGCTTTTTATTAAACTAAAACAATGGAAGCAACTTGCTGCTGGGTAAAATGTTGACTGAGCTAAAGTGGTGGGAGTTTTTAGTTGTGATGCGTTTGATAAGAATGGCAAACAAATGAGAGATTTTTGTTTTTGACCTGCTGACCACCAATTAGATCTGATTTCTGGCTGCATTTTTGAATAATAATACAAAATAAATGAAAAAAGACAAACACAATGTTTTTTTTTTTTCTTGTAACAAGAATTGTACTGTAAAATAAATATAACGATAACATAAAGATGTACTTTTAAATGCTGATGTTTGACAAAAGTATATAACTATTTCAGACTTTTAAATAAGTTCTTGACTGGCTGCTCTCATCAAAACCTAAGCAATAACCTCACTGGTTTATTCATGTATTCATTTAAAGGAGGGGGTGAAGAGGTGGGGTAAGGGAAGGGGTATTTTTTATGATAAGGATGGGGATGCACAGGGTCGCAGGTGTAACACTGTTGCTATCCAGCAGGAAGGTGAATGAGTGGTTCTCTCTAGGTACCCCTGCTTCTTCCCACACTCTAAAAGCATCCAGGTTAATTGGTCTGGCTTAATTTCCCTTAGGAATGAGTGTCTATCTGCAAAACTGTTTGTCCTGTCTTTTTCTGTGTTGCTCTGGGATAGATTAACGACATGTTTGGGGTTTAGCCCAGCTTCTGCCCAATGTTGGGAGTACACTGGGGTACAGTGAGGTACCATCCTCCACCCCCCAACACAACCTTGCAAGGATGAAGTTACAAGCAATGGACAAACGGATGGATAATAAGAATGGCACAAATTAATGAGCGTCTATGTGTAAATGTGTCACATTATAGCCTTGGGCTGATTATCATCCACTGTTCCTTTAAATTTAGGTTCATCCTTATGAAGTGGGTGGTTTCTGCCACTCTCTTTACATCAGGATTGCAGTGTCACAATGGTGTTTAGTGCTTCTTTTGCTGATAGTAGCAACTCAGGCCCACTGCTGCTCCCAACAGGTCATTTGCAGAAATTGAATGGTGTTTTCTTGTTCAATCAGCAAATGTGTCACTGTGGTTTGTGGGCGGTTCAAATTGTCTGACCACTTTATGAATTTACATGCATTTGACCAATTGTAGGTGCCTGTATTTTGTGCTGTTTGTAGCAATGACAATAAAAATATTTGTTAGAAAATAATCAAATCATTAATAATTACTGTCTTAACCCTACACCTACCACTGCACATAGTCATGTTTTTAGCTACAGCGGATAGATGACAATAATGGGCTTAACCTATTAAAGTGTCTCGGTTAGACTACGCTTACAGTCTTGGCATACCATAATTTTTTGTTAAAGCCTCATTGCTTTATTGGCTTCAAGTATTTTCTTCTCAAGAGAGGAGACATCTCACCTATACATCTGTCTCGGTTGCTTTTGTTTTCATACTGCTAATTGGTCGTTATAATGTCATAAGTTTCATAAGATTCTCTCAAGAAACTTAGAAGAAAGTTTTTTTTTTTTATAAGCTAAAGAGGAAAGCCCACTTTTGGATGGTGCTCTTCAGCTGAATCACATGGCTGTGTAGTGCCTGAAAAACAGACCGTTTTTAGGAGAGCTCAGCTTTCACACAAAGTCATGTTAAATCCTAAACACTCTGTGTCTGATGTAGTGGCAGGAAGATTGTTGGTATTGGAAGATTCACTGTTACTGTACAAGATATTAATTTGGCCTACAAAGTCTGTGGCAGATAGTCAAAAAGGAAAAAAAAACGGCTTTGGTGGCTTGAGGCACAGTGTTGACTCTGGCTGTAGTTCTACTTTTGATGGATGCATGCAGATCTTTTCCCAATAATAGTTGCAGATTGTTAATATCTATGTGGAGCACCACATTAGACCACCCGTGGAAGCACAGATGCTCTAAAATGGAGGTCATAATTTAAAAATGAAAAGACCAGACTAATTACCAAGATTTGCATCCAATTAGTCATCCTCGCATCCTGAAGTAATTTGTTGTGAATAAAAAAAACAAACATTTAAACCTGTGTAACATGGGTCAATAACTTATGTGCTGCATTGGCAAAAGGCAAGTTCAACTTCCCAAATGTCTCTGGAGCACTTTTACTTTGATAGTTGAGATAGCAGAGGATTAGTGATGATCCATTGGATCTGATGATTTATTGGATCTTGTCTGATTTTTATGTTACTCTGGCTTTGACATTACACTTTAGATGAAAGTACTTATCTTATCTGAACCCCCTGCCAGCTATCCCAACTAGACCTTTAATCATCTGCCACAGCTGATGTCTCTGCAGTAACTCCAAGGAAGTTAATACTTTACTAGTTTCACACAAAATGATAGAAATTCCCACTGTGTGGTAAGTGTGCAAAGCTTTAGTAAAAATAGATCAGGAAGAAAAAAAAAACGTGGAAGGAGTGCTTGACAGGTAAAAAGGAGCATATTTGTCATGTAGTAGAGCTGACATGCATCGAGAGAATGATCAAGGACAAGTAGATCTGGATATTCACTCTGACCTACCACTTTGGTTGTGACAATTTGATCACAATTATTACAATTTAAAGTTTACAACAGAGGCTAATTTAGAAATACAACTTCTTTTCAGTTTCTACCATTGGACAACACAATGATTGTCAAGACTGTCACATCTGAACACATTATGGGGTGATTATAATAAGCAAGTACTATTTTTTCAGTACACCTTGGACGTATGAAGTCCAAGCCATTTTGCTTTTAGAATTGAAATAATTCAACAAGTTGATAAAAAACAAACTTAACAAATTCTGGTCAATACTGACATTATAGCACGATGCAATTTCTGCAGATTTCTCATGAGATTCCAAAGATGTTTAGTTTAGATATAAATTTGGAGGTAATTGGAGCACAGAGAAATCATTGTCATATTTAGGAAATATGACAATGAGAAGGTAAATTATCCTGTTAGAAGTCGCCATTAGAAAATGGGTATCCTGTTGTCATCAAGGGATGGATAAGATTAGCAATAACACTTCATTAGTCTGTGGTGTTTAAATGATGCTCAATTAGTCATAAGAAGAAAATATTTTTCACACATTTAGACCACCAAGAGCAGCCTGAGGCATTATTATAAGGCAGGATGAATTCTTGCTTTCACGTTATTTAGACCACATTCTGACCCTACCATCTGAATCCTGCAGCTAAAAATCTCATTGGACTTGACAATTTTTTTCTAGACTTTTATTATTCCATTTCCAAGAGGTAATGCAAACTGTATCTTTTGTTACCTACGACAAGGACAGCAGATGTGGCCTTCTGGTCATGGAGACCCTCTGCTTCAAGGTTCAACATGTTCAGAGTTGGTATCCTGCATACTTTGGTTATAATAGGTAGTTATTTGAGCTGCGGTTGCCTTTCTCTCATTTTGAATTAATCTGCCCATGCAGCAAAGACATTTCCTTCACACTAAACCTCAGAGATGGTGTATGCGACAGTCACAGCCAATCAGTAATTTTTTAAGTACTCTGACCATGTTCATTTAAACTTAATTTCTCCCAATTTGATGCCATCTTTGAGCTTCTGGAAATTATCCCATCTTGATGCCTAGATGTAGTGAGTGCTGTCATCTCATTGACTCATTGTGTTAACCAGCGATTGAACAGATGTACCTATTAAAGTGGCCAGAGTGTTCACATCACATTAGATCTGTATGTGCTATGATTCCCGGTAGATTTAGTTAAGTAATTTCTCAGACTTTGTTACTTTCTGTGTTTAAGTGAACGTACAGATGGCACTCGGCGAGTAAGACAGACGCGAGGTTTTTAAAGGTCTTGTGTTGTGAAATTCGTTTTGATAGTTCCGCGACCTCTGAGGTGTAAAACACAAGCTATGAAAATTAGAACCCCTCTACTACTGCCAATCTTCCAGCTCTCAGTGTAACAGGACTGCCCCCTCAAAATTTTGTAGCAGAGTTTGGATTCTGTCTAGTGTCTGTGTTAAAGCTGTTATACCAGTAGTTATCAAGATGAGAATTTGCACCATTGCTGGCCACCTATTTCCGAGCAAACCACTGAGACGAATGCAAAGTGGGTAGAAGTGGAGCTGCCAGTGCACCTCTGAAAGGTCTTAGCTGTTTAGAAAACACATAATGTTCTACTGTTGGCAGTGGGGGCAAACACAAGAGCCATCAAAGATCTTTTTTTTTTTTATTCTTATTTCAAGTAGTTATAAAAGGTGTTCACCCTTACTGTCTGTACAGCCTGTGGAGGAAAAGTTTTACATCTTTTCCTGTTCAGAAAGGCTCATGGAAATATAGCAGCCGTGGTGTGTTTTGACAACTAAATGTAACTAAAAAAGACAGGGTAAAAAAAAATAAAAAAAATAAAAAAATAAAATCAAATGTCTTCTGCATTTAGACTACTTCCTCTGCTACATTTGCTTTGGAGCAGCTGCTTCAAACAAGCAACTGATGCCCTTGCTGTCACAGACCAAGTTCCTCGTAGGAAAAACAGTAATTATACCTTCCTGAATGCTGAAGTAGCTAGTCTGCATCTGCCTTAATGTTTGTTTATGTTATTATGTGATTTTGGTGTGTTCATATTAAGCCATGCACCCAAGTCAGATGTTTACAAGTACAAACTGAAGCATAGCATTATAAGACAGGTGGAACATCTGACACTCATAACTTATGAGCCTTGGCAAAATGGTCCAGTCACTGATGAGATGCAATATATTGGAAGCTAAATATTTTGGAGATGTTATTATTGGCTAGTTTTCAGTATGATCAGCTTGGACTATTGACTGAACAATTGGAAACTTTAGAATTGGATTGTCTTCCATTCATTGATCCATCTATACTTGGTAATATGGTATGAGGAAAATAAGTGCAATACTGCAATGATGACTACATCTATGCCAACACTTTTCATAATGAATGTTGTTTAGGGAAGAAGACTTTTCTATAACACTAAGGGTGTAAATGAAGTGAAAGGAAGCTCAGAGATGTAAGATGCTATTTAAAAGAAAACTGTATTTTCAGCGACATGCCAAGACTTGTCTGTGGTTCATTCAGAGCGAGACTTTTCTGTTTCATACTTTGCTTTGATATTAAGGTGAAATTATCTGCAGGTAAAAATTTTACAACCAAAAATTATAAAGTGAAATACTTATTGGTGCAACTCTACTAAATTTCATTATTATTGCTGGTTTGTTTATTTTAAGATATGAAGGTACTATATTATGGACTGTTAAAAAGGTTTTAAATAATTTGACACTCTATAAAATAGTTTTATTTTATGAGTGACGCTTGTCTCATTTTTCTCATACACACTATATTACATCTAGAGATGCTAAGATTATGAATAATTTAGGCTTAACTGTGTTAATTTTAACTGTCTCTTACTCGTTTACATGTATAAAATAATTTATCGCAGTGTTTAGGAGAATCATGTGGCAAATTTTTGGAAAAAAAAAAAGTTAGTTTTGATTTGTTCTTTCACTTTGAATAAACAAAATTTTGACTGTTAATATTGGACTATATTGTGTATTTTTTTGTATATTTTACCCTGTATTATGTACACAGTATGTTGTTTAAATAATACAGCTACAGGAAATACTGTGCAGGCAGAAATTGGCTTCATGAAAATGTGGCTGTGGTGAGCTTTCCTCTTTTCTTAACATGTCAAATATTTTCTTAGCCTTTTCTTTTTGTGGTTTTCTCAGTGTTATGCTACTACCACTGAAGGGCCGTGAATGAAGACATTACTTTTTGTGTACTCGTTTTTCTCTGAACTGACAAGGCCACATAAAGACCCATTTAATTTGGTGAAGTGTAACTGAGGACTCACTCATGCATCCGTGAGAGCGTATCCCACAGTGACCCTCGATTGCCTTTTTTTCCATTCTTTCAAACGGCGTTGATATGTCAAGTACTGTTTCTCCCCTCAGATCTCATTCAGATCTAAGAAAACAGGACAACATGGAGAAAATGGATTTTGAAACAGCAAGGAAGCAAGTCCTGCTATTATTTTGTCCTTTTATGATTCTGTGGTTGAAATTTATTCAGTGATCTTCATTGCATATTCCTCCACTTCTTTTCTGAAGCCTGCTGACGCCCACTGAGGGCGTTATGGTTCTACCTTCATGGTTCACTGATAATTGAGTCGTCTTATGCAGTTTGGCCAGCAAAGAAATCTGACGAGAAATTCCTTTGAAAGTAGAGCCCCTTATGAATACAAAACTCACTCACTTGAGGTAGAATTGTAATTGTTGTGGCTGATGAGTGTTTGATTCTCTTTCCAAACACTCTTTCAGTTATTTTGAAGAAATCCGTTAAAATGGATTTCTGCAATAGTTAGTTATTTTTTCTTTGATAGTAACTTTCTGAGAACAGCGGTAATCTCCCCAAAGGCGGGGAATGTTCTTAGTTCCATTGTTGTTAAGTCACTCATTTCATCCTTGTTGAACATTTTGTAGTTTTAGTAGCGTGACCCCATTTAGACTCTGGAGCAGTCAGTCACCAAGCTGTCCTAGTTTTGCCATGATGAGTTTGTTCACTTTGGTTGTAGATGCATGGAGTCTGATACATTTTCAGATACACCAAATCAGATTTTATTAACTTAGATGTATGTTTCCCACTGCTCCTTTTGTTGTCAAGAGGCCTCTGTATGAGTGGCTAAAATCCCTGTTAGACCCCCAGTTGGCTCTGGCGGTACAAATGAAGGACATGGGCCTCTGTGTAAGTATAAGCAAATCCATGAAGTGATAATGAAATTGTAGGCTATGACTGGTTGCTTTTGCCCAACATGGAAAGAATCTCCGTCTCTGCTGCTAAAAGCTCAGTCAGCATCCTTCAGTAAACTGGATCTGCTCTCTTCTCTCCCCAGTTGATTCGACTTGCTCTGAGCTCTCTTCCTTTTTCTCTGTCACATCTCAGCCATTAGGTCACAGAGCTGCCAGGAAGCATGTAAAAAGATCTGCATGACACAGAGACACTGGAAAGAAGGGATGAAGTCTTTCTTCGTGTTTGGTGCAAAGGAGCTCCATCATCTAGTTTTGCATTTTACTAAGACAGGATCGCAATTTGCTTCTGTAGTTATTTGTAAAATGGACACACTGTTGACTTTGTGAAAAGATGGGAAATTCTCTGCATGCTTATAAAAATATTTTAGATACAAATTACATCAAATATTAACGTCCCATAAAATGAACAGTAGGATAAAATACATACCAGCAGTTGAATACGTATGCTATACAAGATAAATTATAATAAGCAGCGCTGCTTATCATCAATTTATTATTTATTTATTTTTCGTTTATTATTAATTTATTACTTGTATTTTTACAATCTCAAAAACACACAAGGTCAAAGCTAGAGATGCATTTATCAGGCTTCTACACATGAAATATACAATTCCTTTGTAGATTTCATGTACAAAAGAATATTTTTGTTCAAAAATAATTTTTACCATTCATCATGGACCACATGTCCTGTATGTTTCTAGATAGGAGTAGATAGGGGGGCTTCATTTCTTGAACTACAAAATGAAAGGATACTCACTCTTAGTTGAGCTGCAGGTTTCTTCCTGCTAAAAGCAAGTTTTTTTCTTTCCACTGTTGCCACATGCTTTCTCAATATGAGCTATTGTAGTCTTTTAGAATAAATCAAATCAAGTAATCAAATCTGAGTACTTGATTTTTCTGTATTTAGATAAATTAGAATTTCTGTAGAATTGAAAACAAAGTGCCTCTATATGACATTTGTTTTGAATTTACAATAGAAAAAAAATAAATTGAATTAAATAAGTCTGGATGGCAGCATTGCCCCCATTTATTCTTTAAAACATATGTCATTTTTTTATGGTTTTAGCTATAACAAAGAGCATCAAAATGAATTCTGTTTGTTGATGCGTTGACAAACTAAAAGAAAATGGCTTTTTTAATGTGATGCAGGGAATGAAAAGGGAAAAAAAATATATTTTTTTTATTCTCTACTTTCAATTGCTGGTTAATTCCATTTCGTTTGAACAAGATATTAGGGGCTTTCACATGACTATTCTGTATTTGTTTGCTTTAGTTCTTGATTTTGTTCTACAGCACTAAGTATAGATGTAAATAAAGTTACTCTTATATCTACTGAAGTATAAAAAATAAAGCATAATGGTTCATTGTAGCGGTACAATCTAAATATAAAAAAAATAAACCATTAATTTGAGTTCATTTAGTCATTGATGAAAATATTCCACATTCAGATATCATAGTGCGCGGAAGCATTTTTTTTTTATTGGCACTTATTTTTTCTAAGTGGATCAGAGAGTTCAGGAACTTTTAATGAGTAGTTTGTAGTTTAATGCTTTCATCCATCTACCGTCTAAACCTGCTTGCATTTGCAGGGATACAGACAAGAGGACAACACAGAAACACATATGACAAACGACCATGCACACACACACACACCTAATGCAAATTTAGAGAAACCAGTAAAGTCATGTTTTGAGGTTGTGGAAAGAATCTGGAATATCTGGGAGAACATACGAACTCCATGCAGAAAAACCCAAAGACAGGATTTTAATTGAGCAAGCAAGGAAGGTGTGTGTAGAAAGTCATATTTCAGGAAATGACTGCAGGAAAATAGTTATTTTCCTAAATGTGCCTTTATCTGTGATCAGAGCTATTATTGAGGTTAACACATATTGGGAACTCTGACAAACATGGCTGGACAAAGCCTTAATGTTATCTCAGCACCACACACTATGGGGAAAAAATTCTGGAAAGCAAAAGAACAAAGAGTGGCATCTCTGGGTTGTCCCAAAAACCGATTATTTTAAGGCTTTATAAAACATCTTCATCAGAGGTGGCCAAATGACTCAGAATGGCATTACTTCAGGGGCACCATATACCTTTTTCTACTTAACAACAGATGAGTCAGGCAGCAACAACCCAGCCTGCTGTCATGGGGCCCAAGATTCCTGCTTCAACTTATATGTATTGAGACTAGATCGAAGCTATTACTATTATTATTTTATTATTTCTTTTTGCAATATTGATATTGTAACTGAAACGATACTAACTAAATCAACATTGATTTGTCCTCGATGGATGTGTAAAACCCATCAAATTGAGGATCTTGTGTTACAGAATAAAATTGATTCAGGAAGTTTGTGGCAACTGAGTGCAGTCATTCTATCCCATAAGTGTATGCATTGACTATTCTTCACTTCTTTGTGTTGGAGGATTTCTGACTGCTGACAGTGTAGATTAAAAAAAAAACAAAACACCTAATTACTATGGTACATCTTGTGCACTTAGACGTCCTTGTTGCTGACAAACTTTAAACCAAACAGATTCAGATATTCTGTATATGATCATCTTAAAAAAGAGAAACTCATTTTTTTGTTACTAGTGTTCTAGATTTCCATTAATAAGGATTTGTAATGTTGTATTCCATTTATGCAGAAAACTCCTGACAGTATTGTACCATTTGGTAGGTTAAAGTTCAGGGCTCAGTCTAGAAATCATCTTGTGAGATTTATCTCAAACCATCTTTGTAATTTGGTTTCCTTTCTTATTTCTTTTCCGCAGCTAAGCTTTGTTTTTTAAAATGAATAGTAAGCCAGCCTATTTTTAGTGCATTTTGCTGCATCCTGCAGCCTTTTGTAGCTTTATACAGTTGATGAGTTCCATGTAATCTAAAACACATTTCTCTTTTTAATCCACTGTTAGTGGAACAGTCTTTAATGTGATTTGATGATACAAGAAAAGCAATCCTTCATATTTTTTCTCCCCGTCTTTGTTTGCAAGGAGTTGAATGATTATCAAAAAGCCCTTCTGCCAACGCCTGTCTAAACTTTGTAAAACTCTTTGAAAACATCAGTTATCTAACCTGGACGATTGATATTAGCCAGTGCTGCCATGTGGCTGCTTCCACCATCTGTAGTGCTGACAGCATATTGAAGCTGACAGCGGGGATGTTGTTCAAAATGTTATCCAGTGTCCCTGCATTTGGTGATGTTATTTTACAGCATCCACACGCCTTTAATCTTCTTACCACTACTCCATCCATGCAAACGCTGTGACCCTTCTCCGTGGTCTTCTGCCAGCCATGTTTTCCTGTCAGTGCTACTCATACATATGGACTGATCAGTGTGGATTTTTTTTTTTTTTTTTTTCTTTTTTGCAAGTGCGACTGTGCCAGTTCTGGGAGGTCTGCCAGCCGGCATACAGCATGCATGCCTTCACCGCGAGGGACAAAACGGAAATGACAAGGCAATTGCCATTCTGTCAGCATTGCCATGGAAGCGAAGGCATGGCTGTTTATCCCAAGGTTAATGGGATGACGTCTGGAACTGAAAGTGCCAGATTGAGAGAAACATGTGCCTGTTTTATTTAAAACTACTAGATTGCAGGCAGTGGTGTCACATCACTCAGAGGAAAGCCTCGAGCAGGTCGGAATAACAAAATTAACATATAACTTTACAAACATCACCCATATTACCTCTAGTGTGTATTAAAATTTGATGAGGGGTTGATTTAATTTTCTTTTAAATATCTGATTAGTAGATGATGCTTGCTAGTTCATGAGCTGTGACTGATATAGCAACAGATAAGAGCTTTAATCTATGAATTAAATTGAAATGAAAGTGAAGGTTTTAAAACTACCGTAAGCCTGCACGAATCCAAATGAGTTTACCTTGTACCGTTTCTTGTAGCCGATGGCTGCTTGTTTTGAGATGAGTGTACTGAATTGCTTCCTGCCTACTTGACGCCTGTTGTATTAAAATTCATATAGGAGCTATTTTTGTATGCAATATGCATTTACAAATGCAGTGTTGTGTGGATCCGTCAAGGACACATGACCGCATAAATAAGCCACTTGTCACTCATCTTCTGCTGTTAGAGGCTGCTGGCTCCTTTTGTAAACAGCTGAGTTGATGAATCGCACTAAATGATTTATTTAGAAACTTTCCTCCCACAATTCATTTTCATGTTTTTCCTTACACTGGAAGTTTTATTTGTTTCAAAGCCATAAGATCCAACTTATAGCAAAACTTTTAATTAAATACATACATGTTACAGCCGGTGGAACTCAACAAGCCGAATAATCAATCTGTCTTGGTATTTATTGATTACAACTGTACTCATTTATTCTTTGACTCAAACTCTATGTAGAGGTTACAATATAATTAAATTTATGAGCTACTGTGTGGAAATTAGTCCTTTCACGTCTCATAGCTAGTGCTCATGTAAGAATTTGAGCAATATATTTAATGTCATGTCTACAGTGCCTTCTACAGATATTCACACCTCTTAAACTTTTCCCTATTTTGTCTGATTACAACCAATAACTTATTTGTATTTTATTGAGATGCTCTGTGATGAAATACTTCAAAATTGCGTAATTGTGATGTAAAAAAACAGGTTTTATTTTTACTATTTTATATACATTTATATTAAGCCAACTTTTACTCTTAAGCGTTTTATTAAAATCCACTGCAATCAATGATCTCTAGAAATAACTCCTGATTAGGAAACAGATTATAAACCAGTTTCATGAAGCTCAACACACCAGCTATGTCAGCAACTAAGTTGTGGAGAATTTAACTAGACAGGAAGAGTTTAGTACCTGTAAGCTTACAGAAAATGGTCTGTAAATCAGACAATTAGTGTAAATGGCCATGGCAACTTTAGATGGCAGCAAGATTCAGGTGGCAGAATCTGTTGACCCAACTCTAAGCTGTCCTTTACAAAAATCTGACATTTATTGAAGAGTGACTTTAGCAAAACAGTTAATGAGTGGGGAAAAAAAACGTAAAAACACCCATTTAAACGCTGCCAAAGGAAATCTGGGGAATAAGGTGCTTTGGCTAATTAAGCTTTTTTTTTTTTTTTGGCTTACATACAAAACATTACATGCGAAGAGAAAATAACCCTACATGTCATCCTGAACATAACACTCCCACAATAAAACATGATGGCATCAGCACCATGCTGTCTTCAACACAGGTGGGAAAGCTGGTCAGAGTCTATGGGAACTTGGGTGAAGCTAAATATAGGGCAGTCCTGCAGAAAAAACATTTCTTAAAAGCTGATGAAGAGTTGAGACTGGGGCAAAGTTTTAGTGTAAAGCGGTGCTACAAACGTTCACTCACTGGGGCTGAGTAGAAACACACAAAACACATTCAGTATTTTGATTTGTTAAAAAAAACATTGGAAGTAGATTAGCATTTTCCTTCTATTTCACAATGATGGGTTAAAATATACATTGAGGTTTGTGGTTGTAACATGTAAAAGCATTTCACTGAGCATGAATAGATTTGCAACACATTATATATTAATACAGTTGACTACTACCCAACTACTGCTCAACAAAGGGAGATTTACCCTTTTGGTTCCCTGAACAAACTGAATAGAGTTCCCATATTTTGAGTAAGAACACTATAATCTATGAATAACTTTTTCTAAATGAGCGTTGTATTGCTGAATGTGGAAGGAGAACATCACTGTACAATAGAAAACTCATTTTATCCGATGACAGAATATCAGACAAAGTGAAATAGCCATTCTTGAATGGTGCTGCTTCAATGACATCTTGTTGAAGTCGCTCTGGTCATTCTGTTTCCTCTAAATATTCCTTATATCTTGTTCTGAGAATTTTTCTACTAAAACATGCTGTTCTTACTATGCTGGTTTTGATGCTGCACAGCTTAATTGCTATCTGCTGGTACTTCTAGTACTTTTTAGAATCTGTTTGAATGAGTATCCAGCCAACTGGATTATTTTATTTTATTTTTTTTTTAATGTAACAGCAGCTGATTGAACTTTTAAAGCACAACTAAGCTCTAAAAAAGACCGTAAAGCCCAGAGAAGTTAAACAGAAAATCTTGCAGATGTAGGGCAAACTATAAAGGAAGAAAGAGGCCTTAGGGAATATACTGTTCCCTCCACATTTATTGGCATCCCTGCTAAACATGTGGAAAAAAAAGGCTCAAAATAAATGCATCATTCATTGCAATAGCAAGATCTCAGCCTGAAAAAAAAAAATGCTGCAGTTGTTTATAAGTGAGCTCCTTTACTATCCCTTCTAGCATTACAGAACGGAAAAATACACATGACCATCATGCAGTGTTGCTGGTATAAACTTTGAAAATATTACTCCAACTCTATATACAGGCAGGTTTAGGCCAGGGGACATATTCTTTCATCAGTTTCCTGACTTTAGAAGAGCAACACTCTGGGGATGAAATTAGTACAAGGACAATTAGAAGACAAGAAAGATCTTAAAAAACACTGATCAAAAGAAAATAAAATGGATAAAAAAGCCAGAATCTGTCAGTCTGGAAAGGGTTTGTCATTTTTAATGCTTTGGGAATCTAGTGTTAGAACAGTGAGAAATATTACCCACAAATCAATGAAACATCAAAAACTTATCCAGGAGGTCAGAAAAAATACAGAACGACATCTCCTCACTTCCCCCAGTTAAGGGCAGCATTCATAATTTAAAAATAATAAAAAAAAAGACTGAGTAAAACTTGGCCTCCAAGGGAAAGACTCCAGCCCAAAACTACTTCACAGTAAATATAATGCAAAGATCTGCCTCACATTTGTGAAAACAACATCTTGATGATCTCTAAGACTTGTAGGAAATTATTCTGTGAAATTATTCTGTGGACCACAAAAATGGAACCTTTTGTGTTCTTTCACAAATGGCATAATGCATATTATTTTAGAAAAACAACATTAAACTTATTGTCAAACATTGTGTTATTGTGATCAGATGGTCTCTTTCTGGACCTAGATGCTTTTTCTTAGCTGATGACAGGTTAATAATATTAAACAAAGCAGCATATCCACCTCTGACTGGCTGAAAAATAACGCTAATACATTTTGAAGATGCTTGTCTAGGCTTTGATTCAAATAAAGTGCTGGAGTGTTGACCTCAAACCCTCACAATGTGCCTAAACTAATTAAAATAAAGTGGGCTGTTCCCTCCATTGGTGGCAGAACCAATGAAGTTATTAGGTTATTAGGTTTTGGGAGCGAATACGGTGCAGGTGGAGCCGGGTTGAATTGGATAATCATTTTCACATAATACATAAGGGCTATCTTATTTTTTTTATTTGAATTTGTTTGATTTATTTGATCTGAAACTATTGTGAAAACAAACTAATCTAGAAGAGAAGAACAATTTATCATGTTACAATATATAGATGATTTGTACATATACAAAAAATGTATATAGATATACAAGCCGCTATGCAGGAAAGCGGGTTGTGAAATGGAGGTCAGCAGACCAGGGACTCAAATCTGCCATGGCCGCATCGAGGCAGTTATGGTTTATTTTTTAAAAAACACAAAACTTAATGATTAAAACACTTATCATTTTAATATGT
This sequence comes from Poeciliopsis turneri, assembly GCA_922788865.1. Taxonomy (NCBI): domain Eukaryota; kingdom Metazoa; phylum Chordata; class Actinopteri; order Cyprinodontiformes; family Poeciliidae; genus Poeciliopsis; species Poeciliopsis turneri. The sequence goes on along the minus strand of CAKLNU010000556.1, from coordinate 810,563 downwards.
TGCAGTTGCATATGCTGTATTTTGCAAGTTTTGTTAATTGCTATTTGTAGCATCGATAAGTTTGCCAAAAGAAAAACCAAGAAACAAAACAATTGCTGGCTTTTGCTCATCCTAAACAAGAGGCAGTAAATATAGGGCTCCTGGACCATTTCTTCACCAAAATATTGCAGCCTGTCTAATTCCTAATGCCTCCCACCCTGGATTTCGGGGTTGAAAGAAAGCGCAGAGAGCAGGTAAAGTAAAAAAGGGGAGGAATTGCAATGCTTGTTAAAAACAAATGATTTATTCCTGGATGCGTCATTTGGACCGAGCATCTCCTCAGACTGAACATTGGACGGTTGGCTGTGATCTTTTGTCTCTTTTATTCTCTCAGACATTTTACCTGTGTCATTTTCTTGAGCTCAATTGTGTTCTGGCTACTAACAAAACACTGCAATCAGACATCTCTTTGTGGAACACTTTCTAAATGTTTCTGAGTTACTAAATTTAGCAGTTTCACTGCATCTATAAGAGGTTTTAAGCACATTAAATGGGTAACATGATGGTGTTTCACCAAAGCCAGAAGCAGCTGGAGACCGATGTACTAGGTAATGTTTCACACAACATTTTGGAACATGTAATTATTTAAAATGTCTTCACCTCGGCCTTTTAAAGAGCCCTGGCTGCAGTGGGAAAGGCTAAAACCCTGAAATTATACTCTGATTCTGATGAATGGCAATGAGGCAGATTAATCGACTGCTGTGCAAACCCCTACTTATCTGATTTTTAGGACTGCACCTCCTTCTCTGTTCCTAAAAGGCAGAAAGATCCCTCTAGCATTAAATGGAATGTAATTTGTATTTGAATGGAAAGTTTCCAAAAGATAATTTTTTTTTCATATCTCTATTTTAGTTTTACTCTCTTCTCTGAATTCTAATGGTGCTCATTTAGAAATTTTTTGTTCAGTGTTGTGGAGTTTGAAAAAAAACATAAGCTTCACATCTGCATCAAACTTAATCTGATTCTTTGATTTTGGAAAACAATATGTGGGAATTTAAACAGCTGGGTGTTTTTTTTTTTTTTTTTTTCCATTTTGTTTTTATAGCAATTTAAAAAGGGCCAATTTAAAAGTCTTATAATTCAATTTCCAGATGCTAACCAATAGTAAATGTTATTATTATTATTATATATTTTTTTTTACATCAATCGAATACTTATTTATTGCACACCAAACAAAGCAAATTCAAAAGTTTGGTGGAAACATTATGAACACAGAAAGCAGAGATTAAAATTTATGACTGAATAAAAAGGAGACAAGTTTCATAGTCCTTAATCTTTGATCAATTTGAAATGTGTCAGCAAAACAATTTCAAAGCTGTTGGAAATACAATCCAGACTACATTGACTCTATGCATTTTCTTTAAAAAATAATTGGGACTGATAATAGTCTTAGTAATTGATTTAGACTAGTTTATCTTTAGTATTTTTCAGAATAAGCATGTCCCAGTTTTTTAGTTTGAGCTTCAGTTCAGTCAGGAGAAATGTTCACTCTTAGTTAAAATACTTAATATTTGATTAAAGAAGAGCATTTTTGGAACAACTGCATCATATGTTCGATATGAACCAATTGAAGAATTTGTCAAGATGTATGTTTATTCTACCATGAAGACACTTGACCATCAATGCATACCTGACATGGTTATTACACAGGGATTCATACTTGGTTGAAGTACAGCAAGTTTTAAGATATAAACATAAAAAGTGATTTTGATCTTATTGGATGGTGCCCATGGAGCAGTAGAATCACCCTCTCTACGATCCCATCCCTTCTAGTCCTGGTTTCTCAAACCTCACACTTTGGGCTTTTATAGTTGCCTCTGCTGCCAGATGATTGACTTTTTTTTTTCAGCCAGGCTATTACATAAGAGTGAGTCATTTCTTTCATTGTTGATATAAAAAAATATATATATATTTTGCTCCAAAGAGCTTTCATCTTTGAATCAAAATATCATGCAACAGTGCCGCAGGCAGTTAACTGGGCTTCACAGTTTCTATTTTGTATAAGCTGCGTTGTCGCTAACGTGAGCTCAAATCAAATGGAATATACTTAAGATGTATTTTTGTAAACAAAGCCTTCATAGAAACTTTTGCAGGCATAAGGCTTATATCTGAAAATTGTAAACATTTGCTCTATGTTATGTAAATCCTCTGCGTTGTTATGATTGGCAAGCGGCTTTCAAATTGCCTCGTAGTATTAATGTTTAATTTATAATGTGTTGTATCCCAGGATATGAGATACTGTGACATTGCTGGTGCAGAATTATTAAATCTATAGTCCTCACTGACAAAGTTAATCCTGCTTTCTAATGCAGTCATTAGTTTTACACACAGCTCAAACACATTGTAAAACTCATCCCAATTCAGAGCTTTACAGTTCACTATATTGCAAATTATATGTCACACGATTTTGACATTTTGTCTGTACAACCAAAGGGCTGATATTGTGCCACCAGAAAGTGTTCCCTTCCCTTGAATTTTTATACATTTTGTTACAATATAGACTTGTACTCAAATTGATTTGAACATAGTTTTTGTTTAAAAAGTCTACAGAGAGCTTTGTTTTCAGACTTCTTTTTACATCTACAAGGTAATTCATCCATCCATTATCTAACATGCTTATCCCTTGTGGGGCTGCGAGGGGTGCACATTAGATTATAAGATAAACTAAATGTTTAAATAAATACACACACAATAATTCACACCCTTTTCTCCAGTGCTCAAAATGTAACTGCTGCTACAAAGCTCCTTGGAGATTGTCAAACAAATTTTCTTGGCATTATTTGAGTTATAGAAGCACTGCATCTTTTTTGTTATTTTGACCATTTCTCATTTTCTGCAAATAAATTCAAAAAGTTTGCTTGGAGTTTTGGAGACATGTTGACAGTAGTTCATAGAATAAAAGAACAATTCTCATTTTACTCAAAAATATGAAGTAAAATCAGGGAAACTGATCTTATAAAATGGTCTCTTATTTTTTTTCCAGAGCTGTTTGAAGACCAAGGATTTTTATTTGAAGAGTTTTAGATCCAGAGGTCCTGGATCAGAAGTTATTTTACTCCTGCAACCATTGTGCAGGAGTAAAGTATGTGACCCAGGTTCGGAGGTCTCAGTCTGCAACAGGACCGAGTCCCAGCCCATTGACCTTTGCTGCATGTCTCCCCCCTACTTTCTTGTCTGATAATTGTCAAATAAAGGCCACCAGGCACCAGGCAAACAAAAAAAAAAATAAATGAAAGGAGAAAGGCAGGCGGCACCCTTTGCCGTTGACCTCATCCACGTGAATGACAGGTCCAAGAGGAGATCCTCTCCTGATGCAGCGTTGAGAGAACATCTTTTCCCTCCTTGTAGGGTTTTTTACTTCCCATGACATCACATAATTTCCTTCCTGAAGCTCATCCTCTTCTTGTTGAAGTAGGTTAACGCAGTAAATTGTTAAATCAAGAAGTCCTTCAGAGTCCAGCAGAGCATATCTTTGAGAGTATGTTTTTTTTGAGAATATGTTTTTTTTGTTTTTGTTTTTTTACAAAAAAAACATACTCTAATATATTTTAGGAGAACTCTAAAATGTGGCAAAAGGTGAAACAATGAATAGGTGTGAATATTTTCTGGTGGCAGTGTTCGATTAATTTTCTTAATCTCTATAGTAGGTATTTCACTGAATCAAAAAGAACCTTCCTAGGTATGTGTGTATACATTCACTCCCCATCTGTGTGTGCTGTTCTCTGGTTGAAATGGTGAAAATCTGCATGTTTCAAAATAATCCTGGATCACATTGTCTCTTTGAAGGAGTCGTGCACAGTCTGTTTAGCTGCAAGGTGTTTATACATAGCAAGACATAAAGCCATCCTTGATTCCCCCTTTTTTTAGTGACTGGGAGTTCTCATATCTCTTTTATGAGCTCATGGCAAAGTTGTCCTATATCTGTAGGGAATGAGATCATGAATATTGTGTTAACCCAGAAAAGTTGAAATCCACGCATGCCTTCTTGTTCCCCTGATCCCTTGGCTTTTGTTGTTGCGTTGGCCAATTGTAGCCTGGAAGAGATCAAGGGGACCCCTGTCGGTTGTGGATTATTCCTTTATTGAAGTGCCACTGTTGGGGATAGAGGATTAAAAGAGCAGAGAGTGAATAGGGATTGCACAGAAAGTTATTCAGCTCCATATAACATCCACAAACCTTTAATATGAAGTTAAAAATGTTATTGATTAATGTTTATTTTGAAACGACTGAAAGAAATTTGTATTAATGTGGTTTTAATTTCCTACCTTAGTTTTAGGGACTGTCACAAAGTCCCTAAAACTTTGTGATATTCCTTTATATGGGTAGCCTAGACTAGGATTATCAACACTCAGTTGATGTGTTTTATTTGTAATCTCAGCGTAATTAAAAAAAAGTACCATTTGACTCTTTCTTCACCATGTTGCCTTCATTGCCCTGTAGACTGCTGCAGCAGCAGTCATATCTTTAAAGTGGATTCTCCATTAGCCTGACTTCTGGATGGTCTATATCATTTTGTGTCTCCTTTTCATTCTGCAGGAAGCCATGGGCCTCGAGGCTGGGCAGCTTCTTACCCAGAGTGTGCCGCAAAGGACCAGTCTCCTGTGGATATTGCAGATGAACAAGCTCTGGTGCTGGACGAGTACCAGATGCTGGAGCTTGACAAGTTCAACATAGAGTCATCCAACCAGACCACCATGAAAAACACTGGAAAGACAGGTGGGGATCTCGAATGATCGATAATGATTATGAGCAAATAAACATGTTGATAGTATAAATTTATTTTAAATTGAATGTATTTCATCAAGAAACTGTTGAAAAGAAATTATTCTGGAAAACCTTGTTCATTTAGGGGTCCAGATCCAGGAAAGCTTATAGACCAACACATTGTTGTTGGCCTTTCCTTCATAATGCCAACAGCAAAATCATTCAGCCACAGACTGCACTTAACATGCTCTTAACTTCTACATTTACATCCAATAGAAAATTCATGAAGCTAAAAATGTTCAAGTTATACCTGGAAATTTTAAGTTTTAAATTATTTAACCAGTAACTGGTAAGTTTTTTTTTTCCTCTAATATGAAATGAAGACATTATCTCTGCAAAGATATTAAAACAATGTATTTAATTTTTAGGACCCTTGTTAAATTATTGGTTGTTAAAAAAATTTGACAAATATGTGTCTTTGACATTTATTACTTCACCACTGCCTTTGCACAAACTAACCTTTAATTTTGCCTATTCATCTTCAAAGGCTGCCATTAATTGTCAAATAGATTTTATTCTTTATTTAAAATAAAAACATCTTTCACAAAATAACTCCTCAAAAACTATAAAAATGAAGGATTATAACAATTAATTTATTTTTATTCCTGTTTATTCAAATATTCAGAAGTAGTCTTAAGGTTTAATGATGAACATTAACTACATAAAAATGTGAATTTGATGGCATGAATTAATGATGTGTTGCCATACCTTGAAAGTGCAAAATAACACTCAGTAGACAGTTTATGTTGAGGTGAAATGTGGGTTAAAATGTCACATCTGTGAACCTTTTCATCACTGCAAAGAAAGATCTTTTAACTTGCTAACTTTAGACTCCCTTTATCTGATTGGCTTTCTGATGTCCCATAAGTCCTACCTACATACAAATCTGCTACTCACAATTTTTTAGCTGAAGAATAAACAGGAAATATAGTCATGATACGCAATCACAAAAGTAACACGACTCATGTAAGTTTTATTGACAGTTTTGAAAATGATACCGTTGATATTTTTGGATAGCCATGTATGAATCGGTACTGCTATGACCTTCAAGCTTATTGGTGGTTCCTGCTAATGCATTTGCGAATTAGATCTCATCTTACTTTCTCCCATATCTACAATATTTTTCTGACTACAACCACTGCTATTTTCCTACTCTTTGAACCATGCGGTTTATAGCCCGGTGCGGCTTTACTGTGGATTTTTTCCTCAGCCACCAGGGGGCTCTTCAGCAGGAAGTGAATCATTGGAAGTCAAAATTGGAAATCAAAGAAGAAAGCGCTGATTTTCATTTAGAACAAGCACATGCTAACAGCAGGCACAACAGAGAAATTTCTTCAAACTCTTGACTGCAGCATATTTGAATATTTTGAAAATAGATGTTATTACTTCAGACCTAGTCAAATTCCTGTCACAGCATGTTACAGAAAAGCACAATTATGCTCATTTAGTGAGACACAGACACATTCAGTTGCTATATGATTTGTGTGACTGAAAGAGGCTTATGAATTGTTTTTATCCCATTATTATTGCATTCATTGTTCTCGCCCTTTGCTTGTTTCCTCTCTTTGTATGCAGCTTGCAAACCTTGTTTACGGACACATTTGGAATCGCACTCAATTAGCTGCCATTTCAAATCACTGCCCCATTTTCTTTTCTTTAATTCAACAAATCCGTGGACCACTGGTTTGAAAACTCTGACCCTAATTGATCTGTCTGCTTTTGGCACCATTTCTCTCAGAGCAGTGTCATCTTTTGCGTTTGATCATAATGAGAGTTGTTGGCCTCCATGACAACCAAGGCCACTGACACAGTCCGGCAATGCAGCAGGCTGATTATTTACAAAGTCGGAAGTAACATGACTTGGGAACATGCACTACAAGAGAGAGATTTAAATGGCTCTAAGTACCGTGAAAGTCAGGAAAGTGGTGTCGCATTACCACAAAATGATGCAGAGCAATAGCTTTTTGAAAAGGTCAACTTAACATGCAACAAATTCACATCAACGTATTTTGAAATTGATTCACTTTTAGTTCGACTGAAGAGAGAGGTGTATTTTTTATCTTTGTTATTTTGCTGTAAGGAAGGCAAATAGTTTTTCACAGCAGTCTTCATGCTACGACTGTATCTGCATGAGAATTGTGGATCGTGATGTAGGCAACTCATTATACTGCAGTGCACTTCTACACACACGTGACCCATTACTGTATGAAGGTCAGTCTACAAAAATAAGAGTTAATCAACCTGCCAACCCATCCCATTGCTCCAGTTGCAGGAGACCTTAACCATAACTGTGACATTTCTAATTCTCTTATTCCATTTTACTTGCGAAGCCAGACTACATGACCTGAAATTATGTATAGCCTAACTGAATCAGCTGAATGCAGTGCGGTCTCTGCAGGTTAATTTCCTGTCACATTACTGCTCCACTCTCTGGTATCGCCAAACATCTATAGCAGATCGTATCTGTGGTCTCGACTCCCCTGAAATAATTTGTTATATAGGTGGCCTGCTTCTGGGGTGTATCTTCTACAGCACAGTGGCTACTTTTTAAAGTTGTTGTCACCTAAAATGAAGATGATCATGCACTACATTTTGTCACATGTAGGATTCTGGGTTGCTGTCGGACATCAATATCAGTCCAATTTTTCATTTTTGAGCTTCCCTAATAGTTGCTTTTGTCCCCCCACCCTGAACGAACAAACCTAATGTGGGATTTATGTACGTAATCTCAAAGTTACGGTTCCAGGCTGTCATCAATTTCAAAATTCATCAAATCTCAATTTTTCAATTTTTAACAACACACAGAGGAAAAGAACAGGAAAAATGGCAAATAAAAGAGGGCGTTACTCTGAATCAACATTAATTATATTTACATAATTAAAATAGTAATTAAACACTGTCTACAAAATGAATAAACGCTTGACGACCATATTCCATTAATATTCAGTGTGACATTTTGTGGCTACCAATTTTGACCATAAATTGTAAACTTGTTTGCCTGTAAGCAGATTGAATATTGATATTTTCATCTGATGAATTTAAACATCACATTCCACACATTCTGGTGACTTTTTACAGGCAGTGATTACGATTCTGTGCAAATAGTTTGTGTTGTTCAGTAAAACATCTGTTATCCAGAATAAGGGTGATGAATTCTAAAGGTATAAAAAATGGTTCAAATATACTTTCAATATTTTATGCATTTCAATTCAATACTATCTTTTTTTTTTTTTTTTGTAAAATCCCCAAAAATATGCCAGGTGTTGGATTTTAAATTCCATTCTGCCTCCAGCACAAACGATTTCCACAACTAAGAATGTTTTTCTTTGGTGTAAAAATTCTCTTCATGAATATGAGTTTGTACATCTCCATAGTAACATGCAGCAACTGCACCATACTTCTGCAGTTATTGGCAACTTTTAGTGTTGCTCTTTGTTTTACGCCTAACAGTGGGTTAGTGTTGACAACTTAGCAACTTTTTTGATTTTTGATTTTTATTTTTTACTTTTTAGACCTATTTAAGCAAGCGACAAATTTAGTAACTCTTTTTTTTGTGTTAATGGAAACTGGCGACAACATCCAATCATACTGCAGTCACAGCAAGCATTTAGTGCTGCCTTGAGCCCCTCCCACTTCTGAAGAACTTGCAGGTGGTCAATCTGACAGCAGCCGTGTTATGTAGCAAACCCAGCCTGCTGCCAGGACAGAAAGAAGGCCCACTCCATTTCGTTTCTACATCACAATTAATTCACACGTGCAAAGCTACCAGTAATCCTGCTCTGATTTATACAGAATGTAAATATTTTGGAAAAAAAATATATTATGTTGCCTAATGTCCCAAGCTCCCACCCCTGAAAAAATAAATAAATAAATAAGCTGTCACACTCAAATAAATCCCTGCCTCAGTCAGTTTCTCACCTCTTTCACTGTGTATGAAGTGTCTTTTGCTTAAATTATATTTTTGTGGGTTCAGGCAAAATATTCACATTACCAAATTGACATTATTAAATGATTTCATAAAATGTATTTGTAGTTAGTATATTTCTTTCTTTTGCTTCCCGAATCAGACATGACCAAAAATGAAAATTAGTCAGTGACTCTATCAAGCAACTTCTAGCAACATTTCAGACATGAAATGGCCACTTTTCTTATTGAGAAGTTGGCAAGAATGATTCATACATTTATTGCAGCTATAAAGGAGCTGCAGTAAATGGAAAATGGAATCATTTTCCATCATGAACAATCATTTATTATATACTTATGCAGTGTTTAGCTGCATATATTTCAAGTTGCCTAAAGTATTTTTCCACTTATATGTCTAACTGCATTTTATGCACACTTCAAGAGTTATGAGGTAAGAATAAGAGTTGGTGAAATTGCAATAATGCAAAAGAAAAAAAAGAACTGAGAACGTATGAATTAATTGTAACTGATGTTATGTCACTATTTAGACTGTTGCACAGTCCCAATTCTCTGCAACATTTAGAAATCAATTCTGTTCCATTATAAATTGGCTTGAAGTCTCACTCTCTGTTTAACAACAATATTATGTAGTAGCAGTATGTAGAAAGCATTTTTTCTACATAACTGATAGTAGAAAACAGTGTTTTTTTTTTTTTTCTTTCTATTTTTTTTATTTTTATTTCACTGACATTAAAACTGGATAATAATTCTCTCAGTAACAGCTTTTAGACCATATAATGCTATTAGTGTAACCAGTTAACGCTATAATATTCTTGGGGCTCACCAAAAAAGAAACAAAGAAATCTGGTTTTTAGTTTCTAACTAGCTGACCCCTTCCCAGAGCTGGTCATGTGTAAAATTGTCTGATTCTGATCATCAGCTGAGTTCTCAGAGCATATCTTGTTTTTAAGGATGATGTGAAACATTAGTGTGTCTAAGCACTCTGGCCATCAGTTTGTGGTTGAGGTAGTGCTGTAAGCTCAACACTAATGGGCTCCCATTTATCTTACACCACTGATGTCTTATGCAGCTGTACTTAGCCTGCTGCATTTTCCTGCCTCATGCTGTTTTTTTTTTTTTCCTATCAATATCATCAATATGATGTCATGGCATTGTGAGTTCATGTTCCTGGGTTTCTTGACTATCTATTTTAAAAGGATATATATAAAAAAAGTAGGATGACGTAATTCATGCGTTTCTATCTGTTCTGTATTCCTGATTGTATTTTAAAATCTTAGCTTTCCATCTATACTTACACATCTTCCGCATCCCTGTACATCCTTGGAAATTGATTCCTCCTCCTCAGTAGCCGTGCCTGAGGTTGAAGCTGATGTATAACTTGACCTGACTTGTTTTTGATGTCCTAAAGGAAATGTCTTGCTCTCAGGAGCCGTCATGTTCACCAGCCCGCCACCAACTGTGTCTCTTTCCCATTTGGGGACAATCCTGCAGAGTGCTGTTGCATGTTACAGCTTTTTCTCAGAAAACTGTTGCCTGCTGAGGCTAAGAACCGAACGATGAAAGACTGATAAAAAAACAGTAAAGTTTTGAGTTAGAAAACCAGCAAAAAGACAATGCTGTGCACAATCCCAGTGAAAGCCGAAAGAGAAAGATGTTGATGAAGGTCGATCACCTTTAAATTACGTGTGTCATTAATTTTCAAAGTCTCATATATTTCTTTGTTAGAAATCTTTTGTGTTATAACTTTTTCAAATCAAGCAATCCTAAGAGCCCTCCAAGGGTTTAAGGTGCATTTTTGAGAGATTTTTTCTTCTTCTTGCATTCATACCACAAGTATGAATGTTGAGATGAAGTAACGGCCTTCAGGTGGATGTCAGTTGGATAAAAATCACAAAACTTCAGCATTAAGTTTAAACACTTAAACCCAACTCTCTTGTCAAGGTCTTTTTTTCATTTTATTTTCTTGCATTGCTGACATTTCATTAGCATTTTCAAAGTTTTCTGTATTATTGGTAACTCATATGCTCAGAAAAAGCATTGTGCACATATGCTTGTGTCTTAGACTGGAAGAAATTCAATTCAGTTCTTGACAGAAGCCATAATATGAAACCTTGTGTACTCTTGACACAACTCTGAACCAATCTATAATAATTTTTTTCTAGTACATAAAAAAATAAGAACATCGCTTAGAAGAAGCAATATGTTTTGTAAGTCGTATCAGAAAGTGAAATATATCATGTGGAATCATCAGACATAGGGAGCTTATCCAAGACATTATTGCTTGTAATTTTGATTGTCATGACTTACAGATGATAAAAATCCAACATTCAGTGTCTCAGAAAATTGGAATAAATAGGAACTGCTGATGCCACACCCAGATCAGCTAATTAGCCCTTTAACTGTCACCCTCAAAACTCTTACTTGATGACACTGATGTTTTCTCCGTACAGCTGCATTATGATACCTTCCATTCTGAAGTAAGAGTCAATAATGGAAAAAGTCCCTCTAGAACCTTATAAACAAACAGGAAAAGGCTTTAAAAGTTACATGAGCTAAAAAGGTTTCTGTGGTTTGAAAGTCTTCTGTTTTCCTAACCTCAGATCACCAATGTCTCTTGGGGGTGTGCCAGAATTGAGTTGTTCAAATCTGTCACAAAAGGGGCATTAACATCACTCACACTATTTAAAAGTCAGCTTTGTAATTAAGATCTGTGTGAACAGATCTTAAAAAGTTCATTGCGATTGATTACATGACGTTCCCTTGTGCCTCGGCCTGCTTTGAGATCGAGCAGATTAGCTGCCATTCGGACTGCGTTCCTCAACAAAAACACGTCTCAGTAAAATTTCAGACAACTTCAAACCAAATTCAGCAGGAATCGGAAGCCTCCAGAGACATTTGCATTGATCAAGGATTTACTTTCACACACACTCCCCTTCTTTCACAGGCTGTGATTCAAGGTCTTTTTGGCTTAGCTTCTAATTCCTCCTCTGCTGTTTGAGGGTTCACACACACCCAGGGCCGCATTTCTAATGAAACTCCCAAGGCCAGCCAGCATCTCCTTTCCCTAGCTTTTCTTGTGTTGCACACAGGATTACCCCGCTTCAACAACAGCAGAATCAGGGATTTTTGCTCTATTGCAAAGGAGTTGCACAATTATGATAATGTGATGGATAGTTATTTCCTGACCTAATGCTTTCAGTCTGAAAAATCTCCTGCATCACTTCGTCGTCTTCATGCTGTGGGCCTTTAGCTTAAGTAGCGCTGGCACGTTAATACTTCTGGCAGATTCTTTCTCGCCTCGCGACAGGAGCTCAGCTCATCCCTCATCACACAAGGTTCCTTTCTCTTCGAATCTTCTTTTCTCTTCTCTTTGTTTATCAAAATATCGCACCTATTTTCTTCTCCCAATCCGTAAATCTGTTTGAGTTACTTTAAATTCTTTTCATTTTTTTCCCCTCACAACTTACCCATTATCCTATGTGTTTACTGACAATCTGTGTTTTCTTGTTCACACACTCAATCCCCCCTGGTTTGCTTTGTGTGATGATTAAAAGTGGGCCGTCCTCATTCACAGGCTGACTAAATCCTCATGTAAAGCGAGGGATCAGCCGACAGAGCACCAATTATAATCTGGCTAATGATGTCAAATGTAGACGTGGTAAAAAGGCTTCTAGATTCATCTGATCTCAGTTAGGACAGCAGAGGGATTATGAAACGCCCTGGTCATGTTGTTTCGAGAGACACAGAACATTAAAACAGGCATAATGCTGGTGTGAACATTAAAAAGAGATAATATCAGGCCACATTTCCTACTGAACTCATGTAGGAGTGCCCAAGGGCAAAACACTGAACCCCAGCTAGCTCCTGTTAGGTGAACATCTTGAAGAAGCTCATTTGCAGTCGGGGACTTTGTTCACCACAATGATTTGTAAAAAAAAAATAAAAAATACATTAACATTCCTTTCATAATATATATATATATATATGTGTCATGTATCTCCAGTGCCTTACAAAAGTATCACAAACCCTTGAGCTTTTTTTAAAAAAAATTTTTTTTTTGCATTATTGCCAAAAAACTTGGTTGGGATTTTATGTTAAAGTTCAGCACAAAGTGTTGCATAAATGTTTAATTAAGGGAAAGTGATGCATGTTTTTCAAAACTGTTTATAAGTAAAAATCCGATGTGAATTTGATTTCATGTCTTGATTCAGTACTTTGTTGAACCACCTTTCACTGCAATAATAGCTCCGGGGCTTTCAGGATACGTCTCTTCACAAATACTAGAGTTTAAAGCCCTTTTTGCAAAATAGTTAAGCTCAGTATTTCTGAATGAAGAGCATTTGTGAATAGCACTTTTCAAGTCTTACGTTCACTCATACTTGGTTCAAGTAAGAATCAAGTAATTAACTTGAGTCTTATGAACAAACGGGAAAAGGCTTTGAAAGTTACATGAGGTAAAAAGGTTTCTGTGGGCTATAACATTAATTTAATTTCAACCACTCCAGTTTAGCTCTTGCTTTCTTTTCGGATTTCTATGTTTAGCTCCCTTCATTTTCCAATCAACTCTTGCCAGCTTTGCTGGTTTTGCTGAAGAAAAGCACCCGTTCCTCTTGATGCTGCCACCACCGTGCTTCATTGTGGAGAAGTTGTTGGACACCACCTTGCTTTGTTATGAGGAATGTATTGTCACGTGGATTTGCACTGTTACTTTTCGTAACTATAGCATTTTGTGTGTTGGTTAAAAGTTTTTTTTCCTCCATCTCTTGAGTGTAGCCATGTCTTGGTAAGTTTGCAGTGGACCATATTCTTTCAATTTTATCTGATTGCTTGAGTATGCTTGAGATTTTCAAAGTTTATGATCTATAACCTCTGAGGCTTACACAGAAAAGTTGCATCTTTCTGAGATTAAATTACACACAGATTCTTCAAGTTTTAAAGACTTGAAGAATCTCTTTTTCTGGAATAAATCTGCTTGGTCCGCTTCCTAGGGATCTTGGGATCCTTATGCCTAAATCCTTTTTGGTGAGCCGTTCACAATGAGAGCATATCTTAAACAGGTCTGTCACTTAGATTGAATTATTTTCTGTGTATTATTTAATCTCAGAAAGGAGATCTCTGTTTGCTGATTCCCTGACTGTTTGACGTTTCTTAGTAAAAGTATATATTTTGGGGCATCTGAGTAAACAGGGTGTGGAGGAGGCAAATACACATGAATGCCATATTTTCTGAAAAAGGAGATAAAAGGAGGACAGAAATAATTGGATCCCTTTTCTTTCACTCACAACAATGCACTGCTTTTTTGGTCTAATACATTTTACATTATAAATTCTCATTTCTCTCAGTTCTCACTGAGATTGAACTTGTGTTTTTCCTCGTACTCCACCTTCATTTTCACATTGCAGCAGTATACAAAGTTGTGCTGCCACTGTTGTGTACTCAATTGTAAGTCAGCATCTGAATGGTGGAAAGGTTTTTTTATTTACTATTTAGAAAACAGTGTGGGAATAAATTCTCATTGCAATCCCCTGGGAGCTGAAACATAAGGTGCATAACAAACTGAATAGAAACAGCAAGCTGACAGATAAATTACCACGGAAATAAAGCTTTATTTAATCTACCTTTTAAATGTGAGACTGATCAATTTTCAGTGGCTGTGCTAACTAGAGTCCCACTGCAGTATTGTAATTGTAATTAGGTCACATGATTCTCTATGACTTGCTTTGAGGTCTTGAATAAATTCCTCAACTAATAACTTTATAGATGCGCAGTTTAGACTGTGAACACTTATTGATTTCTGATTTTATTGGATTTTGATTTCACTCCACAGTTATCATCGCTCAAGATATATCATGTAGCTCCTGGTTGAATTAAAACTCTGTATTTACTCACAATAAAAGTGTTGTGTATTAGACCAAATATGAGAGAGAAGTATCTGAATAAACTACAGTGATTTCATCTCCTTTAACAAAGACAGGTTATTGCTCTTTAAGGTTTATTTTTTTCAAATGCACACAATTACAAAGTGTAGTTTTTCCCCCATTCTAAGTAAATGTTAGCTCTAATTTATAGTTACATGTGTTAAATAACTCAATTAATTAATTTATTGCAATTATACAGAAGCTTTACAAGTAGCCTTCGGTCATAAATAGTTCCATGTTGAAGTCAAAGGATCCTGCTGTAATTTCAGAAGTGACATTTTAAACTATCTTTCACATTGTATATAAGCCAAGGGCACAATTAGTGGATTTATCAGTATTAGCAGTGGAAATTCATCCTCATTTCTAAGAGTATTTTTTATCCTTTCATTTTCATAATTTCCAGAAAGCTATTGTGACTTTATTGATGCCAAAAAACTTTAATATTTGAGATTCAGGGGAAAAAAAAATAAAAATCAGAGACTCTTGAGCTTCTACTCATCAGTTTTTAAGCACCTCTTCTGCAGCTGTACAATAGATGAAATAACAGTAATCATCACAATATTAGTGTTACTTAAATATGACATTTTAAAATATCACATTTTCCAATGTGCTATTTGGTGACATTTTAGAGACCATGCATTAAACCTCTAGCTACTACAAATATAAATTATTTGGGTAGTTGGCTTGATTTTCAAAGTCTCGTTTTATTTGTAACATATTCTTTAAAAGGCGACTGAGATTTGAAAGCTCAAGGAGAGTGGCAAAGACACTGATGAAGAGAAGTTTTTATTTTAATTACTGATCTCGATTTACTATTATGGAGTGGTGAAAATATGCTCACTTATTTCACTTTTTAAATTGAAATCTGATTTGGCCAATTTCCTGCCTGATTCTAATCTGTCTCTGATTTATCAATTCAGATTTTAGCCAAGGACTCTCACATAAAATAAAAACAACTGAGCTGAAGGTTTCTTGATTGGTTTGACTGCAATGACTCTTAAACTCAAAAAAGTATACCTCAGTACCTCGGTTAATACATTTGTATACCAAAAATGGTTAGAAAGGCCTTATTGCATTTAATTAATTGGCGGGAGAAATGTCAGATTTTTCCCACCGTTTCACTTCTCCTTCATAAAGAAATGCAGATTTAGAGAAAATTGACTTAATCAGATCCCTGGACAATTGATTGATTGATCCATTTTGAACTATATCCTTATGTTTGTCCAATTCTTTGAGAACTTTCTCCACCTTTTTCACTTTAGTAAGTAAAATCTTTTACCAGGCTGCAGTAACATTGTTTTTTTTTTTTTTTAGTGCCACATGATGTTTGTTTTTTTTCTCCCTTTACAACTTCTCCTCAAAAGAGAGTAAGGAAACAAAAGTTTTGACAGCTTTTCTACAAGGAGTAAATATGGCTTCCCAAGGACTCACGTCTGTTTTCTCGCCATGTCTTTCCACATTCTTTTGATACCTTTGTCAAATTGTGCTAATGTAAAAGTGCTGCCAGGTGCTGCTTGAGGTAATGGGAAACTGTAACAGAATGTCGTGTGTATTATTATGTCGGACCCCATTTGGAAATACTCTCAGCAGTGTAATTCAGCAGGATTATCACCGCTATGGTTCCCTTTGTGGTGTGCTTGGGAGCTACATAAGGTTCCACCCTCCCATCAGCAAACGGTGACCAACTCTCACTGATTTCCACGCAACCCTCAGTCACGGTCCCCCATTGTTTTTTTAACTTAACCCTGTTCTCAGTCATCTAAGCCGTGGAAAGCGTAACATTCAAGTTCAAACACAGCAAAATTGAGCTACAATTGCATCACAAATGGACAATTTGGACTTGAACTTAATAGTTCCATGCGTCTTTGCACTAACCAGCGTGAAACTGTCAACATTCAAAGAGCCAGCCCTGGGCTTGCCACAATGTGTTTTCTGTTTATAGCTGGGTTTTATACAGGATATTAAACGCTATCATCTGTTTGGACTGAAAAGCGGGTCTTGCTCAGGCATTATAGACTTTCCCATTCCATTCCACCCCTCCCTGATCTCTGATCTTCATCATCTTGTCTACATTTCCAGTATGTCCTCTGTGTTGTCTGGAGCACTTGCACCGGGCTCCAAGTCAAGTTCAGACCAAAATCATATTTATCTTACTGTTGGGTCCAGAGATCAGGCTATTCCGGTCCGCTGATGTCTCTTCTCATATTGAATTGTGATGTAAACAGCGATGGCATGACATGAGTGGATTTTTTTAAATCTAATTTTGTGAAAACAAAGGGATCATGACTTTTTTTTTAGCATCATATCTTGCTAGCCAGTACCCATGTTTATCTAATAAACCAGGCCTGTTATATTAGTGTTTCTTTTTTCTTTTACAAGCCTGGGAAGTTTTCACGCATTGGGAGTCACAGATATAATTAGCAGTCGTTTGTATGACAATGAATAATTTAATAGATGTCAACTGTATGTTTGCTTATAATCGTTGTTGGACACTATTTATGAAGCCTTATTTATCTGCATATAGCGATTGTATAAATAAAATGTCAATACACTCAGAAGCAACATAAAATTCGACCAAATGAAGTGGGAACAAAAGTAATTAAATATAAAACAGAAAAAAAGAATCCTCTGAAAAAAGTTCTTATACCAAGCAGTGGGTATTAATGATATTAGATGAGAGAAAATGTGAAAATGCCTGCTATTCTGCAGAGGCAGAGCAGCGGCATTGCAGTCTCGTAAAAAGCTGCCATGTGGATAAAGATCACAAGGCATCTGGATGCCATCGAGTCTTCCTTACAAGTCGTGCAACAATTAGAGAGATGGTGCCTTTGACTGAACCTGTGCTCTGCACTTCCCGCAGTCAACCAGGGATTTCAAGGACACTGGGGGGAAGCATGTTAGTGCTCTCTGAATAGCACATCACAAGCATCTTTGTGGAGGTGCACGCCACTAATGTTGCATTTAACGATTTTTTTCACACGGGCTTAAAGACACATACCTTGTCGGGTTTCTGGATTTCTGCAAGCGTTTCTGCCGCCATGGGTCCTCACTTCACACAGTCAAGAATATTTGAGATTCAATAGCTTGTTAGGTCATTTATACCATGAAGGGCACAGGGAAGAAAAGCAGATTGATCGTGAATATTGTGGTTTTATATATATATATATATATATATATAGATATATAGATATCTATATATATATATATATATATATATATATAAGTTTTCCTAAAAATGTTATGACTTTCAGGAAAAGTCATAAAATTTAAAGTCGAAAAAAGAATGTTTAGGGTATTTTTGTCTACTGATAAACATGGTAATGGGTCACTTTTGACCTGCAAGACAACTATTGAACTATTTCCTGTAGTTCAACTGAAAACAATGAGTAATAAAGAAAGCTGAAAACCAAGTTGCGTAAGCATATAGACGTTTAAGCTAACACGATACCAAATTGTGGCTTTTTTTTCCTCTTAAAAGATCCACTGTTTGTAAAACAAATGTAAAAATAATTTCAAAAAAATAAATGTTTAAACAAAAGCTAGCATTATCCTGGGATGAGCTTCTTTGCTAATTAAACACAACGTCACAATACAATTTTTTTTTTGTGTGCCTTTCTTTAAGTGTGCTTGAATATCCGTCTTTGATTCAATTTCTCCATCCCTCTTTGTCTCCAGTCGCTGTGCTGCTGAAGGATGAGTACTTTGTAAGAGGCGCTGGACTGCCAGGGCGCTTTAAGGCTGAGAAGATGGAGTTTCACTGGGGCCAGAGTAATGGATCAGCAGGCTCAGAGCACAGCATAAATGGCAGAAGGTTCCCCGTAGAGGTAAAACGTCATGTTGCTACACACAGTTTGACAAATGTCCATGGTTCAGTACTGAAGGTCAGCACTGAATCGTTAGTGCGGTGTTCAAATAGATTATAACTTAATACCCCTCCTAAACTATTTAATTAATGAACCCTAAAGTAAAGGTTAAGGCACGTTTTTGGCGTGTAGATTTTACTGAAACCTTTTAGTCGTGAACTCAGTGGTGCTTTAAAAATGTTGGTATTTAAACCCTCAAAAGCTCAGGGGTGTCAGAACTGAGAGAAAATCTGGATGCCTTTCACAGTTTTACTTCTTTTCCAAGATACTCAAATGTTTGAACTTTATACAAAATCCATTAGAGGACTTTAAAGTAAATCCATTTCACAGAGTAGCCAAGAAATATGGTTATTTTTATAGATATGATTTAGAAGTGACTGTATCAAACAGGAAGGAGAAAAAAATCTATTTGTGGTCACTTTTTCAATTCACTTTTATTTAAACGGATAAGCAAAACATATGCTTTTTATCTATGTACGTGTCATTAAATTAGAATGCCACTATTTTCACTTAGTTTTCAGCTCAAAAAGAAAAACACATACACAGAGTGACACATGTTTCAAGTGTTCATTTGATAAAATATCATTTGAAATCTTTTGAATATTACCCAATAAAACAGCTATTTAAATATAGAAATCTTATAGGCTTCATATCCATGTGCAAGGCTGATTCCAGGTAATGCTGTCCAACAGATATCATTGACAGAAGTGCTCCAATAAATTCACATTTTCCTCTCTGGTTCTTTCTTATGTATGTTCCCAGCACTCTCAGTGACCTTTAACATGTTTGGTACTGTAATCTGTGTGCCAGCTGTAGGGATCCACTGTGGTGAAACCATATCCAACAGGGTGAATCTTATATTAGCATGCAAAGTATAAAGTCATAATTCTTAGAGTGCATTAGCCAGTCATTTTTGCATGCTGAACATTTAGTTTGTGAATGATCATCGATGTATGCCAATACTAAGACCTGACGTATTTAAATAAGATTTAATTTACAGCATAAAGCTCAAAAACTGAAAGATAATCCATATTAACAAAAGTGCAATATACTCAGACTCCTTAGAGTTGTGTTGGTTAATGGATTCTGAGAATTGTTAATAAACTACAACATATTTTTAATTTATAATTTAATAATTTTTACAGAGATTACAGTTAATTTACTGGAAGACGACCTCATATAGAAATGAGTGAAAAAATGCTTAGCCTTGTCCGCTTCTGTTTGACAACACTTTTTTCTTCTTTCTTTGGATTGCACAAGGGTTTTATTGCAAATTGGGTTTGTGGAATTTTAAAAGATGTGAGAATTTATCAGAAGGGAAGGCTTTTACAAGAATTACTCAAGCTGCAGTATACAACTGACTGAGAAACAGGGGAACAGATTGCCAGTAATAAAGGCAAAGCAACAAAAATCATCAAAAACTCTTATAAAAGAGATTTAAAGGGTATAAAGTCCTGGAATCCTCAGTTATGATTTATTCTGAATAATGGATTAAAGTACAAATCTCACTCTTTTTTATGTCTTGCAGGAAATAACTTCTAACTGCCTTTTATTCTTTTTTTTATATATAATTTGCAGTAGTATTCCTTTACTAAATTGAATTTGAATATGTCTCATACATTTTAAATTCAGTAGGATTAAACTCCGCGTCGGGGGTTTTTTTCAACAATTTTATGTAAAATCATATTAATTAGTGTACATTTAATAGTGTATGAAAACAGGAAATTGTTGGTGTTCTTCCGATCCATGGTAAATCCAAAGATGAGGCAAGCAGCATCTTTCTGTTTGTTCTTGGCCCTCTTCTTTGGAGCCTTCTCTTCCGCCACAGCTTTTTGATGCTGAATGGCTGGGTAATTAGATTTATTTTTGCCACATCATTTTGTGTTCAGCGTAGTGTTAAAGGGCATTGGATTATATACAGCCATTATAAAGCTGTTGTGCATATGGCGCCTTTGATGGTGTGCTTCTAAATAATATGATGGAATTTACTTTAATGGCCAATTTGGCTGCTGTTAAGAAAGGAGGGGAGGAAAAAGCAGAGAAGACGAAAATTATGCCCTCCAGGTACATAATTCATAGATCTGAAATGTAGATTTCTGTTGCGAGGCATGTCTTTGTGTGGAGACCAAGGTTTCTGCAGTGACTTCTCTGTAAAGAAGCACGGATTCCAAAGCTAATCTGCTCTCTCAGTATAAATTAGCAGCATAATGCATACCTGCAAATGGGTAGATGTCAAGGCTTAAATAGCTCAGCTTGTTTCAAGAGGGGAGGAGGGGGATAAAAAAAAGCTACACAATTTTTATGTATGAGAGAAACAAACTAAATTTTGCTTGATGGTGATCTCTGTGATGTGTCTTTTTATAGCTGTATAGAAAATGTGTCTAAACAGCCTGAGTAAGCTTTAACACCTGGACACCATATGCTGCAAATGACTGCATAGAAACTAGTCAGCAAGCAAGCAGAAGAAAGTAAGCAAGCATAAGCGCTGGGAGGAGGGTGAATGACTCAAATAGTCAGCTTTTGCCAGTTTTCAAGACGGCAAGCCTTGACCAAACATCCTTAAAGGACACATATGCTCTTTTCCTTTTATTTATTTATTTTTTCACAAGTTGATACAATTTATTGAGGTTGTAAGAAAATGTCGGTGTCATGCTTCAGTCAAAGTAACACTGAAAGAGAGCATGCAACACCATCCCTTTTGAGACTTTAATTTACACCTGCATACAGAGCCTCTAACATTAGGCCAGGAAGCGACTGTAGCTTTTTCACAGGGCCTGCCTCTCTGGTACTCAGCAACCTTTGAAGCACAATGTTGAAGCCCACAGCCTGAACTCACTAGGAAACTCAGAAAATCAGGCTCCACTTACTTTGGCAGAACTTAAAAACAGTTGAAACCAGATATTTACATGCACCGAATAAAAAAGGGCCATGATAAAGGGCCAAATATCTCACTTCACTGTTATACCTGCTAATATAACTGGGATAAATTTAAATTTCATAGGATTCTGTTAAGAGGTTAGAACTAGTAATTATCTATAAGTAGTTTTCCCATTTGTTTTGCTTGTGATCTCTGTTTGGAGCAGTTAATTTAAATAAAATATGAGTACAAGATTTGGAAGATTATGACACACTGATCAACCCAAAACAGGCTAAAGATGCATTTGCTTTGAGTAGAATACAGGACACGTTTTTGCTGGTTGTCAAAGCAGGCGGGAAAAGTCCCTCTGGTATGAATGTACACACAGTCATTGCAGCAATAACACCACAACCAGAAGGTATAAATGTCAGAGGGGTGAAATGATAAAGTGAAATTGGTGTTTAAATTGTTAATATTAATGCAAATGTTACATATTTTTTGTATCCCCTGGCACTTCTTTATTAGTTACTCTGGTCTAATGCTTAACACATTCCATTTTGAAATATTTGCTTGTGCATGTGGAGGTCAATCCAACAAACTGCGACCCACCATGGTCCCTCTGCAAATACCCATAAACTGCTGCAGGAGTAAGCATCTTGAGGAAATGTGTTTGTGGTTTAAAGGTATATAATACAGTGTTTGCATGAACCACTTTGACATTTATGAGAGTGGAGGTGAGACAAAAGGAAGTCTCCTTTTGTCTCACTTTGACTAGATATTAGCTGAGGGACTAGTTTGCATTATCAAAGTTAAGGTGCTAAGAGAGTTTTTTGATGCAGATCAGTTATTCTGTGCTCATAATGAAACATAGGTTGGTATGAACAAGGAATGCAAAAGACACATATTTTTGTACTACAATAGTCTTAATATGCAGCATCTAATTCTCATGGTATAAAAAAATGAAAAATGTAAAACATTACCAAAGAATGTTTACTTAAAACAAAACTTCAACAATTATTCCTATAATTACATTCTGACTATTACATATAGCAATACTGCTCTGCACTGACTTTGCAAAAAGCAAAAACAAAAGTCTCTTTCAATTTATCAGCAGTTTTTAATGAGTGTTGTGCTATATATTGCGGTTTCGTATATCAAGATGATATCACCTGGTTAATTAGTCAGGCTGTCTGCTACAGTGGTCAGCTGCCTAAAAGACCTGCAATGGATAACTTTTCAGCTTTAGTTCTGCTTTCGTTTTTGTGTTAGCTTAATAATTCTGTTTTGTCCTTTTTGCAAGAAAGGAAGAATATAGTGTCCCTTTGAGCAGTGCACATCAACCAAGGAGTGGAGCAGTGCTTTGTTGCTCTATGCTTCATACAGCATATAGCAGAAGACTTGGGTAACTCCAAAGACTTGTATTATGTCTTATTAAAATTAACGTACACTTTTATGACAAAAATATTTTGTAGTTTTGAATCTGTAGTATTTTTTTTTTAATTGGTATATCTATTTTTACAATAGTAGCCATCCCATCCCATCCTACCCACTAATGTCAACAAAACCCAACTTATAAATATCCGAACTATCCCTTTAAGAAAAATACTTATGTTGTCACAAAGTATTCAGTGACTAATGGGAGAATTATTTTACCTGGTAGTAAAAAAGCACACAAGAGGCCAATGACTTTTTATTATTATTATTATTGTTGTTGTTATTCGTGTTATTGGTGTTGTTATTGTTTCAGATCATTGTTTTAGGTCTGTTTACATTATTCCAGCTTGATTGGTCCCCATCTTCTTGTGTCATAACTCTTTTTACAAGCAATACACAAAGAACAGCAATCCTAGATGGGATTTCTATTGCACAGAGTATGAAGATGGCTGAGGAGGAAAAAAGTGGGTCAGCAAACACCTCTCATGGCAACTTCCATCACACCAGTGTGTAAAAAAAAAAATCATTACCACGACTTTTCATACAAGAGAGACAAGAAAGCAACTTCTGCCATTGTAGCTGTTAACTACACATGTAGATACTAATGACACACTGCAGGAGCAACAGAATTGGAGGGCTGCTTTTTAAAATTTTCTCTTATTGATAAGTCAGAATACATAAATCAAGCATGATGTATTTTTCCACAGTGTGAAGCAGAAGGTATAAGTAAAATGAAATGATGAATAGTTGAAGGGGAATGTGGTTGTGTAGGAGCTAGCCCTTAACCATTTGACTGCTTCATCTTGTAAGAGTTGCTTTTTTCATTTTTCATATTTACGACGCTGAACAATTTGATATATTTCAGATTACATTAAATCTGACAGGATGTGTGCAGCTGAATTGTGTACATCATACAGCTTGTATAAATGTTTGTGCCCAGTGTTTGTGCTCAGTATCCTTTCATAGCAGAGGTCGAGTTTTGTTTTGTGTAACGTGTGTTTTGTTCGAGATATGAGCAGCTTGACCAAGAAGCCTGATCTCCCAGACTTTTTTTATCTGTGAACTAAAACTGCTCTCCAAGCTTTCTTTTTAATTATCTCTCACTACAAATGAGTCACATTCAGCCTTGAGTCAGATGTCAAGCATATTTGTTCACAGCAGAGGAAAGGGCTTTTATCTGAAGCTTCAAAATACACAGATTGGTTGCATGTATACAAGAGGTGAAAGACAAATTTAGTTTCAATGAGCCGTGTTATGGAGCAGATCTGGCTTTTTAGCTTAGATATCTTTAACTCCTCCCAAAAAAAGAAAGTGCCCAATGGAGTGCTTGGCTTGTGGCCCCTGAGCTCAACATTAATCTAACTATGTTCTTTTTCTTGGGAGTGAAGTGGGGAAATCGATAGATGGACCACCTGTTCACTCAAACAGCGCTATGACAAATGAAAGTGTGGAGTTTTTTTTTCTCCCCTCGGGGATCCTCAGGGAGATCTTTTCCTATAATGTATTAGGTTGTCGCTAAGGTTAGATTAATTATACATGGATTACAAATCACACCTTGGAAGGGTATACGTTTGCACAACCAGCACTAAGAGCATATGAATAAGTATTACTGTGGGCATACAGTAAGGAAGATAAAAGCTCCACTGAAAGCAAGGAAAAAGTAGGAAATTGAAGAGTGTTGGATGAGTCAAGACTGACCCAGGCAGAGTCCAGGAGCTAAATGCAGTGCACTACAAGAAACACATGCAGAAAATGAAAACCAGCTGCACGCACCAAATCCTTTGCTTTTAGGAAGAAAATCACCAGCTTCAATATATGTGCATGTGGAAAAAAAATTATGAAAATGTAGATATAATGCGCAGAATTAAAACCTGACATGTTGTTTAGAGAAATTAGGGTTTGATACCCTCCTCTGCTGTGTTAAGAGTCTCATGGAGCAAGCCTCTGCACCCGACAAACATCCTTCTGATGTTCTCATCAGTAGGCATGGGCCTGTGTGAGATTCTCAGTTTTTGATTAAAACTACCACAGTTTCACAGCATCGCAGTACTGCCAAGTAAAAATTTATAACTTGATCCAATTTTGCTTATTTAAAACAAAAAGAACAGGAAATCCAGTGCCTTTCTTGTGCCTACGCATCTATATATACCAGATCTTTATGTAGCTGGCTATATATTTGTGCCTGGAAATACTGCATTTTTCAACAACCCTACTTGTCTTTGCTTTAAGTGAGGGAAAAGTGTAAAAGTCTTCTTTCAGCAAGCTGCCCTATGCGCCTTACAACGAGAGACAAGTAATCACTCTTTCACTCTCTCTAGCATCTCGCTAGTGAAAATGTCGAGAGTTTCAAAAGCAGCAACCATTCTATGCATACATCTTTTTGGTTTGTTTTTTTTTTCCTAATAAGAATAATGGGTGGCAAGATTCTACAACCAGATTATTTACAAACCTTCAATTTGTCCTCTTATGGAGGTGAGGAAGGGATAAACTTGAACTTACCCAAGGTGAGCACATTCTAGTACAAGTACTTTAACCAGCTAGGCTTGGTCATTCTTATGATGATAACTATTAGTATCAGCAACAGAAGCCAACACCATAGCATTTTGCTCAAAACAGTGACTAGAGTCTCAAATAGTTGGTTGTACAGGATGATGTGTGTCATTATGTTATGATTAAGTTCAGTAACCTGCAATAGATAAATAAGTAAAAAGTGTCTTTCTTCTTTGTGTTTCAGGAGAATATTGTTCTTTGATAGTAAAAACTATATCCAGCTACTGAAAACATCCATCCATCCATCCATCCATTTTCCGTCACCCTTCTCCCTAATGGGGTCGGGAGTTGCTGGTGCCTATCTCCAGCTGCGTTCCGGGCGAGAGGCGGGGTTCACCCTGGACAGGTCGCCAGTCTGTCGCAGGGCAACACAAAGACAAACAGGACAAACAACCACACACACTCATACCTAGGGAGAATTTGGAAAGGCCAATTAACCTGACAGTCATGTTTTTGGACTGTGGGAGGAAGCCGGAGAACCCGGAGAGAACCCACGCATGCACAGGGAGAACATGCAAACTCCGTGCAGAAAGACCCCGGGCCGGGAATCGAACCCTGGACCTTCTTGCTGCAAGGCAACAGCGCTACCCACTGCGCCACTGTGCAGCCCTACTGAAAACATATAAAATTTATATTGAAAGTGCTTCTTAAACATTCTGGTGTGACAGAGAGTTTCTTAAGGTTTATTACAGGACTAGAGAACCTGAATGTGTAATACTTAAATATAAAGCTAGCACTAATTGTGGTCCACACAGATCTTCCAAAATGTATATTGCTTACAGTGATTTTCCAAAAACAGTACATTTGTGCAGCTCTAATGTTAACCTTGGGACTATTTGGGGACTTTTCCAAGTCAAGATTACAACATAAGAAGCCATTTAGATTTTCAACTATTGGCTATTGTCGACGATTACAATAGAATAAATGTAGCTATAAGACTCACTACAATGTCTTCAGGTTATTTCTGTTCAGTAAACTCTTCATATTTTTTTTCTCCAAACAAATTCCTATGAAGTTTAGTTTGTAATCTATTCTCAGAATTTATGTTTATATGTTCAGTCATACTAAAGTGACTCGGAATTTCACCTCTTCTTGCTCATATTCTTTGCGGAGCTTGGTAAAACAATAAAGACAAATAAGTGTGTTTGATAGAGAAGTGTGAACATGTATCTGTTAACAATGAATTTCTTTGGTGACACAGCGGTGAAGGAGAAATACATTTGCCTTTCCCTGATTTAACATCTCTGTGTGCTGAAACTTATATTTTAGTAGTTTTTTCAGTCTTTGCTCTACATTTTGTTGTCTTGGGAAATTATGCCAAACCTGACTTTGTTTTTCACCTTTGCTGTTTAAATGGGACATGGAAATGCAAAGTGGCTTTAAGGTTTTTTTTTTTGTTTGTTTTTGCGCTCACTTTGTGCTGGAAATGAAGAGCGAGGAAAAAAAAAACTGGATGGTATAAACCGACTTCAGATTAAAGAGCGATTCTGGAGATGTGAACAGCACGTTCCTGCGCTTTTCAGGGAGCTCAAAGATTTGTCAGACCACCTGTCTGTTCTTATTTAAATCAACATTTTTATCTTCAGCTCCAGTGCTGAGAGTTTTTCAGCTCTCTCCAAACATACATTAAGAAAATGAGTAATCAAGTGATACAAGTGACTCCTATGGAAGTGTATAATTGAAATGCAAGTTTTATAAAGTGTGTTGTTAACAAGAACGGGTCACATGAGTCATTATCAATGAGTAAATGAAGCCTAAGGGGGGCAGCCATAATGTGGTAATGTAGTTAATAACATCTGAAGGGTGATGAATGGCCAGTCCTCTTTCTTGCTGAGTTCTCAGACAACAAATTAGTTCCATTAAAGGCCGCAGTTAAAGGAACTCTGAAGGAAGCTGATTAACTGAAATTATTTGGATTGAGTCATTTTGAACCTGGTTCGGGCCTGAAGAGTTTGTGTAAATGGGACTTATCCTTGATTATATGCTTATTTACTTATTTATTTTAAATTTGTTGTCAGCACAGTCAATTGTGGCTGGCGGTGCCCTGTGATTTTCCTTTGAAAAGGGAAAAAAGGGACACCCCAGCCTTTAATTAAATCAACATCTAGGTCCTTTTTTTTCTTATTGCCAATTAACTTGATTCAGTGACATGAAAGGCTTTTTTTTTTTCAATTTATAGAGGCCTGACAGATGATTGACAGCTCCAATTGCTACTTTTAGAATCATTTGCTGATTTTGATCAGTGCCACCATAACATGACTGCCTTGAAATGAAAGAAGTGGGATTATTTATTTTTTAATCTTTTTTTTTTGCTGGGACTAAAGCTAGTACCATGACAGGTATGTGATATATTCTGTGTATGATGTCTTTTAAATTATTCTCAAGCTTTGTTGTGAAATCAGAAGCAATGTTGTGGGTGATTTAAGGTAATTGGGAGTCATGATTAGAGGCGTATCATTCTGTTAGATCTTTGCACAAGAAGGGGGTGGGGGCATTCCCTCCACTTTTTCCTCTTGCCTCGTTACTGTGTCTGTGAGGACGGTCGCCCTAAGAAATGGGATGCTGTATTTCTTTGGCAGCCTCCCGGAGTGGCAGCGCGCACACAAAAAAAGACTGACACAGATTATGAGAGATTTATAGGAGTGATAAATACTCCCTCTTTTCTGCCCCTCAAAACAGCTTTTCATCAGCTTCTCAGCAGTGCGTCCAAGGTGATTGATGAGAGTACTCCTCCTTCTCCTTGTCCACTCCTAAAGCTGTCTTTGCTCTGTTTCCCCATCCCAGATGCAGATCTACCTTTACAATTCAGACGACTTTGACAGCCTCAACGCGGCCATGAAGGAAAGACGCATCATCGCCGCCATGGCTGTCTTCTTTGAGGTAAAGTATCTAAGCGAAAGCTCTACAGCTTGCTTACAAACTCTGAGAATATAGAGAGGCATACGTCTGTTGGTATAAGCTGCATCACCACATTACTCCACAAAGGAATTTGACTTAATTAATTTATTTTTTTTACGACTTCATGTTACAACAAGAAAATCAAAAATATTTTATTGTGATTTTACGTGTTAGATCAGCACAAAGTGGAGCGGTGTTGTGCAGTGAAAACACAGAATGTCACCAACATCTTATCTTATTGTATATAACACTGAAGTGTTATATTTCCATCACACATTTAAAGTTTGTTTTTTAATGTGTTCAATTTTGGTCTTTCTCTATATTTTTGCTATGCATCTCAAAGAGGGTTAAGTTGTGCTTTTCGTTACTTTATTTAGGTTTAGCTTTGATCTTGATAATTTCTTTAAAATCCAGATTTTTTTGAGTTCATCCTCAAAAAATTTGGGTGGTTGGTTGTTTTGTTGAAAGATTATTCTAGCTGAGTTGTGGATCCCTGCAGCTCCTTCAGAGGTACCTCGGGTCTCATAGCTGTCTCTGTGATTAAAGCTCTCCGTAGGATGTTTTTTTATAACCTAACCCTGATTTAAACATCACCACAGCTTTATTTCTGACCTCCCTGCTTTGTTCCTTGTTCTATATGATGCTATATGTTCATTTATAATCTAACAAACTTCAGAGGCTTTGAAAGGAGCAGCTGTATTTATCTATAGTGAGATCAAACTACACACAGGTGGGCTTTATTTTCTAACTAAGTAACTCCTGCAGGCAGTTTGTTCGGCTGTATTTGATTTACTGGTTTCAGTGTAAAGAGACTCAGTACAAATACACATACAACAAATTTGAAGAAAAAAATAAAACATTGTTTGTCCTTTCATATTTAAACAGTAATTGTGTTGGTCTATCACATGTAATGTCAACAAATTATATTAAAGTTTGGTGTTGTAATATGTCAACATGTAAAAAGGTAAAGATACTTTTGCCAGTACAAATTCTAAAACAACTTTCACAAGTTCCACGGTTTTCTTGCTTGGGTCAAATTTTGTTTCTCCTTGAGGGTAAATTGCTAACATTTTGGTTAATTGTGCTTCATACTAATTAGCAAATTTCAGCATGCAGGCAAGCTGAGTAGTCACATCGGGGACGTACATACTTCTTCAAGAACTCATCAAATATTGCACACAGACATTAGCATTCAGCTAGTGCAAGTGTGGTCTACGCAGTGGCACTGTGCAATATGTTAAAACATCCTCATGCATAAAGGGTTCATTTTCCTACCCACAGTTCAGTTTTCTCAGTGGAATTGCTCCACTCTTGAGGATAACTCCTTTGTAACAGCTCTGCCTCTAGTTGCTTGGAGCACTTATGGAAAATATCCTCATCCAGAAGCTTATAAAACACCTGTATCTGCATAATGGGAGTTTAGAACTTGAAACTTAAGAATAAAATCTGATGTATAGAGTTAAGGGAGTGAAATCAATAACATTTAAATGCATATTTAATTTAAAAAATTAGCTGCGGTTCTTTTAAAAGGTTATGCAGAGTTATTTTCCTGAAAGATGTCCAGACCAAAGCAGACAGCTGTCATCCAAAATCAACTTTTGTGCCTTTAGACCTTCAGTGGGATTGCATTAGTTGGTTGTTTACACAAATACCAGATGCATTTGTTTCTTTTTTTCAAGCAAAGTTGCAAGCCTTTTGCCTCAAGTCAAGTCTTAAGTCTCTAATAATTGATATTAACATTTATACATCAGCTCCATGACATCTAATCTGCCTATGCTATTTGGATTTCTGTAGGTTATACATTACAATTATTTCCCTGTCAAAAAATAGTATTTGTTGACAGAAAAACCATTTCATAAATCTTTTTTCAGAAAAGAAAAGTTAACTTTGCAAACTCACTAGCTTAACAGTGACAAAATAAATATTTTTAAACAGCCCAAAATCATTTAATGCAGAGTTCAGTTTGAGAAACATTATTGTGTTCATTACTGTGAGCATTATGACACAGCTAGTTATAAACCATAAATACATTTTACTTGAGTCTGAATCGTGGGCTCAAATCCCCATCCTTGAAAGAAGCCAATTAATACTTTCACAGGAAATAAATGTAGGATAGTAATGATCTTCTAGTGTAAAACACATTTTCAACTTACAACAATTTAAAGCTTCTTAAATAAAACGTTTCCCTTAAATTAGATTAGAATGGTTTTAAGACTGAACAAGTTTGCTTTGTTATTGACTTTGACCAGTTTAGGTTTTAGTCTCTGCTTCTGGCTCCAACTAATCTGGATTTATGCTAATTAAAGACTAGAAATTCATCTTTATTTAGCTTTTTAACAAAACTTTTCTTATACAATCTCTAGCTACCACTTTAACATTTAAATGTGAAACTATATTCATGTTATTTCAATAATGGGGAAATAAACAACATCTTTGAGATCATTAAATTATAGATTTGTGATCTAAATTATCTTTCGCTACCTAGTTGCAGAAATCTATTCAACCCTGAGTTCATACTTGGTATTTGAAAAATAGCTTAGTAGATAGCACAAATTGTCCCCTGGCACTCTAGACACATTCAGTCTTGATTAGTAAGATCGGTCCGCATTATTGGTTAGTGTAAAAGCACCGCTGGGATTGTTTGAACTCTTAGAAGCTGCACTCACAACTTGTGAGACTTCTTCTGTGTTACACTAATTTCTATTAGTGTTTCCTTTACAAGTATCGGCAGGTGATCAATGCATCCCACCATTCAGCCTAATAGTGTACCGGTAAGGGTCAGAAATCTGCTGGATGGAGGCTGGAATGGGGACACAGGTGTTTCGTAATGTAGGTCTGTGCTCAGACAGTGATGAACCGTGTGTGTGAGAGGACCTAAATGCCTCCACTGGGTCCTGACAGCCCTATTGCTTACTGCAATTAGCACCACCATACACAATCCGCTGAATAGCAGTTTACAGTGCGAGAGTTTTTTTTTTTTGAGCAGGCACACACACATTGGCTCAGATTTACCATTTCTAATCAATGACGGGAGTTCTTGCTGGGCTCCCAAAAGGCCTATTAAAGGCCTCTAAGGTGTGCATATTATCCACATTCAGCATTCAGTCCCACACAATTATTCTCCTCAGACTGACCTGAATTAATGTTGCGTAACGGTGGGGGAAATGGTCCCCATGTCCCAACACTGTTTTGTCCAGTCTTGTCTCTTAAGTAGGACATTGGAGATATTTATTGGGTAAAAAAATATCCTTGTCACTCCCAACAATTAAGGATAAGTTGAACAGATTAGAAAGGAATCTTCCTAAGGGATTGCATGATCATTAGAGACCTGAACATGCTGTGAGATTAAAAGTTTTCACTTCATAAAATTTAAAGAGATTCTTGGAAATCTTTTGGAAGAATCATGAATCTTTAATCGGTACATCAGTTTGTCAAATCTAAACTTGTTCACACATTGGTGTCTTTGCTGTTAATTTCCCTGACACATTTCTTGTTGAAGGTGAAAAAACCTTCCATCTAGTAAAGGTTTATTTATCCCAGAATATGTGCCATCATGAAAAAAATCTTTACATCATTATTCACCATTACTACACACTGCAAAATTACAAAGACATTGTATTTTTGGGGGGTTTTTTATGTGTCCTGTTGTGGATTAAAAGCTAAAAAAATATATTTTCTACACGCTTTGGCTGCTGTTAATTATCCTTGGTTATCCAATAGGAGAGGACAGTTTGGATAGCAATGCTATTTCATTATTTAATAACTCATCTGTCGGATTCTTCTCAACTGCCGATCAGAAATCAGATCAAACAGTCGCTGCTCTGTGTGGAAGCCTGTTAATGTTGGGGCTGCAGCTCAGACTCCTGTTATGTTGAAAGCGATAAGTGTTACTAGCTCTGAACTAGTCACGTTTTTCTACCACACAATTTCACAAAATGTTCAGAAGAAGTGTGGGAATTCATGCGTGACACTGACACGTTCAGTTGCTGTTACATTTAAGGGATGTGCGGTGCATGTGTGAGAGTAGTTATATACAGCCAACCACAGCACGGAGAGAACACTGAGATAGAAGTTAATGTGGTTTGATGAGTATTGCAGAAGTACTTATTACTCTTGTGATACATTTTGTCCTGTTGCGACCACCAACCTCAGTGTTTGTGTAGGGCTTCATGTGATTGAGCAGCACAAACTAGAGCATCTCAAGTGGATAAATTACATAGTGTTTTCGTTTCCTTTTTTTTTTTTTTTTTTGTAAATAGAAACCTTGTACTCATCCCGCAGAGACTACATTTTGTTAACTTGGCCAATGCCTTCCAACAATATTTCGCTTCATTCCCATCTCCCTTCCGTGCTTCATCTGTGTTTTCTCCCATTGAGTTCAATTTCTCAGGTTGAATTTCATCAGGTCAATAAGCGAACAGTAAGTGGATTTCTGAACGATTATGTTGATTTTCTGTGCTGTTTTAACTTTAGTGACCATTTCATTTAGCTTGGCATTTCTCTTTTTACATGAGTCCAGGCAATTTCTGGTAAGATTTGTAGCATTGAACTAGTGCATTCCAATCGTAACAATCAAATGTCAGCGATTGGGTAAAATTTAAATCTTAAACAGAGTTTACAGCTCCTGTAAGCAATCATTCTCAATAGATAAGGGTCCAGACCCTCTGTATGAAGCATAGAACAAGAGGCTAGTTTTTGCCAGACTAACATTTTGCAGAACCACTTTGTGTTACAGCGACAGCTGTAAACCTTTTAGAGTGTGTCTTTATCAGCTTCACATATCAAAACACTGACATTTTTGTCAATTCCTGTTTGCGAATTAGCCCAAATTGGATTAAGGCGTCTGCGAACAGTCAATTTCAGGCCTTGTCAGGTTTTTACATGGACTATACTGTTGTAACATTTCAATATGCGTTGCTCCGTACCTGTCCGTAGTAACTCTGGCTTTATGGACTTTATGGACTTTAGGGTTGTCTTGCTGGAAGGGGAACCTTTGACTCAGATGTAAAGTCTGACAGTTTCTTACATGTTTCTTCCAGGAGTCTTGCTATCTTTTCTAACCAGATTCATGTTCCTCCTGAATAAAAGCATCTCTGCAACATGATGCTGCCACCATGCAACTGTGACTCAGTGGGGAGTTTTCAAGGTGATGTGTTAGTTATACAACACTGTTTTACAAAATGGGCCCAAAACTTTAACTTTGACCATATGACATCCTTTAGTAATTTTGGTGTTTCTCTATGGCTTGTGGCAAACATACACTGGATTTTTTTGTGACATTCTTTCATCATGGGCCTTCCTCAGGCTATTTCTTGATGAAGGTCATATTTGTGTTAGTATACAACTCAAGATTGTACTGTCAACAGATTTAGCTGTAACTCTGGAGCTCCTCCAAAGTTACGATGGGCCTCTTGCAGACTTTATATTGCTCTTCTTCACTTTACTGACAGACTGGATTTTATCTTACATTATCTTAGACTGTATATTCACTGATATGATTTGTCATATCAAATCCCAATGAAATACATACAATTTTATAACTGCACAACCAAGGGAATCTGGATATTTGCCATAATTTGCTGCAAAGTTGTGTACTTTTTTGTAATACTATGCAGTCCTAGCCCAAATGCACAAGAAGTATTTGTCAATTTGAATCAACCAGAAAATATATACTTTCATTTTTATCATTTAGGCTCTACTGTTTCAACATATAGTGTTATATCTGGAACAACTTGTACTTCAGCAAACACATATTGTGCTGCTTTTTTCATTATTTCTTCATTTTGTGTTTTGTTACATCATGAAATCTTCTGTAGCTCTATTGCTGTCTCACACCTGTGCAAGCAGGTTTTCCACTTGCTTAACCTGTAATTTTTACATCACTGCAATGGTTCCTCACAAAATACCACCCCAATAAATCATGCTGACAGAGACCATCTGAGAATGTGAAGTGCTTTCGTTGGAAAAAAGTGAAACTTGGAGAAACTTAGAGAGCAGACGTACGAAACATGAATGTTCTCACTTTAAATATTACATTAATATAAATTATTACACTTGCATTTTAAGTAGTGTGCTAAGAGCTAGGTCTTTCGCAAAGTTATTTTGATACATCAGTAAAACTAATCCAAGACTTTGCGCGATCATTTCTTATCCATTATGTATTTTGGGCTGAATCTACTGAAGCGTATCATTCGAAGTACAAAAAGTCTGTAACTATCCAAACACTTATGGTCTGGACAGACTGCCTGCCTGCACGGCTGCTGCTGTTTGCAAAACTTACACTTCTCACTGCGAGGAGACCCACTACAGTCTGTTACCATTGCAAACTCCAGTTTCAGATGCTGTTGCCAGAAACCACACACTAACAGCAGATGACACAGCACAGATTCTCAGTCATTTTAAAGGAACAAGACATGAATGCATAATTTGTAGCTAATCTTTGTGGTAGTTAGACTGATTATCTCTCCAGCAAAAGAAGCAACCAATGATCAGTTGGATAGATCATATTGTGAACTCAACTAACGCAAGTCAGGCATAACAGCAACCTTAGCCTTTAGATTATTCCATCATAATTGTAAATCTTAATGTTTTTAGTACATTAAGTAGCAAGGAAATGTTTTATTCATGAAATATGGTGGATTAGGAGCACAAAAAATTGGGAAGGTTCAAAGTTTGAGCAAGTGTAACAAGGGTTAAATTGGGATGGCTAGACAACAGATCAGAGTCTTTTAAGACTCTGATCTCTTATGAGGTGTTCCAAGGCTGCAATGGTAAGCGTCCATAGAAAATGGACACTTGGACTTCTGATCTGGACCACGGTGGAATGGAACCAGGTGGGCTGGTCTGGTTCCTGGATGCTGGGGAACACATGACACCAGCATATGAAAAAGACAAGCCAGCAGAATCAGTTTGAAGCTTTGGGTAATATTCTGTTTGGAAACACTCATATAATCTACCCAAGTATTGTTGCAGATCTTGTATAACGTTTTAATGGATGCAGTATTCCCTGATGGTTGTGGCCTCAGGAAGACTCAGGAATAGTGTAAGAAGCACAGTAGTTCTTCTATTACAGTAAGACTAACAAATATAAATATAAAAAATGAAGACAGGAATAGATAATGACACCTGCTGAACATCTGTTAAATATGCTCGACATGTGTTGCATGGAGATCTTACTTCACAACTTGCAGGACTTAAAGCTGCTAACATCCTGCCTACAGATCCCAATGGAGTCTTATGGAGTCCAGAGCTATATTGACAAAAAATAAAGCAACACATTATAAAGCAGGAGGTCATAATGTTACGCTTGATTTGTGTTTATTATAGAAAAATAATGAGGAGCATCGTTTGTGCGTCGTATTTAATTCATGACAATCTACTTAATCAAAATCTTTCTCGCCTTATCTGTCTATAATTTGATAAATGTCTATAATCTATGGATTCTGGCCTTAAAATCACAAATAATCAACTGTTGGGAGTGCTGGCCAAAAAGTAGCTGTTGACTAAAAATTTAGTTATTTCCTGTTACTTTTAAACTGTAGAGATGCTCATAAAAGGATTCACAAGCAGTCTTGAAGTGAGACTCCAGGCACTGCCTCCAAGCTGTAGTGTTTCATAAGATGACGGGTTTGGTGGTTGGATTACATCGTCTTACACACAGAAGCTGGTTGCACATCAGTTTAGTACCTGAATGTTTATACGTACAAGTAAAAAGGACACTTTTATATTCAGTACAGTCGTGACTATATTTAATAAAACAGTACTTAAAGACCATTTTTATTTTGCAGTAGAAGCTCTCTATTAAAACAATTCTAACCGAAAATGTATTACAGGAACAATATACACGCAATAATGTCACTAGATGGTATTAGGAGCAGCTTGGTTACAATACGTTTTATATGTTGCTCTTATGCCTTCTCCCTGTGTTTTGTTCATGTTGATTGTCATTTTAGTTCTTTGTTTAAATTGCTGTACAATTCTCCTAATCCTTTTCCATAATCCCCTTTTGTCTTTGAACATTTGCTGCAGCTTGGGCAAAAAGACAACCCAGCTGTGGACCCAATCATCCAGGGATTGAAAGGAGTGGTGCACCATGGTAAGTAATGAAAAAGTACCCTCATGCAAAGTTTGCTTTATGTAAAAACACCAGTATATCCGTGAAGGTAGATTAATATTTGGAGAAAGGATTGTTCTTTACTTCTCTGAAATATTTGTATTT
The DNA here is from genome assembly GCA_922788865.1 of Poeciliopsis turneri. Classification (NCBI taxonomy): domain Eukaryota; kingdom Metazoa; phylum Chordata; class Actinopteri; order Cyprinodontiformes; family Poeciliidae; genus Poeciliopsis; species Poeciliopsis turneri. The sequence goes on along the minus strand of CAKLNU010000556.1, from coordinate 774,098 downwards.
ATTTTTTTATATGTTGTCATGCCTCATACCCAAATCTCCTTATCACAAAGCATTACAGTAGGAATTAAATTTGTGTGGGATTTTAAAAAAGCAATTGACCCTTACAAAATCCCTTTGACATTGCTTCGTACTTGACAGTGGGTGATCCAAGAGGTACATTTCTCTGGCAGTTCGGATTCCGACATGCTCCCGGCAAACAAATATTGATGTCCTCAGATTCAGCTGCTTAAATATGATGTCACACACACACATACACGTACTTATATATGTATATATATATATATATATATATATATATGTATATATAACAGAATATATATTTTCTAAATTAGTCTTACTGGCAAAAAAAAAAAAAAACTAGTGTAACTTCAAAAGCAGAATAAATTTACGATACTGCTTATCCCTTGGTAGGAAAACTCTGCAGGAGGAGACCTCCACAGAGTTTCACTCATAAACACAGAACTATTAATTACATCTGAACCTCATTTAGACCCCCCCCACCTCCAGTTTCTGTCTTTTATATCCTCTCATGGACTGTGGCAGTTGCAAAGCCTCATACTCGCTTTTAACTATTAATGTTCTTTGTTATATGCTGTGGCACGAGTCTTAATGGCATAGCTCGTTCCATAAACTTACTGCTACTGGGCTGAAATCACTGTATGCATATTTACTGCAGATTGAGGCTCAATGTTTGGCTCCTTTAAAACCTGATGGTGGCAGTGATTTTGCAAGCATTACTGTACACTCACAAGATGATGTTTGGAAGCATATTGCAATTTTTTTATTTTTTATTTTTTAGTCTCATAGCGGCTTCACGCAGCTGAATCTGATTAAAATTTGAAAGGAGATGGACATTTGGTGTTGGACTTGCAGGAACATGTGTGCTTCTTGATATAGAAAAAAAATATTCTTGGTTAAATGCCTCTCATCTCTAGAGACCATCACCACATGCTTTTTGGTCTCAGGAAAATAAAATAGGTCACTTCAAATTGAAGTAAATGCAATAAAGAAAACTGAAGGACCTCTTTTGTATTGTAGTAAGTATGGGGTGGAACATGACTGTGGTAACTATAAGTGAAAATACCATTAACACAAAAATCTATAACAATATCGAACTGCTTTTATTTTACCAAAAAAAAAACAAAGGCAATTATCCCTACAGCTGCTGAAATTATACATCATACAAATACCGACTGTCTTTAAGGACTTGTTGCCTGTAAATTACACCTTTTGTAATTCTGCTCTGTGTAAAATATCACAAGAAAAGCACAGTGATATTAGTTGGTTGCAGTAGATAAACTACCTGCTTGGATAGGACAACTTCTTGACAGAAATGTCTCTCTCAGGCAGCTTCCTTAAGTGGAGAAACATTTCATGTCTAAATATTGTTTGCAAACAACAGAAGAAAAAAAATCTATGCCTCATAATTTATATTCCTCATATAGGATGCACTATTTTAGTGCACACACTATTTGTGTGTGTGTGGGTATGTACTTCCCCCCCCATGTGCAGAAGACAGCATTTGACTCAGGTAAGCACGAATATCTTGGTCCATAAGCTGTCGGTAGCTGTCACACATTAGCAGTATTGGTATTTGTGTTAATACCACTTCTAACACTGGGTCAAAAATCCCAGTTTTCATGGAGTGTTAATCCTCAATGTTTGCCTCTTTGCGTCTGTTAACTATGGTACTTTATACCTGAACACCAACTAGCGACCCATGCTTGTTCTGTAGCTTTAAGAAAAACAAGATACTATACATCAGTTACTTTTAACATACATGAAAAGCATGCATAACCCCTACTTTTATTACATTTTCCCACTCTTTCTATCATTGAAAGGATTTTACATGTCCATTTATCCATTTACAGATATATAATAACTGCCTGACTGTAAAGGGTTTGTGCCTTTAGGAGCGTCTTTGGGTTCATTTTCTTGCTCAGGGACATAATGCTATTTGGAGGGGTCAGATACTGAGCAGTGAGCCCTGAATATTGGTAGACAACCTGCTCTACCTCCTGAGCCAAAGCCTGCCTGGCACGAGTCTCTGCTGTGCACATACACAGATGTTTGTTCTAGCACCACAGAATCCCATTTTCCCAGCTGACAAAGAACTTGGCATGAATGTTGCAGCTTTTTGGACTCCCTTCCTGCTAGCTGCTAAATGCTCTTTGCCTTCTCCCCTGTTAGAATGGTTGCTTTTCCACTAGCTCGTTATCCCACAGTCATCCATCCATCAGCATCTCGGCGGCCCAGGAGCGATAGGGCACGTACACTGTCTGAAGACAGGGAGAAGAAAGGCCGTGCATACTGAGTTTGACTCAGAGTACAGATGAGGCAAAGGGGCGAAGCTTCCCATGCGTCTGTTGTTTGAATGCAAACCACACCCTGAACCTCTGTTTCTTTAAAGATAAGGCCATAGGCAGTGAGAGACTGGGTTTGATGTAAATTCAGCTTTGTTTAGGATCCTGTCATCGTAATTCTTAGAAAAAACAAACCGACTTCCATAACCCACACTGCATATTTACAGGAGATGAAGACATCTTCTTCTATATGTTTTTTTTTTGTTTGTTTGTATTTTTTCTGCCCAGCTTTGCCAGGTTTTAATCACGCAACAGAACAAATCTGCTAATCATAATGATCTGCCTTAATCCCTGTGGCCTAGCCACAGTTGTTACATGGAGCAGAGCGCACTGCCACCCAACCACAGATCAGCTGTCAGGGTTGGCCATCTTATCAGACTTCCCTGCTTTTGCGCCTCTCTCAGCCCATCTCACTACAAAGATCTGGCCTGGGTGATAACAAGTACTGAGGCTTTTAACTACTGCCCTTCCATGAGAGGAGGTTTCAGGAAAGCTGTAAAAACGCCACAAGGAGGGTGAAATGGGGCCATGTGCAGAACACCAAGCTTTAAAGATCTGTGTACTAACAAATTTTAATCCCATGCCTCACCCAGAAAAGGAGACCAACCTCAGGTCATTCATCTTGAGGGATCTGCTGCCTTCGTCGGTGGACAGTTATTACCGATACACCGGCTCTTTGACCACTCCGCCCTGCAGCAAAGTAGTGGAGTGGATCATCTTCTCCAGGCCTGTGTATCTGTCCCACTCACAGGTATGTTAAGTCCACCGACACACACACCCTCACAGACCTTGACTGCTGTATTCGCCTCACACACTAAGATCCCATTTGTGGATCAGTTGCAGTCCACCACTGTGAACGCACAAGCAATTTTCCCTCATGTGCCTCACCTCCTTAGTCCCTTTTGCACATTTCTCTCCAGCTCCTTTGCATATAAAACCATGACTGCCTATGCAGCGCATGATTAAACAGGACGGTTGAGCCAATTACTGGCATTTGACAGCACCTACTCTTATATAGCAGAGAAAATAAGTGTTGAGCACATATTGTTAGTTTTTCACTGTTAATGTATCTCTGGTGGCCTTTGCACGTGAAATTTAAACCAGATTTTGGTAACAACTGATGTAATTCACACAGTACAAACAAAATCTAAATAAAATAGTCTATAAAGTTCTTAAAAATATAAATATTCAAATGGCTACTGCAATATATTTAATACTGAGCAAAAAATCCTCGTTTAGTAATACCAGGTTCAGATTATGTCTTGTTGTTGTTTTATTCAGGTATGACATTTGACCCATTCTTTTTCACAAATAATAAATGTTTTATAGGCGACTTTTATACGATCTTCAGTTCTTTTAACTTTGGATTCAAGTCGAGTGCTTGACTGGCCCATTCCTGCAGCTTCATTTTCTTTTTTCTGAAATCAATTGAGAGTTTCCAAGGCTATGTGTTTTTGGATCATGTCTGGATACGTGGAGAAACCGGTCGAAAGACCACATACGCTTCTCAAAGTTTTAGATATGCATCACCAAAGGACCTTGACTGTTTCAATGTGATTTTGCTGCATTAAAATGCATCTGATAAATGTTTTTTTAATTAAAACTTTCAACACTGACATTGGTGACACCTACATGCTTACATGGAAATTTGGGTCCACCTAAAATGCTCCAGACCAAAAATAAGGCGCACGGACGACACCGGTTAGCAAGCAAACATTTGCTTGCTAATGAGGTACCACAAGAAGAATGTCCTTAAAATGTTTGCAGTGACAACAACATTAGTGTGGTTACAGTAGAGACTTAAAATGGGCTTAGAATTGGTTTTGCCTCCCTTCCCTTAAATCTCAATTTTACTATGATTTTAAAAATTGTCTTGGCTAAGGTAGCCGTGACTGTAACACTCCTGGAGTGTGTATTTATATATAGAGAGTTACATTTTGCTCTTTCTGTGACCTGTCCAGGTGTTCTGCAGCAAATTTTAGCAATGCTGTTTAAGTATTTTAAGCTACTGGTGAGTTGTGTTTGGGCCTTGGACAACTCTTCTGATTTTTTTTCTACTTCTCAACGAGAAATCCAATGAGGAGCACCTGGTAGTGGCCAGGTTATGGGGAAATTGTTTTCTCTCTGCTTGTGGATTTCACTCACTGGAATATTTATAGGTTTAGAAATATGCCTGTACCCAAGGACTTAGAGAGCTCTTTGCTTTTGTCCATCACAAAAGGCTTCTTGTATCTTGGTAATGAGAAATCTTTTTATAGGTCATTAATTAGGACTAAAGCAGATAAAATTAAATTCTCTATATATAGCAAGGTTGCTTTCTAAATTCTGACAGATTTCAGACATTTTCTTGACTCAATATGCCTTTTTTTCAATTTCCTTCTCTCAATGTTCAGTGTATATTGCTGTTTCAATTAACTTTGTTACAGTTCACTCAATGAACAGACTGTTTGGTTTATTTATTTGTACATGCAGATTACTGCTTTTGTTACCAACATCTGTTGTGAATTTTATTTCTATAACCCTAACAAAAATATATTTACGGAGATAATGTACGAAATACCTGTTTTACTGAAATTGTGTGTTGTATATAATGTGTTACACTGAAGCAAGTCATCATGTAATCTTGGTTAAGTTAATCAATTTAAATAATTTGTATTTCTACAGTATCCACCCAGTGTGTGATGGTGAAAAATGCAGCATTTTGCAGCACTTGCCTGTGTGCTTTAAAACATTTTACCTCCAGCTGTTATTGCTGTTTGTGATTTTGAGAGATAATATATGCCAAATCACGCCTTTTTCTGATCTCCTCCCTTCTACGATGCTTTGCAGAATTTTTATACATCAATTTTGGGTTACCCAGCTGCATATTCTCTAGTGCATTCTGTTCCACAAAAATTTGCAGGGCTCAGTGGAATTTCTATGAACTTGCATGAGGACAAATCTTTTGTTCAAAAATGACTTCTGCTGCAAGATTATTGACCACCTCTACAATGTTTGTGACGCTCACAGATAGTCCTTTATGAACCTGTAATTCATTTCTCCAAGCACCCATAGGACACATTGATTCCACAGTATCTGTAATGTGTAGTCATTACAGCACACGGCAGGAGATCATTCTTGGCAATCAATGGCCACAAATTTGCCCCATTGAGAAGTTATAGCCCAGCAGGTAGCCAGGGTGATGATTGAAGTCTGTGCCTGCTGCTGCCTGTGGTGTAAATGTTTCTTGCAAATACTGCTCTCCACTTGTGAACATTCAGCTACTGGCAAGTGACTACAATTGCAGTGCTGCATGATATATTATATTTAACACATTCATGTGAACATTGACTCACTCACGCACAGCAAACACACACACACACATGCACGCACACACACACACAGGAACAGTAGCTCTTAAATTTTTCTTGATAGCTATTCTACATTTTTCTCCATTCAGCTGGATGCTTTTTACTCCATCTTCACTACGGAACAACAGGACCACGTCAAGTCTGTCGAGTACCTGACAAACAACTTCAGGCCCCTGCAGGACCTCAATAATAGGAAGATTTTTAAGTCGGCTGTGAAAGATGCATGGCAGAAAGATTTGACTGAGATATTAGGAAGCCCACACAGCACAGAGGCTTCTAGAGGTAAGATTTGTTTTATGTAAGATATGTTTTATTTAATTTTCTTATATATATTTATTTATCATTTTTTTAGAACACTATAAATTGTCTGTCATGTGTTTCACACTGACTTGTCTTTGCCATTATCTGCTGATCCCAGTAAAGAAATTGGAAATGTTTTCTTTGTAAGAAGGAAAACACTCTTATCCAGTAAACTTTCTGTTATTTGTGTCCTCCTTAATTTGTTGTTTCAGCAGCAGTTTAAAAGTTCCAATTAAATTTCATTAAAAATTTATGCAAATTTATGAGAGCTCATGGTAACATTAATAATGGGTCCCTCTGTTTTGTTTAATGAGCACTTTGATGCATTGCTCTAGAAAAGATTGGAAAAAAGAAATAGAAAGAAAAAGGCAGAAGTTTTTCAAACTCAAAGAAAAAGTTATTCCATTATAAACAAGTAAAATTTGATTTTTCAAATAAGTTAAGCACATGTATGTCAGCGGCTCACATTTTTGGTCTTCTCATTTTTGGGTTCTTTATTTAATCAGAAACAGCAAGCAAGCTATTTCTGATTAAATAAGATTCATTTGGGATATGTATTCCACAAAATGATTAGCCAAATTTTCTAGTACGGCCCCTAAACATCGTCTAGCTAAAAAAAGCACTAACACCACAGCTAGTTTATTTTAAAGTATTTCATACAAAAATGAAAACCATTTTTGGAAAGGAGCTCAAAGTCAGTATCAGAAGTACTTTACAGTGTTTAGGTTTTCTATTCAAAGCATTTGATTTAAAAAATGCCTAAAGTTTAACGTTTCCTCCAGATGGTGCTTTTGCTGTTAAATGGGACAAAGTCATGGAAAGCACAAGAAATCTCCTTTGTCATTTTGAGAACATTGTGTCGCTACTCGAAATCAGATACTGAATGAAAGTAGTAAATTTTTTCTAGTACTTTTTAGCTTATAATGCTAACATTAGCATCTTTAAATGTTGGGGAATGAATTTTGTTTCACTGATATACGTTCTGCTAGCTGAACGCATTTCATCATGAATCAAAGTTGCATTTAATCATGACACCTGACATAACACATAAAGAAAGAACATACAAAGAACCGACCGCACCCGAACCCTGATCATAGCATTTTTGTTTGTCTTTTGTTCTTTTATGTGATCGTCTTGCTGCGCTTTCTTTAACAGAGAGTGCAGGAACTGAAGAGACTAATGAGAAAGGCTGCTACTCCCTAAATTGGTGTTGTTGGTGTCTGGTGGGGAGAATTGATTGGGAATGCTTGTGATGAAGTTGGAGCTCTCTAAAAGGGCCGATCAGCAATCATCATTAATATGTGGCATTGCTAAAATAGACCCATACAAATTAAGTTGTGAAATTGCTTTTGTGGTGTTATGTCACTGGGCAGGATGAATGTGGGCCAGCATATCTCGCATTTTCTCTTCTTCTCTTTTGTTATTTTCTGGTTTGTACGTCGACCAGTCGTGTTTCTTTGGTCTCAGATGTGAAACTCTCTTGGCATTCTGAGGTGTAAAAGAGTCTTTTCTTTCTTTAGGAGAGATATCTCTTGAGGTTGTGATATGTGGAATATTTTATGTTATTTATGTATTAAATTGTGGCTTGTAGTTTTCAACGGAATAAGGGATTGAATGGATATTCAATCAAATTAACATTATGCCGCCATTGGAGGCAGCTAATCCATTCAAACATTCAGTTATTTTCTTTTAAATTCATGTTAAAGATTTCTGTCCCATTTTTCTTTGCAGAATATTTCTATTTTACTCACATTAAAGGGGATGTTTTTTTTTTGTTTGTTTTTTTATGTCAGACCAATGCATCTTAGACTTTCATAGGGACTTGGATTAGGACACTCCTCAGCCTTCATTTTGCAAGCAATTTTTAGGACTTGTTGGTATACTGTGGATTATTGATTTGCTGCATTGCAAAAAGTGAAATTGTGCTTAAAGTAGCAAATGTATTGCCAGACATCTCCTATTGGATTTTATAGTCAAAAGCATAATTCTCACAAGACTTTTTTAAGATGCTTTTTATGTTCATTTAGATTATTAAATCTCGTAAGCTGCATCATTTAAGTGCAACAGAAACCCAAAACTTAAGAAGTTGAATTTCTCATTTACAGTGAGAATGAAACAAAGACAATTAGGAAGTTATATTTTTAGGATAAGCATATATTGAAAGAACCAACAGGCAATCTTATCTTAAAGAGTTCAGGGAAACATATCTACATCTAATGTTACAAAGACTCAAGTCTATTGTGAATTGATTAAAAACTAAAGAAAATAACAAGGTCAATGACCACTAATCTACAGGATAAGCAGGCATTTTCAAATCTAAGATACACTTTGTGTATTAACATTAATCAAAAGATAAGTACTGTTTCTAAAATAGAGGGAGGTTATTTTAATGGTATAATTCATACTTATTTTAATCTAGGAGAATAGGTTAAGAGGGGGGAAACATGGCAAACCCAAACCTTCAAAGCCACAAGGACAATCTGCTTTTATTAAGAGATGGCAGCCAATAAGATAGTGGCTGCTTCCAGCCATGAGTTTTGGTTTAGTTTAGATCAGTGATATGGGTTTCTTTTCCTCTACAGCTTTTAGAATACTTTGGATTTGAAATTGATTAGCACCCTTGGAAAGAAATTATAGAAGGTCGTCAAAGTCGTGAAGAACAACGCTGTCGTGTAGAATCAAAACAAGCATTATCACAACCACAGTCCATTAAGGCTGATCAAGCCTTGTGACTAGCTTTGGCTCTGGCGTCTTTGATGGAGAAAACTTTTCTTTATAATTTTGTCGGAGGCGTCTTGGAGAGCTGTAGGCAGAAGAGTAAAGATTTTCATGAAAGGTCAGAATTTAGATGTGGTCGTAGCTACAATTTTTAGCTACTTGTTGTTTTTTTGCAACCATGTCAGATTTAAAAAGAAAACTGTTTTTCGTCAAAGTAGATGCTTATATTTTTAGTATGAGTCACTTTGTTTGTTCTTTCCATCTGCGGACTGATTAAAAAAATGTCTGATATAGTGGAAAATGCCAAGCACAATTTAAAAGACTCCAAGGCTGAGCGTCTTGCTATTAGATGTATTGTCTTTGTTGGCTCCAAAAAAGATGTAGGTGAAGAGAAGCAGCAAATTCTGACTTCAGAGCTTTTAAAACTAAAGCATGTTTGGTAGTTTGTTTTGTATTTTTTAAAAATGACTCAAACAGGCAGTTTAGACTCAAGTTGCATCTCCAGCAAGAGCTTTATATTACCATAAAACAGGTGCTGTAGTTATTGTGTTGGTGTTTATCCCTTAGATGATTTCGCTGCAAAGTTTAGAAAAATGCTAGTATATGTTTAAATCAGATGTGTCCCTTTCTTCGTGTTTTCAGATAAGTTCATGTTCCCCGCATCATTCCCGCGTCTGCTCACGGTCTGCTTTGAAACATATCGTACAGTTTTCAGAAGCGATACGCCGTGGAGCAGCATTGTTGACAACAGTCATTTCATCCTCCTCATTGTAAATGCTGCCAGGAGAAAGATTCACGCTTTGCTCTTCTCTGCTCTGAGTGGTGTTGCAGGAGGAGATTGAAGCTTTAGAGATTATTTTTGTAAGGTTAGAGTATGCATTGCATAAATTCACACATGAATGGTATGATGTAATTTGCATTTTTGTAATACTGACTCTGATAAAAGATTTACATTTTTGGTTCCTTATACTGACTACTTTATGCTAATCATATTTAGCCTCAATAGATCTTCTGCAACAGTTCCTGGAATCAGAAAATGAGTGATGTCAGTGGATCAGTGAGGTTTAAAATTAATTCGTTGCTGTCGTGTTTACTGATAAATTTAACACAAGTTGCCAATTTTTTTTGGTTTTTTTTGTTTCCCAGATGCAGGCAACACGACAATATATTTTAAAATGCAAAGCAGGAGCTAATGAAAAGCTTTCCAGAGAGTTATTAATACTCTGGTGTTAATTGTAAAAAGAGAGGTGATTTTCAGGACAGTAATGATCCAGCCTCCAAAACCATAGTGACATCTTCAGCTGCTATTAAATTATTGTTCTTGAGCTACTGAACCTGACAACGAACATCCGACAGGTTATGATGCATTTCGCACCTGTCACACCTAATCAACACCCTGAGATTTTCTTCCTCTTGTTTTTTTTTTCTTCTCCCCTGTGTGCCTTTGACTGATTCCCTTCCCTCCCTGTCTTTCTTTCTTCTCATCTCTCACATGTCATGGTGCATAATTTGCGTCTCAGTCTCACTGTGCAAATGGGGAAAATTGTGGTGACAATTTCAATTTGGCAGAAACTCTAAGAGCACATAGTCATTTGACACCAGTTTCTGATTGCTACTGCCCTGATGTGCAGAGAGGCTTGTCCAGATTGTCCCTTGCTCATACTGATGGAGGCTTGTCAATGTCCATGCTGCAGCCTACACTGCCACCTTGAGGAGGAACAATGCTTGCTTTTTTTGTTTTTTTCTTCATTCTTCTCACGCCTTATGCTTTGACCTATACAGAGCAACATCCAAATGAGGAAATAATCGAAAGTAGGTTTACTCTGTATGTTTGTAGCATTAAAACTGTTGGAGCATTTGCATCTGAAATGTATGAAATACATAACAAAGTTAGGACTTATACATTTTGGAGACTTGTTTTGACCAGAGTCTAGCCAGTAGAAGCGTTTTTATGATTAGATTTCAAATATGTTTTTTTTTTTTATTTAGAGGTTTCTCTTTTAAAATAGTCAAGCTACACAGTCCCTTCACAAAACTCATTTTACTAAAGTATTCATGGCAATGTTTATTTTTGTTTATCTCTTTGTGCTTTCTTTCCTGTTCTTCTTTTTTTGGGCTCCTTTAATGCTGCCTTCTTTTCATATTTTTCTTTTTATTGTGGACCAGTGTGCAGCAGCGCCCCAGTGAGCATGAAGATCCAACCGCTGAATGAGACAGCCTTGATGGTGAGCTGGGAACGGCCTCTGACCATCTACCACCCCCCCATCACCAGCTACATGGTCTCCTACAGCTGGGTGAAACGGGACGTAGCAGATGAAAAGACTTTTGTGAAGACAGGAGACCAGAGCATGGTAAGAGTTATCACCAAATTGTTTTCTACCTTAGTAGATTTTTTTTTTTTTTTTTTTTTTAGAATTATCATGATTGCTTGCGTTGTTGTATTTTTTATTCTGCAATTATTTAATTGGATTTATTTCAATAATATTTATAATCATTAATTTATAATTTTTTTATTATTAGCACAATTTTAGGTTTTTTTTAAAATACTTTTTAGTATTATTCTTACTTGTTTTATCTTATTTTTCAGTAGCTGTTGCTCGAACAGCTCTGATTTGTGTGCAGAGGCTCAGATGCATCTGTCAGGATGAGACGCTGGCCGGATCAGTGACAGTGTGTAAAGGGGGAGACAGGTTGTGATGAACTCTGCATGTGGCTGTTGCTTGATATGAGGACCCAGACGCTTCCCCTGTCACTCACCTGTCTAACAATAGAAACACGGGCCTGTCGCAGACGTTGACACGTCACAACTGATATACGTATAATGAGCTGACAAAAGCCCTTGTGGCCTTTACCCAGATGCAACGCTTGTCCCGTCCTCTGTTTTTGTTTTGTTTGTGTTTTTGTTTTGGTATTAATTTAAATCTTTGAAGCAGACTGTGAAGTCGGGCGTTGTGTAGTAGGGTCAGAAAGTTAATCCAGACCAAAGCCGTGCAAACAAAAGCAGTCTTTACACTTTTGTTTTACCAATGCGGACAGCCGATGAGAAGAAAAATAAATAAATCTGCAGTGGTTTCTGGCCTCAGAGGCACCTCACCACAGACTTTGTTTAATAACAAATGGAGAGCAAATGTAGTCTTTAAGATCTGTGATCCACTGATCACTTAACTCATCTCTGCTGCCTTAAACATTGGAATACTTCTTTAGTTCTTACTGTATCATTCCTCTAAGACATTTGCTATGTCTACAGAAATAAATCTTCTCTCTGCTGGAAGCTGCACCTACTGGGATGTTCTTTTTCACACAATATAGCCTTCTCTCCAGTCATACATCTTTCCATTTCTGAATATCAAACGCCCAGCTGTGCCTTTCTTCAAGGCCTTCTGACCCCCAGCTGTCTCCGTAGTTTGCATGACTGCCTCTTTAGATATAAACAGAGCCAGGTCAAAACAAGCACCCACTAGTTTAGAATGGTGGGATCAGCTCCCTGGTGACACGGGTACCTCCAAACTGGTCATGCATTTCAAAATACACGGTTGCCATTGCCACAGGTTGGATGCTGGTGAGGCATCTTGCACACTTGCTGCTTCTGTGACTCCTTTTTGGTTCGGAACACTGCACAGAGAGGTTATGATCTGAAGGAAGGCACTCAATAATCCCTTATAGTTGAAGCCATCGAGGACCTTCATTTCCAAATGAAACACAAAATTCATTCTTTTTTTCTTCTTCACTTTCATCTTAAAAGAGAACTTTTTCTCTGTAGTCTAAAACAGATACTTATGATGTTCTCTCTGGTGCAGGAGTGGCTCAACATGTCTTATCTCTGTGTTTTTAGTAGGTTTTTCACCCTGCACTTTTCTCCCACTCAACTTTCCATTGATATGTTTTAATAGATCATTTTGTGAGTCGCAATCTTCTTTAGCAGATATTTCTATCAGCCAGAAAGTTTAAATCTTGGGCACGTAAATCTTGTCGTTAAACTGAGCAGCGACATTTGCCAAATTACAGAAATGTAGTTATCCAGTGGCTTAATGACATCAACGTCAATATTTTGGATTGGCCGTCATTAAGCCATGATGTCAGTTCCATAGAAAATTGGCAGGCACAGATATAAAGGTGTGTTTGAACAAGACAACCTTCAAAGCTGACTCAGTTACAAGAGCTATGTCTGGAGGAATGGGGCAAAATTTCAGTAAATTGATAATCTTGTTTTTTCTGTTAAAGGAAGAGGATTTTTTTTTTTTAAACAAGTTTACAGAAAATCTGTTGATTAGTATCCAGATTCCAGGTTTGATGGATCCATTGGAGATTTTTCTGATACCAGGTCCATGTTTTCTATTCTAAACGGGGAAAAAGTTTTGAATATTTATAGATTCAAAGTGAGAGAGAAGTAATTTAAAAAAAATGTTTAAACCAGTTAATTGAACTATTTAGGGAAGATTTTCCTCCCAGCTTTTTTCCATGCTGCTCATCTTTATGCAGCATGTCTTAAAAAATGCCTAGCGGGGATCTTTAACATAGAATCTAGTCACTAAAGCTTAGAAATGATGGACAACTAAGTTAAAATGAATATACAAAAAGGCTTCTTGCTGTCAAGGATGGCCTTATAAATTAAGTTAATGCTTTGCTCAGCTAAAGATGGATTCATATTTATTTCCTTTCCCTTAGATTTGTGCACCCTCAGAAGTCTGTCTCGCTCGCCAACACATCCAGAAACCTGCCACAAGAATGGCTCCGGCTGATTTTAAACATAGATAACATTTCAGTTTAAATCTCCCTCTGCTGGTTACTCGCTACCACCGGCAATTTGCAGCAACATTTAGTGACCTTTTAGTTCTCCATCAAGCCCGCTGCGCCCCGAGGTTGTCTGGCACAATCGTCATATCTCCGCAGTCTTGGTCTTCATCCTCTGTTTTTCGGGGCCTCGTCAGAGAACACGAGAAGGCAGAGTCTTCTCTATTAGAGCTGCTACACCGTGGAGAAGCTTGTGTAGGTGTAAGATATGAAGGAGAGTCGGTTCTTAAAGCTTACATTTGAAGGTTGTTTTGCGAGTTAAACAACACAGTGGTGCAACTGGAGGATTTTCAGGCTGGTTTCTGACGTTAGCTATTCTTCTAAGCAGACTTTTATTTAATAAGTCATTTTGTTCCCAAATATCTTTGATTGACTATATATTTATATTATAACTTTGCTTCAAATAGATGATTAAAAGAATCATTACTGTTCGCATGCGGTGCTGTGTGGCAGTATTATATTAGTTCACTTCTCTCTCAGCTGGCAGTCTCTTATTGTGCCCACTTTCATTTCCATTTCAATTTTCTGTTTTCTGTCTCTGGAAACTTAATCTGAATTATTCCACAAAAAGAAAAAAAAAAAAAAGAAGAAGAACTGGCTCTGCTACAGCATAAGCAATCACCCATCCAATTTTGTGGACAATTTTATTGTAACTATAGCCATCTGTGAACAATATCAAATTAGATAGAAAAATGATTGAGGCTTAGCATAATATATTTTCACTTTAGGGATCAGATTCCATTCTTTCAAATGTAATATAGCTACTTCTTCAAAATAATTTTTTCTTGTTGCAAATGTGTTCTCGTTTTGTCCCTTTGCAGAAAGCAGTCATTTCTAACGTGTCGCCAGACCTGCTTTACCTGTTCAGGGTGCAGGCAGTGTGTCAGCGTGACCTTCGCAGTGACTTCAGCCAGACGCTGCTGTTCAGAGGTTCGCAGTTTTATCCCTAAAAAGCTTCACTCGCTCTGCTGGCGAGATTTGAACTTTCTTGATGTCAAACACATGTGATTATTTTTTTAAAAGCATCTCAACTTTTATTCTTTCTTTTCTAGCAAATACGACAAGGATCTTTGAAGGATCTCGCATTGTGAAGACTGGGATGGTTAGTTAGTCCATTGATGCCTGTGCAAATTGATATTTATGTCAATAGCTGGGATCTTACTCTGTCTCAATTGGCGAGAGATATTTGTACTTCCAGACTTTGTTTTATGTTCTACTGTCTCATTCATCCATCCATCCATTTATTCTTCTATCCATCTAATTCTTTCATCCCTCCATCCATCCACCCACTAAACTTTCATCCATCCATCCAAACATTTGTCCATATGTCCATTTTAGCCGTCCACCCATTCATTCTTCCATCCATCTGTCGGTGCCTCCATCCCTCAATCTGTTCTGATCAAATGAAAAATGTATAATTTTTTTTGGCCTGGCTTTTTCTTCACCTTTTATAACTTAAAAAAGTAACCATTTGTAAATTATATATTTAGTTATTAACACCCCAACTAATCAATTGATCTAGTTTGTGGCATTACCTTAGATGTCGTCATCAATGAAAGGTAATTTTATAATTCAAGAGTTTTACAATTCCAGACTTTTGTGTTTATATTGTTTATATACTGATACTTTATGTACTTACCTTAACAAGAATCCATACTATATGAAGCAATATTTGCCATTAATACAGATTGAACATTTGTATATATAACTTTATAATAAGCCAAATAAAAGCTGGAAAACTCTGAAATTTAGTCATAAAAAATGTGGAGGAACCCTGTAAAATGTCTGTTGATGTTTAACCACATCTGTCTTTCTGCTTTTCCTACTCAGCCCACAATATCCCCAGCGTCATCTGCAGACATGGCTCCCATCAGCTCTGGCTCGTCCACCTGGACATCCTCTGGCATACATTTCTCCCTCGTCTCAATGGCCACAGGGATGGGCCCCTCCTCCAGCGGCAGCCAGGCCACAGTGGCATCAGTGGTGACCAGCACCTTGCTGGCAGGCTTGGGCGTCGGTGGTGGGGTGATCTCCTCCTTGCCCAGCTCTGTTTGGCCCACGCAGACTCCTCCCGCCAGTCAGAACCCGACACATCCATCCACCCCACCTTCGAAGCCCAGCACTGAGCAGGCGGCGAGTCAGGGTGCCGAGAGCGAGAAGCAGGCCGAGGACAAACCGGCCACAGGTGAGGGGGAGGAGAAGGAGGAAGAGAACGGTGAGAAAGAGGAAGAAGAAGAAGAGGAAGAAGAGCTTGAAAAAAGGAAAAAGGACAAGAATTCACCTGATAATGAGGAGAAGCAGGCCAACAGCACAGTTTCCAAAGAGCCTTTAATCCCTACCCCCGCATCCACAGCCAAAGAGAAAGGAAAGGGCAATCCGACAGCCAAAGCCGACGCGGAACCTTCGAGCTCTGGTGATGACCGCTTGGTAAACGAGGAGAGGAGACGCACTGAAGTAAACACGCTCTCCACTAAGGAGCCACATAATGACAGCGCTGAGATGCAAATTCCTCAGAGCTCCACTGTATCTCCAAAGAATAGAAGTGATGGAAAGGGTCAATGGCCATTTTCCGTCCACACTGGTGAGCACATCTCTTTCTTCCAAACACTTTTGAAACCCCTTTAAACAGAGAGGGCTGGAAGCAAAAATCTCTTTGATCAAGTCTGTTTCTCTTGTAGCCAGCTTCGTTACAAGGAGAGACTTTTCCAAAGCAGACTTTTGCAAACACTACTAACATCTACGAAGGCCAATTTAGTAGAACAAATAACTTGACACAAGACAGTAAATATGCTAGTTACCATCTCAGTCAAAAACAAAGCTCTAGGCTTTTGTGTCACTACAACAGAGA
This sequence comes from Poeciliopsis turneri, assembly GCA_922788865.1. Taxonomy (NCBI): domain Eukaryota; kingdom Metazoa; phylum Chordata; class Actinopteri; order Cyprinodontiformes; family Poeciliidae; genus Poeciliopsis; species Poeciliopsis turneri. Next base: position 757,728 of record CAKLNU010000556.1, on the reverse strand, counting down.
GGCCTGAAGGAAGAAGACGGCTGTCTGCCAGAGGGGTTCTGCCTCAAGGAATTCCTTTAAGCATATTTCAAAAGAGTTCGCTTCAAGGCAGAGCTTTTATAAAATTTTATCTTTTTTTCTATCACAGTGTTGGAAATGATAAGTTCCTTGAATCCCAGAATGTCAGAAAGTCGATTGCATATGAGGTTTTCTCAATAATGTGATTTGCATGAGGGTACGAAACAATTCGCAGCGTGAGTTTGAATCTAAAGAGGGAAAGAAGAAGGTTAGGGTTCAAATCTTTTATTAATTAACCCCATTGTTTATTCATTTCTCAAGATGTGTGTTTAATCTCCCCATGATATCACAAGCCTCCTGTCACAGAGTTTGTGTATATGTGGGGTTTGGACATGCTTTTTCTAGAAACAGATAACAATAATTTTATTGACAATGTTTATTGAACATTGTGAATTTACCCTCACACAGATTTTGATAATAATAATAAAAGCACAGATTTTTTTTTATTCTTTATGGCTTTGTTTTTGTAGTCTTGGAGAGGCAGTTTATAAATTTTTTTATGCTTTAAATGGCCAGAGAAAATTAAAAGCTCTCCAAATAATGTCAAAGTTTAAATACTTTAACATTTTAAAAGCTTAGTTTACCCTAATACCAGTAATTATTGGTCAGGGAATGTCTGATCATTAAACTATTTTAATAGTACTATTAAATCATACTGGTACTTATATATTTTAATAATAAAGGTTTCTTTTTTTTTCATCTACATAAAACAAGTAACATTTCTATGGTTTGTTGTTTTTGGGCTTATCTACATCTACTCCTTACTAAAGTTCTTCTAAATGCTGTTTTTCAACAAGATATTGTGTATTTTCTAACTTGGGTCAAACATCTATTCCTTATTTATGTGTACATTTGAAGTTAAACTGAACACCGTGTGGCGAGATAGTAGCTTGTGGCTTTATCATTCTTATTGTTTCCTAGATCAAACCATCTTGTCCAACGTGACTCGGACTCCTCACCCAGGAATGGGCCGGATGGTGTGGATCGTTCCCCTGGTGGTGGTATCTGCTCTCACTTTGCTGTGCCTCGTCATGCTGCTGATCGTGATGGTCTACTGGAGGTAACGCAGTTCAATAAGCATTACGTAACTACATTACAAAGGCTCAGTGATTCTGAGAAAAGTATTTGTTCAAAGACGTGTGTGTCAGTGATCAAGTGCTTTTACAACACTTGTCTCGATTTGATGGAAGTCTGACTGAAGAGAGGTACGAAAGACCGATCGGCCCCTCACCCACAGTGCCTCCACTATCCTTTCACACATTATGCAGAGTGACAGCTCCTCATGCATTCCTGAGTTTTTCCAATCAGCACAGCGCAGTCTGGGCGTGTTCTTTAAAGGCACATGCATCAATCTTGTGGCTGAAAACACCCCACCGCTGCCTTCACCTTCCACACACAGCACCATCACCCAACTGGGTGAAAGGGAAAGAGACCTGAAGGCCCTACAGCTCCAGCCCAGGTCCCAGCTGTGTCTTCATCTGCTGGGCTAATTTCCAGCCATGCCATTGGAGCTCCAGTAATTACACAGGCCAGGCCACTAGCACATGTCGGATGGTGGTTAATGAGAAACAAATAGCGCTGCGGACCACTTCCTCAGTCGGTGCCAGACATATTTACTACTGCTACTTTGTGGAGGATTATATTTGTTTCTACTCTCTCTTTTTTGGGGGATAGAACTGCTCTGTTAGATTACTACACTAAATGTTTATAGCACCTTACTGTGGCAGATAATAAAGTTGTGATATAAATAAAAGCCCGGCTATCAGCTCCAGGGAGGTGCAAAAAAAGAAAAAAAAAAAAAAAAGCGACAGCTGGAAAGGAGGCGACTGTGGCGGATTCAGTTGGTGGATGAATTAGTGCGAGTTGTGGTATTTGAGTAGAAACGCAGGGGCAGCTTTGAGATTACAGCAGCTGTTGTTGTGACAACTCCGACAGTTCACAGACAATGGCTGCTTCCCCTGGGGAAAAGGCCATGATGGAGGATAAAATTCACACTCTCTTAACTCTTCATCTTCAGTGTAGCCTCTTGGTGATGAAGCGCAGATTAAAGCTAAAGTTACTTGGATCACAGAGACTTCTGATGGGGTTTTTTTCCACAAATGCAAAAAGAATTATTTGGAAACTCTGAAAAATAAGCACTTCTGTGAATAAGTCTTCAGTCCCTGCAGGTTTGTCCTGAAAAGCAGAAACTTCCTTGTTTGAGATTTTCAAATACATTTTAATATTGGACAATGATAAGCTGAGTAAATACAAATTGCAGTTTTCAAATGGTTTAATTTATTAAGCACAAAAAACCTAATCAAATCTAGTAATTACCCCCTGAACCTAATAACTGGTTGTCCCGTACTTAGTGACAATAGCTGCTATTAAGTATTCACAATAATTGGTAATTACTTGTTTACATTCCTGTGAAGGAAATTTTCCAGAAGAGCTCCAACGCAACCACTTTTAAGCATTTTTAAATCGAAGCAAGTTGTTTAAGGGCCCAGCATCTCAATCAAATTTAAGTCTGGACTTGGACTAGGCCAATCCTATTTCAATTTGCCTTTCTTTTGGAATTTTTAAGCGATTTTGAGGTGGACATACTGGTGTGCTTTTGGATATTTGTTCTACTGCTATAACTCAAGTGCACTTGAGCTTAAAGTCACAAACTGATGCTTCAGATTTAGAAATACTTTATTAATCCCTTTGCAAAAATCCTCATTTTAGTTGGACAGCCTCCCTCGGGATTTCAAGATTTTCTGCCATAGAGCAGAATTCCTTGCTCCATCAATTATGGCCAGTCATCCGGGTCCTGAAGCAGCAATCCAGCTTTAAGACTTTTACCTTACCTGAATTTTAGAGCAAATATTACTGGAAAAGATTCTGCTCCATTATAAATGAAACCATACTTTCAAAATTAAGTATTTCCTCAGGTCTTCTTTGTCTCATATAAAAATTTGTTTGATGATGAATGCGTCAAAGCAAAAACAGAAGCAATCTGTGAGGGGAAGCACTTTTTCACAGCACAGACGCTAGGGACTTGTAACAGCATTGTCTTATTTTTAATTTAGCTTTCTTCAGTCAGTCTTAGGTTCTAGACCTATCCACAGTGGAATTAATTGCTGAGGTTAGGATGCACATCTGGAAGCTTCTGGTGCTCGAGGTGCCTGTAGAAGATTCTGACATATGTCGAAACGAGAACAAATCCCAGCCCTTGTTAGCACCTCGCCGCGGCTGATGCCTTTGCTGCGCAGAGGGCCTCTGTTTAATCCCAGTTCCTGCTCCCTCTAAGTCAACTCCTCAGCAGCTCTGGGAGCCAGTCAGTCAGGAGATGTTGACAATGCTGCTTAGGTAGCTGGACCACATCTGCACTCCAAGGGAGCCATTAAACGGGGAGGCAGTGACGCAAATCTGCGGAAACTCTCCTCCCCCAATTGTTTCTCCTCTTTCCCCTCCTCTTTTCTTCCCCTCCATCATCTGAATACCAGGGCGCCTTTTTTTTTTGTTTTCTGTTTCATCTTTCCTTAACAATGACAAGCATCTGCTCCCTCCTCTACTCCAAGTCCAGGTAGGATTAACTTATGGAAATACTAGCAGAAAATCTTAAGACTTTTGTGAATTTATTGATATACATAATGTCTTATATGAAACTGTGGGTCTGCACAGTGTGCAGGACTTCAATTATTCCCCTTTCACTGTTAGAATTGTAGATTCTTTTTTCCTCTGGTCTCCTATGGTGGAGAAGGCTATCTTGAATATTGAATATATTAACCCTAAAAATTGCCCTTTCAGAGAGCTGAAACATCAGCTGCTTAAATAATGTAGGCTTTCTTAAAAGATCATGACTTATGGCAGTTTTTCATTTTGCAAACTTTCAACCTTGGCTTGTTTAAAATGTTTCTTTTAAAACTGTGGGAAAAAAAAAAGTTTTAAAGGCTCTGTTTGTTCTGACAAATAGGATTGGATTCCAAAATAATGCACCTCAACGGTGATTTAATTATTGTCAAGAGTGAAATGTATATTTGAGGCTTCAATGTACGTAGTTTAACCCATCTGCGCTATGTGCGATCAGCCATGACACAGCTACTCCTGGGTTTTCATTAGCACCTGTCACTTTCTTCAACATTTCTATGCTAATGTCGGCAGAGCACATCTGAGGATAGCTTCCTAATACACTTTAAAGCATCATTTGTGATGATGGTGTGGATTTACTTTGCTGTGGTTACGAGTCTTATCTCTCTGTGGCCCTGCAGGAGATTTTTCCAGACGGCTCATTTCTATGTGGAGGAGAGCAGCTCTCCACGGGTGGTGGCCAATGAGAATATCCCAATCATCCCTATACCAGGTAAGACATGGTTTTTTTCCTTGAAAATATGAAAAAGTAATTCAAGTTTTTAGATATTTCCGAAGCAAGTATACTAGAGGAATGCTAATATAAAAATAATGGATTAAACTAAGGTGCATAAAGCTTTAAAAAAAAAAAAAAGGATGGAAAGGCATAAAATTTGCTTTTGGCGTTTTCTAACACTGAAGACATATGGAAAATAATATATCTATACACACACACACACACACACGCACACACACACAATAATGACATTATTGCCATATTGCAAAACAGCAACTATTAGTGCTACATTCTGGCCAACACTCTCTCAAGATAGTAATGTAATTAAACTGATCTTTCACATTGAGATAGTATCATTATTTTGAGATGATGGCAAAATAGAATCACTTAATATCACACTTGAGATCATTTTTACATTATTTTGAGATAATGATATAATACTAAAGTAGTCATGACATGATGAGCTCAAAACTGAGGTTATTTCTAGTTGTTAGAGTGAGCAAATTGTGTCTACATAATTCATAAGAATTAAATCAGGTTTTTGACCCATTTACTGAAAACTTGCACTTATTCAAGGTTTGACTGAGGAATTAAAACATGCTTTTTTTTTTGTATGGGGAGCTTTCAATGCCTAAAAAACCATCCATCCATCCATTTTCCGTCACCCTTCTCCCTAACGGGGTCGGGAGTTGCTGGTGCCTATCTCCAGCTGCGTTCCGGGTGAGAGGCGGGGTTCACCCTGGACAGGTCGCCAGTCTGTCGCAGAATGCCTAAAAAACATTGATGCTAAACTTCAAACAAATAAAATAATACATATCACACTAGCCATTTATATGTGCCTGAAAATGTTATGAGTTATTTGAAACCTTGAATCTACAAATTCCCAATTTTGTATTAGGAATGAGTGCAATGTGCCAGCTGTAATATCTCCAGTTTTGAGTGTGTGTGAAATATTAAAATAATTGTTGGTGAAATGACTAACGGTAATTTTTTATAAGCTGGTAAAAAGGAACTATACATGATAAGAATAAGTAGGGGGGATAGCTGTGTTCAAATCAGCTGTATGAAATCTAATGTTTCTTTTCCTCTTTTAACCCATAGAGAGGGTCGTGGGCTTGAGATATCCCATGGGAGTCTTGACTCACATTTAAAAAATCCCCATCAAGCTGATAAAGGCAGACCTCTACACTGTCTCATTAACGGTTTATATAGGGCTTCATGTATTACCTTGACACCTTCGTTTGCAGAGTTTCTGTTCATTTACATGTGAAGTGACTCTTTATGCAGCTTAATAGAAGTTGAGTGACTGGCTTTTCTTTGCACTTAATATCCCGTGCAGCGGTGCGGTGGCAGCTTGTCGATATCAGACTTTACTTTCCCAGTCTCTTAAAGCTCAGGGACATTCCAGGGCAGTGATAGCAGAGCTAGAGCACAGCTTATGCCAGCATTTGCTTTGCATCGTTTGTTCACTGATTATTCGTTGGTTAACTTTGAATTTCTTTGCTCTGTTTGTGTACATTTATTTTATCTTCAAATTTGAAACATTACATGTCATTTAACCATAAATGTGACGATCCATGAGATAAGTTTTAAATACTGAGATCAGACTTTAAGTCTTACTGTTTTTCTGCACCAGAGCCATTTTGATGAATGACCAGAATAATAACTCAGAACTCACCTTTTATGCTGCGACCACTGAAGCACGTGAGGGCCCCACAGGCCTCAGCTGGGAGGGTGTGTTAGTTAAGACGTTGGCTCGACTCAGCAGCCATGACAGCTGAGTCCCCCCGCGATGTTCTGTGCAACGCCGACTGGACTCATCACAGATCCCTCATGTGTGATTTGGAGCTGATTTGGCTCAGATGAAACAGATGCTCCTAAAACCGGACATAGGTGTTTGTGGGGTTATTATGCCAAATGAAATAATAGTTTCTCATTAAAAAAATAACTCTTACTGAGTAGTTTAACATAGCTGATCAATTTCAATATGTGAGTAAATTAAAAGATTGATGCCTATTTTCTAAAAATCTGTTCCTGATTGTAGTAAACATGTAATGGGCTAAATCTGTTGTATATCTCTCCTGCAGATGATATGGACGCCATTCCTGTCAAGCAGTTTGTTAAACACGTCATGGAACTTTACAAAAGCAACATGCAAGGCTTTGCGGAGGAGTTTGAGGTAAATTTTCACAGTTAATCAATGTTGCCGTTGCTATTTACTTTAACCTTTATGTCATCCAGTAGTGAATTTACCGGCGATGCAAATAGAGCCTTTACAGATACCAAACTGGGCCTCCTAGATTTTTCACAATTTGTCACATTACAACCTAAGAAATCAATATATCTTATTGAGATTTTCATTGCACGTACAGCTGGAAGCGATTTGGGTTTTGTTTCTGCTGGCCTTTTATATATAAAGTCTGAAATTCCTGCCCACTTTTGTTTGCAAGATTTCACAGATTGAATGGAATGTATATTTTGCCAATAATATTCTAAGTGTTTCCCACAACTTGATAGTTAGATTTATGACTTGACTCCAATGAGGTCATTCTACAGTGATAAGTTCACACTACAATAATATGACACTATGAATGTAGGGCATTTAAGTGGAAGCATGCAAGGGCGATTTCCTCATTTCAAACGATGTGTTGAAACAGCAACACTGGTGGGTATGTCACAGTAAAAATGGTCAAGGCTTTAAAGACAGGTTGCAGTATCAGCCTCTATGAATATGAAATCAGTTCTGTGTTGATCATGCAGGAACATAATTTGTTGATCAGGTAGTCTGGGATTGTCACTGTACCAATCACAAATTCTGTATAGACAAAAAACACACCAGATCACACTCACACTGTAAAACCACCGCCAAAGCCTCATCTTTATCTGGCTGCTACATAATGTTTCTTTAACGTCTCTAACATCATCGGCAGACATCATCTCTGCTCAGATTTTTATCAGAGAACAGCTTAGATCCTCCGTGGCCCATGCAAGGCGAAGATGCCTGTGCCAAATGGTGTGATTGGGTACCCTTGCAGGTCATCTAGCACGGCGACCTCAGTGATGTAAATGATTTGGAATGGGTTGTTGCAACATTTTGTTGTCTCTCACTTCAATTAAATATGTCAAGAGTTGAGGGGGATTAATCTTCCGCTGACGATGAAACGGTGATCTATGCCATTCTGTGACTCTCCCAGTCTTGCTATATTTCTATTGCAACCTGAGAATGTCCTGTTTGAATTCTTGCAATGGTGAAGTACTGTTAATTAGCTGTTAGGTTCATCTTCTTTTGATATCAAAACATGAGCAGTATGATGAGGAGGTCTAATTGAACCAGGAAATGTAATGGTCGATTCATTGATCAAATACTTGTTGTGAATTCTGTCATGAAGCATCAAAAAGTAGTAAAACATTGAATAGTTGAACATGTACATTCGTAAGTTTAGCGACTGTCAAATTAGGTTCACCTGTAAAAGTTGTGCTGCATTTTAGGTTCATCCTGAAATTTCACCCGAAAGTCTACTATACCTAACTTTTTGAGAGCCGTATAAATATGTTTTTATCTAAACCCTTTTATTGTTGGTCTGGCTGTGTTTTAGGGCTACCATCTAGCTGGAAACTGAGCCTCTACCCTCATCTGAGATATTTTATTGTCAAGGTTTTCTTGCAGGATTGCACTGTAATTTGTGCTGTAACGTTTTCTCAATGGCTTTCTTCTTGCCTCTCTGCCATGAAAGCAATATTTATAGAGAGCAAGACAAATAAGTTGTCCTTTGCCTACCTCAGCAGCTCCTCCAGAGTTACCATGGCCACCTTCTTCTCTAACCCATCCGTCCATTTCCCAGCTGCTTTAAAAGTGAGACTAAAGTACACACAAATGGACTCGGTTTTCTTGTTAGCTGACAATTGGATTTTGTCTGACAAACTGCTGAGTGCAGATTGTGTTTGTGAATTTTTCAAGCTCTGCAAAGCAGGTTGCATGTGAACACCAGCTAGAAATCACTGTATTCCTATGTTTGTATGTGGAGTCACAAAATTTGACCAGATGGTCTGGAGAAAGATGGAGAGAGCGGGAGAGAGCGATCAGAGGGATGGAGGTTAATTAGAGAAGGCTCTTTCTGCTGGTTCTCTGGATGGGAACACATTTTTTTCTGTGTAACTAGGTTAAGAAAGAAGGCAAAAGCTTCGCCCCCAGAGTATTCCCTCTAATTGGGGTCAGGCGGTGTGAGGCTGGTGTGCATGGTTTCTAAATGCACCAGGATGGAGCCCTGTTTGGAAGTGACTGTATTTTGTGGGTGGGTGATCACACCACGGTGTAGTAGGGGGGAAAATAAGGAACTCTTGCTCTGCTGAAGCGTCTTTGACCATGAAGGCACTGAACTCCTGGAATCTCATTTATATATGCAAAGCGTTTAGGGTATAATGTCCTCTTTCAAAAGAACAAGAACAGTATCCCAACAATTCCTGTTCTTACAAGGCAGTCTTTACAGTTTATTGGAGGCCTAGCAAGCTAATACTATTAGCTCCTCTCTTCTTGCTTAATAAAATCCATTTCTGTCTATTTTTTTCTCTCCCCAGGAGGTCCAGCGCTCCACAGTCGACTTAAAAATCACTGCAGAACATTCCAATCATCCTGACAACAAGCACAAAAACAGATACATCAACATTGTAGCCTGTGAGTCGGCTGTGAAATCTGATTAGAACGTCTGCCGCTGTGGGATTCAATAATGTTTTTATTCCAGGTTTTTATCCTTTTCATAATAAGAAATAAAAACGTCCATGCCTCCTTCTTACTTTCTTCAGATGACCACAGCAGGGTGAAATTGCGAGCTTTGGCAGGAAAAGATGCCAAACATTCGGATTACATCAACGCCAACTATGTGGATGTGAGTTAGATTTTTTTTTTTTTTCATTTCACTCATGGCTACTTTAGATGTTTTTTTTTTTGTTTTTTTTTTTTTAATGCTGGTTTCAGCTTGGTTATCAGAGCATGAGCTGTGAAAGAATCATTCCCACTGCTGAACACCATGTGGCAGTTTTATTTAGGATATCAACCAAGGTGTCAAAGCTGCAAAATTGTATCCGCCATGTATTTCTGATATCAAATCGGCCACATATTTCTTCTAGTTTGTGGGAATAATGTATTATAAGGATTGCATCTTATCAGCAAATAATCCCATTTCAGGGCTACAACCGTCCCAGGGCTTATATCGCTGCTCAGGGTCCTCTCAAGTCTACGTTCGAGGACTTCTGGAGGATGGTGTGGGAGCAGAACACAGGAATCATTGTCATGATAACCAACCTTGTGGAAAAAGGGAGGGTAAGGTCACCCCATTTACTCCCACGCCAGAGACATCCTGGTTCTCTTACATGCGCTGCTCACACTGCTGTTTGGCTCTCGTGTGTTGCAGAGGAAATGCGACCAGTACTGGCCAACGGAGAGCAGCGAGCAGTACGGAAACATCGTGGTGACGCTGAAAAGCACCAAAGTGCACGCCTGCTATACTCTGCGTCGGTTTCTCATAAGGAATACGAAAGTTAAAAAGGTAACTCAGTGCAGAACAAAACGTGTAGCCTTTCTGTATCTAAAGATTTAAATGTTCATTTTTTTTTTCCTTAAAAGACAGGTAGAGATGCGTAAATGTCTCAATACAAAGATTATCTGTTATTCAATTCAAGAAATGGCAGTATTTCCTCTATTATTGCTGTAATTAACTTTTAGTATCTTTACTATTCTATTGAATTTATTTATTAAATCACTTATCTGCCTTTTTTATTCATTCCTGTATTTTTTAATTTTTTTGTTAAATTTTTATTTACTTTCTTTTTTACTTATTCCTTTTTTTATTATCTTATAAAAATTTATATTCAAAGGCAACTTTTTAAATTCTTTTTATTTCTATGTGCACCCCTCCAGCTGCCCTCTCCTGCTTTCTTTTAGCTGATGACTGCTTTGCGTCTTTCTTTTACATTCATGTATGATTTATCGCTGCTCATCTATCCCTCAGCCTCAGAGTGCGGAGATAAATACAAAGGGAAGGATTTATCTAATTATTTCTGAAGCTTTTGTGGGCTTATTGGTTGATGTGCTATTTATACATTTCTGCCTGTCTTACTTCTGCCAAGGAGGTGCTTTGTTCTGTTTTTGTTCTCCAAGTTGTTTAAAAGATGAGGAAACACTGTGAATAAAAATGTGACTACTGGTTGGACACAATATATCAGTTGTGATTCTTTTTTTTTTTAACCTGAACTTTTGCTTTAAGTTCAAATTTATTTAATTTATGTTTCTTTTTTTGACCATTTAGTTTTGCAGAGATAATAAATTCCTACATCTATCCATCCATGTATCGTTCTATTAATTTGTTCATCTATTTGTCCTCCTATGCATTTATCTGTTTGCCCATCCATTCAAACTTTTGTCTATTCATCCATGCATCCATTCATTATTAAGCACAGCTCTAAGGTCATTATTAGTAGAGACAGATTGCATGAACTTTACTACCACAATGCACTATCATAATAAGCAAATTAAACTATTTCTATTTAGCTAAATATGTTAATAATAAAAATAAATATTATTATTATTCAAATATTCTGGCTCCATTCAGGCTGAATACTCTATCCCATGGATTCTGTCGCTCCATGGCTGCAGAGTAAAGCTTCAGAACTGCATTTTCCCCTTACTTAACTTGCTTGTTTTCATACTTCAGGGTCAGAAGGGGAACCAGAAAGGGAAGCTTAATGAACGCATCGTGATCCAGTATCACTACACTCAGTGGCCTGACATGGGAGTACCGGAGTATACCCTCCCTGTCCTCACTTTCATCAACCGCTCCTCAGCGGCTCGTACTGCAGACATGGGTCCCGTCCTGGTGCACTGCAGGTACATCCTCAGCACTGAGCTCCAGGGCTGAATGAGTGATCTAGATGGGCAGTCAGACACATTAATGATGATTTGCTTTTAATCTTTCCCTCTGAACATCCACTCACACCACTTTGCGCTCTGCTCTTCAGTGCAGGGGTTGGGCGCACGGGAACGTACATTGTCATCGACAGCATGCTGCAGCAAATCAAGGACAAAAGCACAGCCAGTGTCCTGGATTTTCTCAAACATATACGCACACAACGCAACTACCTTGTCCAGACAGAGGTAAGGTGGCCGAACTTGTCTGGGAAGTCTGGAAAACCCAATTTCTCCCTTTAAAGGTCAGCTGTGATTTAAGATGGGAGAGCAGTTATGAAGTTTATTCAGTTTGATACTCAGAGCTCAGGTAAAGGTCACGCTCACTGCAATTTTCAGTGCACTGCAGAGTTCAAGCGTTTACACACTCTTCATAATAACGATGACCGTATTACACCGGAGGTGGCCCACTCTGGCTCTTCTCAGGCTGAACACTGCACTCCTCAAATCATGGACTCTTACAGCATGAGCAAAATGGAAGACAGGCTGCAGAGAAAAAACAGCACACTGTAAATCCACAATATGGATTTACATATTGTCTGATTGGTCTGAAATTTTCTTTTGTTATTTTTTCCTATGTGTAGAGAAATGGAAATCTTAAATGAAAGTCTAAAAGACATGTATTGTTTCATTTTCCTCTCCAAACATTTCTAAAAAGTCTTCTCAACTGACTCGTGGTTCATATAAAGCCTTTTAAATATTTTATCATCCCAACTCTACAATTACCCCTTATAAATGACAATGAAGCAGTCATTTAAACAGCTATTAATAAAGCTGTAAAAATGTATTAACTCTTTGCTGTTGCTGCAGCATATCACTGAGAGGATGACAGCTTCAAGTAACCGGTAACTTCAACATTAAGTCTTTAATAAGTGTTTTTTATAACATCCTGTAGCTGAACGGTAACTTTTCTTTCTTCTTGCTCGTAGTGTTTTGTACAGCGTTTGCTTTTGATGCTTTGAGCAAAAAGGCCCAATAACTGACAGAGAAAAAAGAAACGTTGAGGCTAGTGTACTCACCAATTCACATCTGCTTCAATCTAATTTCTATTTTCGGGGGTTTTTAGGAGTTAGTCGATGTGTACATAGATCTCAGTACTTCTATTGGTTCTAGAACGGCAATATTTTGTGCTCATAAAGCCATTAAGGTTTTATTCAAAAACTTTGGTAAAGATTGCGTCCCCAGAACGCAATCCTACTAGCCGTGCGGTCTGGGGATGCACGTCTCTGGAGTTTAGAACGCGATAAAAGTCAGTGAAATAAAACGAATACAGCAATAACACCACCACATTGTTTTCAAAGCAGTTAAAAGTCTCTCCAAACTCTGCGAAAATGTGCAGGTTGAGTTGATTTAAAATGACCTCTGCCGATCCGAATTTAGATTACAACTTGTCATCTAATGAGATAATTTATTGGATTTCCATAGCTGCTAAACTCCGAAACTGCAATAAAACCAGTTCTAATTTTGAGGCAGTTTGTAATAATCCACAGCTATTGAATTGTTACTTCCTGCAAGATCTCTCTTGTTGTAACTACGCAACAGCCTTTCAAACTAAAATTGATGGTTAACAATCCTGAGGTATTGTGGTTGCTTTAGTTGGTATCTTAAGCCATAAACAGAAAGTATATGTTCAAACTTTACTAGTTAGAATCTCCTGAAAATGCTTTGGTAAGAGTGTTTCTGTATCTACAGAGACCCTTGAAAGCAGAAGTGCACGCTTTCCATTAGGTTGGTGGATTTTTTCGATTGTAAAACACTGATATTCCGCATGGGTGGCTGGTTTTAGATGTTTTGTTGGCAAAAAAAAAAAAAAAAAACTGAACTCTGGTCATGCAATTTAAAGTAAACAGAAAATATAACTTGCAGAGGAGGATAAACTGGACGAAGCAAAGGGCTGGAAATATTGAACTGACGATACATCTTCAGCCTCCTTCACGCATTCTTAGCATTCCTGTTTCTGGATAGATTTCGACCTACATTTGCCACAGAGGAAAACAATATTATCCAAGAAATAATGGCTCCTGAAAAGATGTTCTTCAGTTTAATTGCATCTTAACATTAACCCTGATTTCATTTTAGTAAAATTTAGCAAATTACTTTTTGGTCAGTACAGCAGGGGAAAAAAATCAGTTTATCTGGCATCCCTAGATTCGACTTTAAATTACACACTTCTGAAATTGTACGTTTCTAAAACCTTGTGACATTTTAATACCTGAAACCCACATCTGTTCTCATAAAACAACCAGCTACCTTAATGTTCACAGAAGTAATCATGTGGTAATTTGTCATATCTTTGGATTGTCCACAAGTGGTTATTGCAAGTTAAAACCAAACAGTGTTATAAAATATATAACGATACATTAAGTTACCTAACAAACAAGGTATATATCACTTTAATAGGAAAAAGAACCTACTATTAAATAACTTACTTTCCTTTCAGGAGCAGTATGTTTTCATCCACGACGCGCTGATGGAGGCCATCCTCAGCAGAGAGACGGAGGTGCCGGCCTGGAAGCTGCACGGCTACGTCAACGGCATCCTGACGCCTAACTCGACTGGCCGCACACGGCTGGAGAAGCAATTCAGGGTGAGTGGAAGCAGCCTGAGCTGTCTCACCAACAGCCGGATCTGAGGTGGTCCGCTGATCACAAACTTAATAGCAACACGCTCGACAGCTTTTCTGCTACTACACTGAAAGTGACTTTGATGTTAGCTTCATAAAATCATGTCTGTCACCTCTGTTGCGTTACGCAAAGTTTGATGAATGTTTCATCTAGCTGCGGCTCTTTCAACATCAAGAGAGGAAAGAAAATAATTGCTCACATAAAGTCACTTATATCTCAGTTTCCACACTTGTCATTAAAATAGAAGTGGCGCTGTTAATTTCGAGTTGTGTGTCATTCCTCGTGCTTGCGCTGGACTTCCTTTGACTTCCAGAGCCAAAATTTGATATTGAATTACTTTTTTTTTTTTTTTTTTCTCTCCCAGCTGCTGAGTCAGTGCAACACACGGTTCGTCGAGTGCTTCAGCGCTCACAAAGACTGCAACAAGGAGAAGAACCGCAACTCCTCAGTTGTTCCCTGTGAGTATTTACCGCAGCCTCCTCACTCTGGACCCGTAGGTTGAGCAAATAACCAATCACGTCACTCCGTAATGCACATTTATTTCCTTTATCAGCCTGTGAATTATTAAGACAATTCCTGCTCCAAATTTAGAATCCATTTCCATAATCCTATAAGTTAATCTTTCTGTGCATTCTCAGCACCCTGTCAGGAGAAAAAGGAGGTACTTGTTGCTATGGCAACAGCAAGGACTGATAATGAATGTGTGCATTATCAGCGGGCGTGATATAAAAGACGCTTGGGTTGGGATTTAAAGCTTGTTTTTTGTTTTTTTTTCTCTCTGTGCCTCAACAGCGGAAAGAGCAAGGGTTGGACTCACCACCCTTCCTGGCATGAAAGGAACAGATTACATTAATGCATCCTACATAATGGTACAGTGTTGACAATTAATGAGTTGCTTTTCTGTATACTGAGCCATTAAGCTTCTGCTGAGAAAATGATGGGTTGAGCAAAAGGCTAACTGTTCCACCTCTGTCTACTCAGGGCTACAACAGAAGTAATGAGTTCATTATTACCCAGCATCCTTTGCCCCACACCACCACAGACTTCTGGAGGATGATTTGGGACCACAATGCTCAGATTATCGTCATGCTGCCTGACAACCAGGGGCTGGTGAGTGAGCGGCCATGAAAAATAGAATCATTTAAGTGTTTGTGTGGAGAAGGAATGCTGATGAATAATTAGCGGAGGATTTAAATAATGTGCGCGTCACCGCTCTCCCCTCAGGCCGAGGATGAATTTGTTTACTGGCCGAGCCGAGAAGAGGCCATGAACTGCATCGCTTTCACCGTAACTCTCATCAGTAAGGACAGACTGTGCCTCTCCAATGAGGAGCAAATCATCATCCACGACTTCATCTTGGAGGCCACGCAGGTACCTGCTAACCCTCATAATTGTTAATGAGGAGTTGTTCAGTCGCTGTGAGTGGAATCTTTAATTAAAATCATAAAGTCAAGATTCGTAGTCTGGAAATATCTGGAAAAGTGGAATTTTATTCATCCAATTTTCCATTCATAAAAAAGTATTCTGACCCTTTTGAATATATAAATGTTATATGTAAACATCCATTGTCCTTTTGCAGGTTCCATGTTAAAATCTGACTGAAGAAGAAATATCTGCTGTACATTTGCAGTACAAAAATTAAATAATGTGTCTGATAAAATATTTCTGTTGGACATGAAGGAAATGTGAGAAACGTCTTCTTCTGTTCTCATCAGGATGATTATGTGCTGGAGGTGAGACACTTTCAGTGCCCCAAATGGCCAAACCCGGATGCCCCTCTCAGCAGCACCTTCGAGCTCATCAATGTCATCAAGGAGGAAGCCAGGACTCGAGATGGTCCCACCATTGTGCATGATGAGTATGTTCCCTTCCCTCCCAAAGTTTAGAAACAAGAAAGGTTTTGTAGGGGAAATGTTATGTCCAGGGAAATAAAGAATCTGCTTAATTTTAATAAAGATATTGATCTTACCTGTTTGTATCTTGGACTAGAGTGAAGCAAATTATCTTCTTTTAATTTCTGGGGGTTTAGCACAAGTAGGATTAAGATTAAAGGCAATGCAGTAAATTTTGAGTGCTTTTCGTTCCTCTGGGTTTTAAAGTCCTTAAGTGTACATCACCACTTATCATTTTAATGCCCCATAATGAAGAAAAAAAAAAGAGCCTAAAACTCTTGTAGATTCCCAGCTGATGCCCCTCCTACATGTATCAGTGTCTGCAGCATCTCATCTGCCATTAATGGGACGCATCTCCCGGTCTGTCTGCAGCTCATTAAATTGTTTTCAGAAGTCGTGACAGTAAATGTTTTGTCTTCTGAAAGGGGCAGAGCCTTGAAATAAAATGTAAAATCCAACATCCTGTTTAAAGCGAGGAACACTCGGTGTAACCTTGTTGAAGAACACTTGACAGCTGTTGCGATCTCACAGTGAACATCTCCTTCTAGGTGTGGAGCCGTGTCAGCGGGCATGCTCTGCGCCCTCACCACGCTGTCCCAGCAGCTGGAAAGCGAGGGCGTCGTTGACATCTATCAGGTGGCCAAGATGATCAATCTCATGAGGCCGGGGGTCTTCACTGATATAGTAAGTTTGACAAAACAGAAACTTTCTGTTGTTTCATTTCTTACTAACCGTGTGGAGGGATTGTTTCTGGACACGTTTGTTCTTGAAGCTGTTGGACTTGTTCAAGCCTGCTGCCCCCAAGTGGCCAAATCACCATTTCATATGGTCCGATAAACACTTAAAGGCCCACTGTGACAAATATTAGCAGATGCTGCATTTTACAAGCTATAAAATAACTATTGCCAAGCTATGTTTAACATATGTATTTGATTTTTCTGGGTCACAGTAACCCCACAGTAAAGCATTTGTAAATTGGCCACTGGTTTCCACACACATGAGTATTAAAGCTAATTTCTTTTAGCTACAACATCTTGTGGGGGTTAAAAACGACCGTCTTTTCTTACTTTGTTCTGTGCTGAGATTATCAGTGATAGACCAGTTAGAAAGGCAAGTGGGAAGAAAAAGATGTGTTGATTTCGTATTTTTCAAAAATAAAAGTGTGACATATGTATTCAGCCCTTATTACTGTAATAAATGGAGATAACATCAAGTTATTCCAACTGTGGCCGGATGTTTGCTGATTAAATTGTCTACCTGGATGTGATCTAATCTCACATAAACAGCTGTTCTGTGAAGGACTCAGAGGTTTGTTGGTGAACAAATAGCATCAAGAAAACTGAGGAAGGTAGCTGATAAAGACGTGGAGGTTTTAAACAAAATTATATTTTTAAAGCAATATCCCAAGATTCCCTGCATCTCACAGGTCACTGTTAAATCCATGATTTGAAAATGAAATGAGGTGAAAACTTTCTGCAGAGGTTCACAGTTCAGGTGTGAGAAACTCATGCTCCACTCAACATAACCTTTATACCCATCACTTTGAAACACTGCCGTGGCAGCATCATACGGTGGGATGCTTTTCTTTAGGGGACATGAAAAAAGATGACAAATGCAGGGCAAGAAATCCATAAAGAACATCTCTTGGTCTACAAAAGAGGACACCGACTCCAAACATCGAGTCAGAGCCACAGAGGGGATGGCTTAGATCAAAGCATATTCATGTGTTAGAATGGCCCAGTCACTATCCCGACCTAAATTCAATTAGGAATCTCTGGCATGACTTGAAAACTGGTATTTATAGACGCTCTTCATCCACTCTGTTTGAACTCTGTTCTGCAGAAAAAGAATGTGGAAATTCTCTGTTTCTGGATGTAGAAGACACCCAAAACACCTGCCACAGTAATTACAGCTAAAGCTCCATCTACAAAATGAAGAACACGATGTACAAATAGACCCACACAGTTTTTGTTTTTTTTCATTTATTTTTTTTAAATGAGATTTGTTTTGCATTGACTTGACAATCATGCACTACTTTGTGCTTTGTTTGATTTTTGTGCTGCTTATGATTTCTGCTAATGTCTTACGTGTGCGGCTGCAACTACTGTGGGTTATTCTTAAACAGATGTTATTTGCCAGCAGAGCAAAATAAGTTCGATTAGTCTTGTTTGTGCAGACCACCTGGTGATCGGAGCAGGAGACCAGTCCAAAGGTCTCAGAAAGACCCTCTGCTGATCCTCAACATAAGAATCAATCAAGAAGTGAGGCTTCTCACCCTGGAGATCACAGAGCTAAGAGAGCAAAAATTGAGGTTACTGTAGACTGTGGCGACTGATTGGGGGCCTGACCTCCGGGTCTTCACGGTCAGAGTGTTACTTAGAAGAAAGATGCTTTTCAGAGTAAAAGTCCAGTTTAAATCAAACCTGGACACGTTGAATGTTCTGAACAGGGACCGTGTCTTGTTAACTTTTTAATATTTCTGTTTGTTTGCACAGGAGCAGTACCAGTACCTTTACAAAGCCATGCTGAGCCTGGTCAGCAACAGAGAGTGCAGCCTGAGTCCCACTCACACGGACACTAACGGAGTTGTGGTGATTGCAGACGAGTCGGACCCTGCGGAGAGCATGGAGTCGCTCGTCTGAGAACATTCCTGCAGGCACTTAATTTGTAAAAAAAAACAAAACAAGACAAAAAAAAAAAAAAAAAAAAACACCAATCCAAGAACTTTTCTGAGGCCTTTTTGCCAGACTATTGATTAAATGAATAACCTTATTACTTTTTATATTGATAAAAAAGGTTTTTTGATATTTATGTTTTTTTTTTTTGTTTTTTTTTTCGGTCCTTTATTTCTTGTCTTTAATGTTCTCCTGCTGAGCGTTTGCACCTGTTTAAGTTGACATGAGGAAAAAGCAGCTCTGTCCACTTTGCACTAAACTATCAGTGTTACTGCCTACACCCAGCGAGTGGAACAAAACCTCGGGGTGGGGGGGTGGGGGGATTTCGGACCGCATCGAGACAAAACCTGAAGCATGAAGACCAGGATGAGTTGAGGCGATCCACCTAAAGTAAAGTCTTAAACCACTTCAACACACTGTTTCATAGCCCAGTATGTATTTTTTGGTTACAGTTTTCTGGCTCCACCCCTCTTTTTATCATGTGAACAGACTTTCAGCTGCTTCTACATTAATGTCCCAAAATCACACTGCTGTCTTGTAAAATGTACTTATGGCTTTTTTTTTTGTTAAAATATGTTGCAACATCTAATGTGAACATTTATTGCTTTTTACAGGGATTTATATTGTTGTATTGTTTTGTAATATATATATACATATATATATTATCTTTAATAGCCCTGTTATGTTTATTTCTGTACTACTAGATCCATATTCCTGAAGGAGGTTCTGTAGCTTGTCATGTATGGCCTGCAAATCTCCAGCCTGATATTATTTTCAAAACTTTTGTTGTTGCTTCTCTAACCTCAGCAAGTCACAGCTCAGCGGTTAACACGCGTATCTGTACCGACACAACGCAATGCCTACGAGAAAACACAAAAACAAAAAAAACAAAAAAAGATTCACTCTGCACAAAGTTTTTCATGATTTATTTTGAAGCGTTTTGTCGCAATGTAATTCGAATCTGTTCCCGGCACTGATCAACAAGCGGAGTCATTTTAAAATCAAGGTGAAAACAAATTTTTTTGTTGGGTTTTTGCAAAAACTTTCCACATCAGTTTCATTTGATCAAAGCATTTTTGGGCTTGTTGATACCTCTGATTGTTTTTTCTGCCAAGCTGCTATGAGTCACAGACTTCTCCATATTGTGTTGTTTTCAGGACATTCCTGCAGACATTCAACTGCAGCAACACTTGATAGTTTTGTTTCAGTTTACTGAAGACGAGCATCTTCACTTGATCCTCCTGTGAAGATTTAATTCAGTGCCTTGGAAGTCATCCCAGTCTCTTAACTGGTCCATTTATTTTAGCAAAAATGTTACCATGAAATTCAGTATTTTTACATATATTTTGACATGTTAATTAGGTTTAAATTCAGAGCCAGTCTGAGGCATAAGCAAAATAAGCTGCTGCATACGTTCTCCAAGCCTGTAGGATCTCCAAAGAACATTTTATGTCTCACACTTAATAAATCTCAAATATTATTTTCTTGTTGTTTGCTGTTGACAAGAATGAGATAAGTTTTAAATCCGGTATGTTCTTTTTTAAAATAGTAGATTGCTTAAACTAAATAAATAGGACCTTCAAATGATTTAGATTTTAAAGGAACGGTACTGGTATGTTTATAAATAGGACAGAAAAAATATTTTTTTTCTCACACATTCAAATGTTTTAGATCAACAGACAATGGTAGGCTTAGTAAATACAAAATGTAGTTTTCAATTAATTATTACATTTATTATCATGCCTTGCACCCAAATCATCATGAAGAAAAAGTTGCCATAAGTGGTTGAGACATTCTTGATGGCAAAAACTACCATCAAATGGTTGCGTTGACTGGAAATCACTCCTTTTTTTTTATCCTTTGGGAATTTTTTATTTTTTATTTTTGCATACTCCATTTATTTCATATGCATTTTAGAAATTTAAGAAGCATGAACAAACTACCTACCTGCTCACGGTCATGGCACAGCCTCTCAATTAATTTAGGTCCAGACATTGACTGGATTTCTCCAAAATGTTATTTTTGCTCAGACTGCTATTTATTGTTGAACCATGAACACTGATCTTAACCATATGCCATGCTTTAGATGTTAGTTTCTTCTGTAATTTTCTGGTTGAGATGTTGATGTTGAGGGCTTGGATTAATTTTGGTATAAACACTCTCTGGAGTTCTACATGATTAGAAAGGTAGTTTGTAAGCCTTTCCAGAAAGACAGAGATTTATGTCTTTGTTTCTCTTCTGTTTCTGACTATCT
Organism: Poeciliopsis turneri; assembly: GCA_922788865.1. NCBI lineage: Eukaryota > Metazoa > Chordata > Actinopteri > Cyprinodontiformes > Poeciliidae > Poeciliopsis > Poeciliopsis turneri. Next base: position 736,938 of record CAKLNU010000556.1, on the reverse strand, counting down.
TTACATTGGTGCATGATGCATTGCTTTGTAAAATCATTTAATGTACTTGTCACTAAATAGGTTCTATTTAAGTGATTTTTAAGGATATCTTTTTCCCTTAGCAAAATAAATTGCTACTTGAAAGCTGTTTTTTCACTTTAGTCTGGAACTTTTTCTCCAGTATTAAAATGTATTTGACGATCTGCAATATTCAAATATGATAGAAGAAATGTGTAAGGAAAGAATGCTTTTTCACAGCACTCTACTACAAAACCATGTAAGATGGTTCATACTGACTAGTAGGTTGAATTAAGAGTTACTAAATTAATTTCTGCCTGTGGCCACATTGAACCTTGGGTCCACCTTGCTTATGTAGTGGCACATTTAATTTTTTTTTTTTTTTGCAGTCATCAGACATATGTTTTTGATTATGCATCCAAATTTAATCACATAAAGAAAATATTCTTTGACGTTATTTAACTTTTCCATAATTTATAGAATTTATTTTCACCTTGACATAAGCGTCTGCTGATCAGTGTCTCATAAAAAAAACAAACAAAAAAAAAAAGAACTCTGTGAATAAATAAAACACGAAAAAAAAAAAAAAGTAATAATCCAAGGGAGGTGAAAACTTTTCTATAGACACTGTACTTTCCTTCTTGGTGGGTTGATGCTTTATTTGTAACCAAAGATGTGGTTCCAGTTTGCGACATGTTAAGTGGTTTTGTCCTAAAATCTATTTAACCGACGAGCGTTTGAAATCAAATTGTTCCGTACAGATTTTCCAGTGTCAGAGGTGTGAATTTTAACCAGAGTTTAAGCATGTTTCTGTTTGAGCCTCAGGAACTTGCCTTCCGGAGAAATTTTACTTTTGTGATGCTTTCCTCACTCTAGTAAACAAGGTTACAAATTCAAACTGTAAAATTGTATTTTATCCAGGCCGAAATTCCGTCTCTGCGTTATTTTGTGGCTATAATTATAATCCCTTTTCAACCCTGAACTTGAGTCTCTGGTTTATTTGTGTGTTTTGTTTTTTTTTTATTATTATTATTTATTTATGAAATCTCTAAAGAAAAATAATGACAATACTTCACTTTCAAAATGCCAGTGAAGCCCTCATGTTCCAACCTACTTTTGGAACAAATTTTATTACCTTTCATTTCTTCCAGAAATGTATTCTCTTAATGTCTGCAAAGAAATCCCTACAGGGATTTTGACAGGATCTTCCTGACATTTACTTTGTGGTCCAGGGAGACGGAGTTGGCTCATTTTGGCTTGGTCAGTGGTTTAATCTATTTAGAAATTATAAATGTTCTCTTCCATCATGTCATGTTTGTATTTCAGTATCCTACTTTATTACTCTGGTATCATGAAATGATTAAAGTGTGGTGTCGGTTGTGCTGCATCAAAGATTGATGCTTTGACTTAAAGTCAAAGACAAATCCTGTATCTCTTATCGCCCCCTGCTGACAGAGAACTGGGATCGCTTATGTGTAAAAATAAATGATAGAAAATACCATGTAAGAGTGGTGTAATAACGGGTGAATGCAGTTTTTTTTTCACAGTGCAGCGCAGTTTAAGTGTTTCGTGTTGTTTTACAAGCACATTTCTTGTAACTTATCATGCGTATCATCTTGCAAAGTGAAGCTGAAAAGTGCCAAAAAAATAGACCAAAACTTAGATACATAACAGCTTAAACAGATACACTGAGTTTGTCTGTGATGAAGGTTCTGGACTTCACAATATCCATCAGAAATCTAGATCTCTATTCTGATTTGTGCAGAAATATATTTTCAAAAAGAAAAAAGTCACAATCCACACCTGCACTCTGTAAATCAGAAAACCACTAACAAGTCAATTCTTTAAAATAATCCAGTCCAAAAACTGAAACTCATAGGAATTAATTATCTATGCCTGAGCAATGTTTTAAAATGAAAAGATAATTGAAAGAAAATCCATCTTTAGCCATCTAAAGTGTTTTTTTTTTTAAGTGATGTTGCTTTTGTGGCTCCATACAAATTGTATTTACCTGGACCAGAGGGAAGAATGCCTCTTAGGGTTGTATAGGTTGCTTATACCTGGTCTGCATCATTGTGGAAGTTTTTCAGCAGACAGTCAATTACCAGAAAAAGATAATTAATGAAGAAGGTAGCTACTTAAAGTGCAATATCCAAACGTATCAATAAAAAGTTTAGTGGAAGGAAGAAGTGTTTCAGAAAATGAGGTTTCGAGCAAAATTATTTCATGCCTCCCTGTGCGTCAAGGCTACGTGTTTTTTGTTTCTCCCAGTAGAGACCTGCATACACTGCATAACATAATATATATATATATATATATATATATATATATATATATATATATATATATATATATATATTACCTAGTTAATTACTTTGGTCTCCCTAACCTAAACTGACCAATTCTTTCAAAGGAAGCTTAGAGACACAAACTTGACAGCTGTTATTAAAGCAACATGTGCTTTCTTAGTACCTCAGCAGACATAAATGCTAATCAATTCCATGCCAAATATGTAATGTTGTGATGGAGCAAACTTTAGTCCATGTTCATCGATAAAAGTGGGGGGATGGAAAAAATACTAGCTGTAATTTTGGCAGACTTATGCAACCAAGTCTGTTATGCAATTAAAATGATTTTTTTTTTTTTTTTTAAAGTGTGGTTATTAAATTAAGCATAATAATTTTATCAGTAACCAGCTTAATCTAAAAAATGTGTTAATCTCTATAAATGGCTAGCAAAACTTGTCCAACTGTTGATAAATGTTTGGTGACAGAATATTTCCTGAGGCCACAAATGTTCCCTGGCTGCAGTCTGGACTCCCCACAAATGAGTTTCACTTTTTCAAATAAATTACTTTAAAAGATTCAATTTTCTGTCAAGCTATTCTAACGTAGTGATATACAACTGTGTAACTGGTCCAGTCTGAAGTTGTTTGGAAAAGCTGTTAAACAGGACAGAAGATGCACATGTACAGTAATTTTTATTTAGAGGCCACAGCTCTTGCATATTACAACTGTTGGCTTTCATAAGGCAAAAAAGCAAGAATGAATCCACCAGCTAGTTCACACAGAAAACAGAAAGCATTTAGGGGGAGGGTAGGAACCCACAGGCATGCAGCGATGGCTCAGAATGCAATGTACAGCATTTTTATATTTATATATATTTATATAATATATACAAAACAACAGTGAGACCCAAACAAATGCCAGACATCTCATTCTACACAATTACAGAACAAAGACAGACCAACTTTTTTTTTTTTTTCAATAAAAAAAATTCTTTTTGCTCTTTTTTTGTCTGTAAAAGTGCAACTCAATTAAAATAGAACCTGTTTCTAGGCCTTTTTTAATGTTGAAATAAAAATAGAATCTTCCAAGTTATCAAAATGGATCTATGGGCATATTGCATCTCCTGAACACCCACCCGAAATTCAAGATTCCACGTCTAATTTAGTAATCGAGGTGGGACCACGTAGCGTCGACACATGATAGGAAATGCAGGTCTGGACTTACTGTCGGTGGTAGCAACAGTGAGCGGACGACACCTCATCTGGATCAGCCGTAAACAAATACAGTTTTTTTTTTTTTATTAGTATTTTCAGTTCAAAGCAGTTGGCATTCACTTAAAAACAGACAAGACAAAGAAAAGGGTCCACACACTCATCATCACGACAATGTACCATTAATGAATGTAGAATACGACAAAGAAGCGCCATATAGGTTTGCATTGGACAGGGACACACCGATTAATCTCACTCAACATTGTCAAACAAATGGTTCTCCATATTGCTTAGTTAACACATAGAAATGAATTTAGAAATGAATGAAGACCAAAGATAGGTGCTATCTTTATTATGACACAGCTAAACTGCCAATCATGGTTATTTTTAACATTTTTCTTTAGACTTTTTTTTCTGTATAATTTCTATATTTATATTTAATATTTCCTTCAGAGGCAAGTCGAGCTGACAAAGAGGTCCTAGAGTGGCTATCTGAGTTGGTACATGCATCAGTAACCAGGCTAAAGTCAAAAGTGTGAAAGGGAGGGAGGTGGACGGGAGAGACGGGCGATTTTGGACAGACAGACGGGCTGGGGGGTCGGTGCGCAGCCTCTAGTCCTCTTCATCCTCCTCGTCGCTGTCCTTCATCGAGATGCCCTGCATGCCTCCTTCCCTCACTGAAGCAGTGGCTTCCTCCACGGTCAGCCTGTTGCGCACCGTTTCGTACATCTTGCTGTTCAGGGTGGAGTCCAACACACCCTGTAGACGGAAGTCTCTGTACTTTTTCTGCGGGGCGAAAAGAGATTCCTCAGCTCGGAGCGCCGCTGATTTCCAGGCATTTCACCAACCCCCACTCGGTGTTTTTGGTCTCACCTTTGTGATCCTGATGAGGATCTTGAGCTGGTAGACGTGGAGCTGCTGATCCATGCGTTCGGTGAGCCAGGTCCCCAACAGGTTCATAGTGGCAGTGTACCATTGCTGAAACACATAAACACAACACTCTCCAGCAAAACACACACCCACACACATGCTCAAGACACCATGATGACATAGAACTAACCTTTAAGACACATGGAAACATCTACAACTATACACATTCAGTGCACATTACAAGGTTAATGTTCAAGTGCACACATTTTTATTTCTTAACATTTTTCTACATTGTGCCATATTATAAGCACAAACTTCAATGTATTTTGTCTCAACTTTATAAATATGCCAATAACAAGCAGACAATTGTGAAGTAGAAAATAAAGTATAGTTTCAAAATTGTTTTGCTAAGTTAATATCTAGAAAGTGTTGTTTGCATTTGCATTCACCTCCCACAAGTCGATACTTTGTAGAACCAACATCAGTTGCAATTACAGCCCAAGGCGTTGGGGTGTGTTTCCAACAAATTTCCACTAGACAATTGTTGGTCATTTTTCTTTGCAATTGTGCCAAGTGTTTAGCATCTGCTAACACCTTTGGCACAATCCATCTTTTATCAACTTTGAACAGCTTCCCTATCCTTGTTGAAGAGGAGCATCCCTAGAGCATGACGTTGCCTCCACTATGTTACACCATGGGGTTGGTGCATTCATAAGGATGTGCACATGTATTCATAAATGTTTAAGATTGGTTTCCTCTGACCAGAATTACCAGATTTTTATTGGGCTTCCCCTATGGCTCTGGCAGAACCATGAGGTACCTGATGGTGGCAAAATCATGATGTAGGAATGCTTTTCTTCAAAGAATAAAATTATTCCAATACTTAAAATCCTAATAAAATACATTGAAGTATGTTGTTGTAATGTGACAAAGTCTGAAACATTCAACTGCAGGCCACCTTATGTGTGCTTTAATAAAACCTTAGACTGTAAATAGTGAAAGAGGCAAAAGAAGGGAGAAATATATACCCACTCTTAATCTATTACCAAAAATATAAGACTTAAACCTTTACTATTTGAATTCATTTACAATTACATGAAAAGCTATGTTTTTGCTTTTAAGCTAATGCTAACTTAATTAAAGATTGTTAATTTGAAAATAGAACAAATTTCTACATACATTGTAAATTTAGCAAATTTACAGTGTATGTAAATTTGCATATTTATTATGCCTGATTGGTATAATAATGTATGTAAATTTGCATATTTATTATGCCTGATTGGTGATAACTGTGTTTTTTCTGACTCATGTACTTACAGAGTTTCCAGTCTGATTCTTGGATCAACAGGCTTTCAGACCACCTTGCTGCAAGAGGACTGGATGCAGTTTGAGGTGAATTTGCACAATATATTTAACAAGTGATTCTAATGTTCACTTTTGATAAAGATGTTTGATTGTTGGAGCATTGTTGAACTGTCTCTGTGGACAGGTAGACATACTGTGCACATTCCACATTTTACTATGTTCTCCTCTTTATGCACATTATTTGATATTATTGCTGATTTCACATGGATTTCCTGGCTTTGTGCTTCTTTGCACAAAAGGCTCACCTACTGTAGTGTTTCTGTCCTGAAGGAAACCACTGAATGAAGTTGTTGCTACAATAAGCCATAATTACTCTCTTTTTACGTCTTCATGAGAGAAAATACTCCTTTCTCAGGCTGTTTGTGTTTTTCTTTCTCTCTTCAGCCCTCCCTGACTGTAACCAGGCTTACTTAGCCAAATTTCTGTACATTTAACAATAATCTCAGTTTCACTTCATAGTTTTATATATTTTTAAAGTTCCTTAATATCAAGGATATTAAGGAACTTAATATCCTTGGAAGACATATTGCAAGTATCATAGTTGCAATATTCATGTCACAAAGGATTGTTTGAAGTGTAATAAATGTTGTGTAGGATATAATTTTATGTTACATAAAGGTCATAAGGACAACTTAGCCAACTAAACTGGACACATGGACATTGAATAAAATGCTGAAGAGTGATGGAAGCACAGATTAGAAAGAGAGGAAAGAAGAAAATAGGCTTATTTCCACCCTAATATTGACATGGGCGAATTTACTAATATTATTTGCATCGCAAGATTTCTAATGTCCTCCAGCCCAACTTTAGAAAACAAATTGTTGTGAATTGGTGCTATATGAATGAAGGAAACTGATTACAAATTAGCCACAATTAGATGCAACATTATCATTACAAGAAGAAACCACAGAAAACTAAAAAACAACAACACATGCCAAAACTAAAGTAAATAACAAAAATGGGACAAATGGTATCTTGGGAAAAAATGTAAAGAAACTCAAGAGATTCAAGTTAGCTGCTGTGTCTCTTTATTGTCATCTTTAGTAGGTTGATAAAAAAGGTTTCATAATCTGTTACTTTGTTCTGAGATGATATCAGGAAGCTGGGCTTCAAAGCAGAATTAGTGGTTTATCCAGATAAAGTCAGAATTTTCAGTATCCACCTTTTGTTCACCTCTTAGATGGCTTTGTTACTATGGTAACAAAGCTACTCTGTATCAGGGCAATTTAAATGTAATATAAGTCTGGATGGCAATAAAAATAACTAAGAAACAATGCATTTGCTTATTGGACTGCTTTGGTTTTACCTTTGTTGGTAATTGAAGTTAATTTATTTTGTCGAGATTATGCACATTAATTAACATTTTTACTAAATAGGCCATAATTACCCAAAAGGTCATTCTTCATCTGTTGTCTGTGTGCAAAGAAGATTTAAAGCAGCCGAAATTAATATAAGAATCACTCTTTACGTGTTCCCGTTATGAATGGTGTATATGGGTAAGCACCATTCATAATATTCCTCTGTCAAAATGTTACTTTTGCTGTGACATCACTGAGTCATTCTTTTCTTTTCTTACTTAAAGATCAATTGGCTGTCTTAGAATAAATACCGACAACAAATAAAGTTATCAGTTTTAATTCCACTTTCAAGCATCCAGCATGATGAGGTAAATCAATATTCATCAGCAGAGACTGTGCATTTCTCTTGTCTTATTTTTAGTCAGGAGCAGTCGTGCAAATGCTGTGGCAAACATCCCACATGTGCGATGCAAATGACATGTGACAGCTGCAAAGTTTATGTGACAGAATCTTTTCAAAATTTCCCAAAATATCTGCAGCAGTTCAGCTTCTGCGGTGACAAGTGCCTGGTGAAGCAGTGACAGAGAATTTTCATTTGATTGCATTGTTTGCATTAGTTTTGTCATATCTCTTTAAAAAATTGAGAGTTATGTTGGACCAACTTTGTAGTAGTGGGTAAGTGTTATCTCGCACAGAAGATCAGCAATTTCTGTGGATCATCAAATTTTACCTTATTGCTAAACAAGATAGATTGATGTTATTCAGGCTGCAGAGTTTGCAGCAGCAACTCCCATCTGAGTTTGGAGAAACATCAAAAGGTTCTGCCTGGAGAGTTGAGCTAACGGCTAATCAGAGCTCAGCTAGTTCCAGATCAGATTTTAGGTGCCTTATGACAACTACAGCTCATTTCCATGTTATGTTTCTGTTCTGATCAAAAAACCAGATTGATTCAAATTAAATTATATTCCAAAATGCCTGAAAAGATATCTATCCAAGAAAACCAACATATTGCATTAAATATTAACTTTAGTGTAGGTAACCACATTTTCAGGCATAGTGCCAAAGTATCCTGCAGATAAGATATTGCCTGCTGATCAACAATTAATAAAATCTGTTTAAATGACTTGTACTTATTCACTATCACTGCTGCAATGTTTGGGTAGTGAAGAAATTATTATTACATGGATAGGGTTAAAATTCAGTGCATCAGCACATTGAGTGGTGGATGCGAAAACTGCTCACTTTGTACCGACGAGACAGAAATTTCTCAAGGAAACTGCTGAACCTACTCCATCTTTGTTGTAAACTTGAAGCGCAGGATTAGCTGCATTTCAAGAAACAGCATGTTTGGTTCATTTTGATAAATTAGAAGATGCTGAAGCTCTGATCCCTGGTGCTTTTAGGTGGCTTAGTTTGAGCCCAACTCTGCCCAAAAAGTAACAAAATCCTTCCAGAAGCTTGCAGTTTCTTTGATCCACTCCATACAGTCTCCAAGGAAGAAGCTCCAGATTGTTACTCAGAAATAGTTCAGTGCAGCAGTGATTACACAATAAGAGCTTACGGCCCAGTTGGAGGATTTGGTTACTGCTGGGTGGAGACAGATTGGCCATTTTCTTGTTTATGTATGCATGCTAAACTAAGCCAGTGTGTCCTGGATCCAGCCTCGAATATAAGACAGACAGGAGTCGAGGAGAGTACATATAATCCGGCTCAGAAATATGTGCATTTTTAAAATGTCAAAGTGATTTTTTTCATTAAATCTTAAAAGTCCGATTGAGCAGCTACTGGAAATTATTTAACTGAAGATTTTAGCGAATACCAATGAAATTTACAAAATTAAAACATTGGAAAATGATCCAGTCACAATACCGCCTACACTTATTGACAGCCCTGGCAAGGATATGAATAGAGAACCTTAAAATGAATTCTTCTTTAATTGCAGTATGATGATTTTATAATGAAAACACTTTAAACATTTAATTTGAGTACAGTAATTCTTTTAGAAAATCCACTGTAATTTTTAAAAAATTGGTAGCACTCTTATTAGCCTCCCTAATAATTCTTATATAGTAAATGCAACTGAATAATTGTCAGTAATTTGGTCTTCACTTAAGAGTTTGAACTGATTCATTAATAATTTTTACCACACTATTCAATTACATTGACATGTTGCAGAATATTATGCAACCAAGCAAAGTTTCAAAATGGGAAAGACCAGAGAGCATTCTATTTAAGTAAGACAGGTGTGTGTTGCTCACCATGAGTCAGGAAATAATGACAAGAAATAAGACGCTCATCCAAATGTGCCCTTTTCTACAGTTAGACCAACAATTAAAACATCTATAAACAGGAAATGTGGCAAACAAGGCTGGACAAAAACCCACATTTATCTTTCCACAGCTCACAATAAGCAGGAATATAAAGGAGGTTAAAGACATCTTCAAATCTCACTGTTAAAGCTCTAAAATCTCTTGGATGGAAAAGCAGAAAGTTAGTTTAGATTTTTAGAGGACACCTCCACAATAAGCCTTCTTGCTTCCTGTCAGTGGTGTCCCTTTGTTTGTATTACGGATACCTTAAGGTTTAAAAAAAAGAAAAGAAAAGAAAAATAAATAAATAAAAAGCCTCTTTTCCAGTGGAACAGACAACCACTAAACCAGTACCGGTTCGTGCTCTGGTATGTTGAAACTGCAGCAAAAAGTGGCATCTTGAATTTACACAACCTCCATACTATCCAAGTATCCAAACACTATTTCCATACTAACTATTGGATTGGTAAGCATGCAAAGAAACAACTCTCTATGTCTGACCATTACAAACAAAACCACTTTGAGTTAGCTAAACAGTATTTAGCTCACCAGGACAATTAGCCCTGGTAAGTCAGATTTGATCCAAAAGATGAAAACATGTACGTGATTCCAATGCTCATTGTTAAGCATGGATGCGGATCTGTGATGCTGAGGGCCTGTTTACCTTCCAAAGCCTCTAGAGTCCATGGCATCATGAGCTCTTTGAAATGCCAGGAGAATTTCAAAACAGTTCTGGTGGACTCCAACAGAAAAGCTGAAAGCAAGTAATTATCGGGTAATTTACATTGCAGTGATCCAAGTCTTGATGAAAATGCTTCCCCAGATATAAAATCAACCTTCTTCCTAAGCATTTATTTTTCTTTAATCTTGTAGAGAAACAGCAAGCTTAACAGCAGGTGCAGGCTGCTGGTCAATCTAGTCAATTTGCAAAAAAATAAATCTCTGCTTTATGGTACCGCCTTGTGAAATGTCACTGATGAAAAAACGCATTAGTGAAACATGTTCATAGAGTATACATAATCTGATATTTTAAAAGAATTATGTTTCTTAATATAAGATTACTCAGATACAGTAAAAGAAGATAAACATACTACAATAAAAACCATATGAGTTTAAAAGCTGATTTTCACATCTTTTCCAGGGTCGTCCACAACTGTAAAGAATGTTCTAGGCTAACTGGAGACAACTTACAAAAAACGTGTCTATCAGCACAATACTGCAAATAAAACTGGTTGTTCTAGTTATTATTTCCCAAAGAAACTCTCATAATTGACTCAGAAAGAGCTTCACAAAGGTGCTCACTGATTCTGCACCTGCTGGAGGGAGCTAGCAAAACAAAAGGAAGACATAAAGTGCTGAAAGAATTATGTGTTTTAACAGGCAATTACCTTTTGAACTCCTAGAAAATGATGAAATCAATATGTTGTAAAAATAAATAAATAAATAAAAAAATCTGCATGGCCCATCTATTACTGAAGGCAATTACTTAGCCTTTATTTATAATTTATTCAAGTGGAAATGCTGAGCTGCGTCGGAAACGCCCGACACAGCAGCTACGAAACAACTGCGGGGGAAAATGAAATTATACTCGCGATAGGAGTTCATTAGCGAAAGAAAATAGGATGAGAGTGAGTAAATGGTTAGCAGGCAGAGGGGAGCAGGGTGCTGTTTTCTTGGAGCTTTTTTTTTCTGCGGTTTGCTTCAGCTCATTGCTTCCCAGAGAACAGCACACATCTCTGATAGAAACAGTAAATCATACCTTTAAGAAAAATCAACTTTAAACCTGTGAGTAGGCAGGAATGCAGGAGCGGAAAGGCCCAAATTAGAGCATGTGGAGTTAACAGGTTGTCAGGTTGCATGTTTTTGTTTGGCTGAGGGTTTTGTTTAGATCAGGTGCAGATGCCTGTCCACTTCACAGTCGAGTTGAGCGTGCAGTGCATGCAGACCTCGCAGAATACGTGCTAAGGAAGGCTGCTCTATGTGCAAATGAGGCAGAGCTCTGAGGAGGAGGGTCATGCTAGAAGATGTACACAGGAAGATTATTTGACTCTAAAAATCATGCCAACCAACATAATGTGATAAAACAACGCAACGCAACACTAGAGATAAGTGCCACTTTTTTTTCCTTTACAGAAGGAGGCAGCAGGAATGGTTTTAATCAGAAAAGAGGAGATTAAAAAGGATTGAAATAAATTAGTGAAAGAAAGACAGATAAAGTAGAGCCTTTGCAGCAACAAGGAATGACTTTCCTGTGCATGCAGATGAATCGAGATGCATGCATCTAATTCAAAAGAGGAGCAAAAAACAGAAAAGCTTAGTTAACATGCAGTTTAAATTTGCCATAACTGACATGTTCACAGCTTAGAGAAATCTTTGGACTCAACATGACGGTGCTCGGTGGGACTTCAGAGCACTCTGGGGCCACACAGAGGACACAAAGGGTAAAACGCCACATTTAAAGAAAACAGTGATGAAACACAGAGAGACATGGTAACCCCGTGGGGACCTCAAAGACGAAAAGCAGACCCACTTCACAACAGCTTTATGCCTTGTGCCAGGACAAAAAAAAAAAAACAACAACAAAAAAAACAAACAAAAAATACAATCAAGTTTGTCTGGCACAGGACTCCTTCTTCTACAGCCAACACAGAAATAGAAAACCAAAGGGGGCCTTCTGAACGTCTGTCAGACATTAAACGTCCACGCCACTGCCTCACAGAGAAAAGTGTCTACCCACAGAGCTGTCACACACCTGAGCAGACGCCGCTCTGTACAAACAGTCACTGAATGACATGAAGCACACACGTCACAGCAGTATGTGTCAACCAAAATCACACATGGAGGACACATTTCTGCCAATGTATCCTGTCAGGATTATGTTTGTTAAGACAGTGCTCTCTCTGCTAGACACTGGTTCCCAACTCATTTGGCATCTGGCGAGTTTCCATTGAACCTTCTCCACATTTTGTTACATAACAACAGCAAAGTTTGATTTATTTTATTCTGTTTTAATGTGATGTACCATCACAATGTATTGCATGGCAGTGACATTATCATGTTTTTTTCTAGTTAGATGAAAGTAAAAGAACTTTTTGGCTGCCATGCAGAAAAAGCTCTTGCAATTTTTTTTTGTCGTTCTTCTTGCTGCTTATCCATAAAGGTTGTGGAGTAGATGACCAGTATTTGGCCTGCCAACAGATTCTCCCAGCTACGTACAGCTTTACGTTGGTCCAAAACAATAAATCATCGTTGTAAAAACATTAAGCTTTGAGGCCATAGTGTGACAAATTGTGAAATAATTTAAGAGGCATAAAAACTTTTACAAGTCACTGTATCTAGTACAAGTCTGTTCTGTTTTATAATCTTTAATCTGAGTGTGGGCTCCATTTCAAATGGCCTTAGTTTAATTTTAAAGCACAGCTGGGTCCAGTGGGGCAATTTGTTCAAAACAAAAGAAAAAAGTAATCTCTTTATATTTTCCCAGGGAGTCAGACTTTCATGTAATCTTATAAAGTGTTTCGGATCAATACTTCTTCTGGCTTTCCGAAAATCTTCCAGTTTGTCTTGAATAGCTCTCTGTTTTTTCATGTTTAGTTCAGCACCTGACCCTTTTATTTATTAAGGCACTCAACTCTGACCTATGAATCATTCAGGCACTGAAAGAAGAACCAACATTTTGTCCACAGACAACCTCACAAACAGTCAAGTTTAAATTGGATCTTTAGACTAGCAGCAGCCTGTCACAAAAGCACACTTTATTCCTATTTCTTTAGTTGAATATATGAAGTAAACAAGTCTGACAGACATAATGGTGTATTTTAACACCAACAAGGTCGTTCTTAAATGCCATATTTGCTGAAATCTTGACAAATGACTGTGGAATGAAGAATATCTTTGCTGGAGATTTATATTAATTTTTTTCTTCAGATACTTTTTTTTTTCCACATATTTTTTTTTTTTTCCCATTTGTCAGATTGTCTTATTCTTTTAAGCACGACATGCTGCCACATTCAGGTGCTTGGATTGTAAATCAGGGAAAGAGCCGCCACAAAAAACTTTAAAGAAATCATAGCAAAAAGTTTTTGAAAAACAAACATAAATAAATAGTGGTCTAAACTGTTTGTGAAAATTGCCTTGACCTGTACTCAACCTTTCTTTTGATATTCTGCACTATAAAATCTTAAAAATACCAAATAATGTATCAATAAAATTCACACTAAACTGGAAATGCTAAAAAATATTTTTACAGTTTTATAGAAAAAGAGTGAAATGTAGAACCGACTGACATGTCCTTACTGGCCCAGGCATCCTGATGAATGGCCAAAACACAAGACAGCAGCTCCTGGAGGGCTGACTGGATTAACTACACACTTAAATATTTAAACACATTTTATGAAACTTAATTGTACCTATTAATAAACATATCTATGGGCCTGGATGGGCATATATTTCAGAATTTAAAATCTGGAACACTCTTTCAGCAGATCAAGTTCAACTGGCTCTTAAATAAACATTTACATAATCGTGCTATATGGTCTTCCATATAGAAATATTTTCTCTTTGGAGCAACAGGTGTGTTTTTCTGTGGACACATAATTTATTCATTTGGAACCTGCAGGCAGTGAGTAGGTGAGAGGCCAGCTGCTAAACATAGAGGAGGGTTTTCAGCCCAGAGTGAGCTGACTAATGTGAAACAGGGAACTCTGGAAACTATTTTGTTGAACTTTAAATTGTGTTTATTCAGGGGAAGTCTGTATCAAATATCAAATCAAATATTTTGAGACAAACAGGAGTTCATCAAGAGTGCGTATCTTACTTTCTGTGTTGCATAAGATGCTTTTATTCATTGGTTCATTGTCTTCATTGATTTTTTTTGCAGTTACATTTGGAGTAAGCATGAAGGGTACGTAATATTTCACACTGTCTCTGTCCACATAATAAAGTGGATCAGGAGGCCAATAAAGACATTTTTAAATCTATCTATGTTTCCCCCTGGATTAACCTCAAAACCTGATGTTGGTGTATAATCTTTGATTTTATATCATTAACACAAAGTGTTATTACGCACAACTAATGCGTAATAACATTAGTTGTGCGTTACAAAATGTAACAGCTACATTTTGTGTTGCTAAAACTTTAAAATCCCTATTTATGTTTACATACCTGTGCTGTAGAAGATGTACATTTTAATGAATTTGTGTTTTCCTTAAAAAATAACAAAAAAAACAACTAGTGTTCATTTAATTGGAGTGAAATAGAGATTGTGTAAACTGATGTATCTCCTCGCCTCCCAGGGTCATGTGATAGCTACCATTTTTCTACAACATTTGGAGAAAAATGCTCAATTCATCAAGCTGAACAACATTTTCCTTGTTTTTTTTACAAACCATTAACAGGAACTGCACTGAAATATGTTTCAAGCCAAATTATTCATGAGTTGTCTGAAAAAAGGGATCAAGCACATCAGTATAACACCACCAATGTTGTCTTTAATTGATGGCAATTTTGTTTGCTGACATGTTTTCAAAAAACAAGGGTTTATTGGAATGTCTTTAAGATTTTATGAAAGAAATCTTTACGTGTGATAATAACTACAAATGTAGTCTTAATGGATGACCTTACGCTATGAATTCCTTACGCTTATTTTGCTTTTTGATGACAGACACATTAAAATATCTGAGTAAGAGCAACTTCCGGAATTACAAGAACTTATGTAAACTAAGAAAATATAAACCAACTAAACTGATACAAAAAAGCTGGCAAAGACCAAGGAAATATTTGTTTTATTTCATCCTGAGTGAAATGAATTTAGAACTGAGCTACTGCACATTAGCTTTCATTTTTATGTTTGGAAACAAATCGAGAACCAATGAGCTATTGTTTTAAGTGGTGCATTGTCTGGACAGCAGAGGATTAAGGTAGAAACTTCTATTAAGTAAAAATGTTGTCACTGTCATATAAATGGAGATGACAGGATTAGAAATGTTATGGTAGAGTAATGTAGGTGCTCTAGAATTACAGCATAAATATAATAAATATAAAACTGACAAATAGAGATTTTACTGCACTTTAAAGCTACTGAGTTTTTAGACATGGCACTGATTTCCATAAAGCATCAGACTGGGACTCACTAGTACCCTGCATTCCTTTCTCTTGTATTTCCTGCTTTAATGGCCATTTATATAATATATTTGGAGCCTCGGGTTGGGAACCATTGCTCTGACAGATAAAGGCTGTCAGATATGTTAGCCTCTGAATTGGCCACCATTATGTGAGACACCCTGCAGTGTCACCTAATATAATTCGTGCCATAATGTTTGAAACCTGGGAGTGTTGGAGTGAAAGAAAATCGTATCTATTAGTTGGTGTTCTGGCATTAGAGCACGAAAGAGAGTTCTGTTTTTTTAATGTTTTTTTTTCCACAGAGAGCACTGCTTCAGATAATCCTTTTTTAGACGATGCTTTTATGGACTCTTTGTAAGTAAAGTTTTTTTTTTTGTTTTTTTTTAAATACACAAAGGCCCAAAAGCACTGTGGCAATGCACATTAGAATGCAGAGGGCAGCTGTGATTTACAGAGAAAAGAGACAGAAAAAGAGAGAGAAGTAGAGAAGAGAGGTAGAGAGGATCAGAAAAGCCTCTTCCACCAGGCTGAAGGACACTTCCTGGTCTCAAAATGGGACTTATCCCTCTCTGCCCTGTTGTTTTGCCACATTTTGGTAGGTCCCTCCCTTTACTGAGAGGAGGAGACGGCATCTTACTTACATCAAATAACCTTTCTATATACACCTCCTCATTGACCTTTTCACGGAGCATGTCCTGAGAGTGGCGCATGAAGGTCACGTAGCCATCTGCCACGTCCATCCCAGGTTTCTGTGAAAACAGAGGCACAACACTGTCATGACTCAGCAGACGACGCCACACTGGAACACAACGGGTGCCACTGGACGGTTTTCGGAGAGGCAGCAACAACATAACAACTTATAAACATAAAACGGTGATGCTACTAAACTTACAGGTACATCCACATATTTTGAGGCAGCTTTCACCTGAAATAAGAACAAAATGTGTCAGGCACTACTTGAGAATGCTGACATTATCATTTGTGTTTCACTAGTTTGAGAACTATGAACGTAGTTTTAACAAACCCTCTGTTCTCTAACAACAAATAACAGAGATTCTACAAATATCTTACATGTCCAAAGTTGCAAAAGGCAACAAATCTTATTTTAAGTATCGGATAATTCTCAGAAAATTTCCACTTGGTCTCATTTACATACACAAAAACACCTCTGGGCTTTCTCCAGAAGTTAACAATTGATGAAAGTCAAATGACAAAACTGGAAGGAAGAGTTGTGTGACTTTTTACAATATTTCCTGAAGAAATTACTATTGGTGCAGTGTTTGTCTTTATTCTTTATTGAAATTCCTGCCAGGGCTACTGCTAAAATTAGGTTTGTGTATAGTTTGTTTTTAACATTTGTTCCCCTATCAAAAATTCTTTATTCACTACGTCTCCTTCCTACATAGAGTTTGTCACTTTGTGCATTTTCCCAAACAAATTTGTCCCAAGTAGTTTTGCTTTCCCAAGTCTTTCTTAGACTTTTAGTTTTTCTTAGCTTTGTGTAATGGTTTCTCTGCTTTCTCTCTTGCCATCAGACCATCAGTTCCCAAAACCACCGAAAAAAACACCAAATAACCCCATATGAATTCAATTGAACACTGAACAGCTTTTAATTTACTTCTATGGTGGCTTCATTCCTTGTGAAACAATTTCCTGACGTGGTTCGCTACTTGATTTTCCACATTATGTTTGATGTATCCAGTTTAAAAACAACGCTTAAAAAAAAAACTAATAATTTTTGTTGTGCTTTACACTTCAGAGCAGGAAATAGTTTATTGATTTCATGTTGGACATAACTTCTTGCATGTAATATGTGGTGTTTTTATCTTGCAAAATAAAATCAGGCATCTATGTTTTCAATGTTATTCTTTGTGAGGAGTAAAACAGTTTGAAGTGTTGGAGATAGAGCCTCATCTCACCGTGAAAGAGAGGAAAGAAGAAAAAAGAGTTCCTTCATCATATCTGGAAATTTTGGCCAACACTCCCTCTAGAATAGCAACAAACTGACAAACAAAAAGAGAAGATTTCAAATAATTTTTTTGTTCAACTTTCTTACTTTTCCTATATGTTCATATTGTTTAAATAATAAATGAATTCTGCACCTTTGCAACAAGAAGTTGGATCATGTCCTTCACACTCTCCTCAATCAATTCATCTATCTGGGAGTGTAATTGCTTCTACATGAAATAAAATACAAATAATAAAAAAAAAGTTAATAAAAGTGGACTCTTCAACATCTCATAAATATATCAGTAGGAGGTTTTACCTCTTGGCCCATCTCCATGGCACATAGTTTGGCTGATTGGTCCTTGGCATCCACCATCACATTGAACATGGTGCATAAAGAAGGAGAAATACGGAAGTCTGTGGACTTACTACTCTTTGTCAGCTTGGACTCAAATGCCATCCTGGTCCTGAAATGCAAGCGAAAATAATGTACTTAATTAATATACTGATGTGTATAACTCAGTGCCTTGCAAACATGTTTAAATCCCTTTAGCACTTTTCCATTCTGTCACATTACAACCACAAACTTCTATTTTAAGTATTTTATTTAGATTTTATGTGACTTGTTTGACTTTGGCTGTTTTTTTCAATCAAATTGTTCCTCAATCCAAGCAAGGTGTCTCATGGATTATCTAAAATGAGGGAAAATCATCCTTAGTTTGCAAAGAAAGTGCAAAGATAGTATCAGACGAACAGCAAAAGCTGATGTTACGCAATCTTTGCAAAGGGAGATCAAATAGAAATGCTAAAAAATGTCCAGAAATCATCCATAACTTTTGGTTTCACTTCATAGCTGTGAACGTTTTTTATTTACCCATCCCATTAAATCCCAATAAAACTCACACTTTCACTGATAAATGAAAAAGCATATTTTTATAAAGCATTGCAAGTCTTCTTACCTCTTGACGCAGTTCTCTATCATGTTGCTCGACATGAGCCTGATGCGGTTCTCGAGGTGTTTGGCAAACTCATCCTCCGGCCAGTGCAAGTCTCTGATGAAAGTCTGAAGGGCATCCAGCTTCCAGAAGAGATCCTCTGATGTCCCGGAGCCGTTACTGCCATCAAGCCAAACACACATCGGTCAGAAGGTAAAGGACGCGCTGCTGCAGCAAGCGGCTCTAAAACTGACAAGCGGAAGGGGATTTGTTGTGGCAGGTGCAGAGGAGGATGTTGTTCCTGTACATCCAAAGATTTTACTCTCACCATACACCGACTGCTCCATCCAGATGTCTACGTCACCTTCTGCTGGCTCGGATGTGTTTGGACAGTCAGTGTATGGGTGAAAAGGTGTGGGTAGGGTTCACGGCAACAAATCAATGACCACACTGTAGTGCATGATTATTGATTGATATATGAAGAGGTAACATGCAGGTAAAATCACTGCAGATACAGCCGCTGTTAACACTGTAAGACATAGAGGAAGGGAAATATAGATGTGAGAGAGGGCAAGAAAATGTTCAGAAAAAAAGAAAAACTGAAGTTGTAGTTATCAGAGGCCCTCTCTCAGCATCCATTACCCTGGACTATTGATGCCCCTGAAACAAACCATGCAAACCTTCCTGTTGTGGAGCAGGACTGATTGGGAATCAGGAAACGTTTTGAGGCGAGAGGGAGATGTGATAAGACAGAGAGGTTTGAACTCTTGGCTCAGAGCCTCTCTGCTATATCATCTCCAATCGATAACTCTGTCGCTTCATCCCAATCAGACCACTAGCAGATGGTAAAGGTCAGAGATGGACCTATGGCCATGTTGCTGAACATTGCTGTTATGCTCCTCTGCATCCCAGATGAGCCCCAGTTTTTGCTACAACCTGTCTTAAGTGGCTGCAGTGGATAGTACTTTTTTTTTAAATTAAATACACCTTTTAGTTTCATAAATTGTGGACCTGTTTAATTTTTACATAGCAGCCCATGAGCCATGTTATAGCAGTCTTTAGGGGGGATGTCTGTGGATGTCACGTTAGAGGAGAAATGTTATTTATAGAGTGGAGATTTAGACTTATTGTCTTTGGTATCTTTGTTTCTGCACTAATTGTAAATCCTGAATTTACAGCATCCTCCACATATAGACACATTGCTAAAGATCTATAAAGAAACAAAACCTTAAAAAAAATAATCTTTTGTTGCAGCTGATAAATGTAGAAAAATCCAACCTTTGATTTGGGCTAAAAAAATCCCCCACAAAGAAACAATTATTTTGTTTTGCGTAACAAAATATATATTTCAAAAGTACTTATAAAAGTAACAAACAATCCTAACTGTTCATGTGTCCACTACGCAAAGAAAACTGTAAGAAAGACGTCTGGCTTAATGGCAGCAACATGTCAGGAAGAAAAAAATGAGTTTTTATTCTTTCACCACAAACATAAAAATTTAAATTTTATGCTAGGGTTACACATAAATTATGTGCTTATATTAGGTGAGTGTGAACTTTCTGGCAACAAACAGTGGAAAATAAGGGATGCTGGAAAGCACCAGGACATTTAAAAAATATATTGTTTCTTCTGCCGGTGTAGTGAAAAGGACTCATCCCTGGGGCTTTCAACAACATAATTATTTGTAACACATGTGCAAATCAACGCAGAATAGGTTCACCAGATATATGCAAAAAAAAAAAAAATCTTTGGAATGAGCTGAGTGAAGACACTATGAGAGGGAATCTTTTCATCTATTGAGGAACGGTCAAATATCCTTTGGCATTCTCCGGCTTCACAAAAATTATAAGTGAAGAGTAAGCATCTTCTTTTTGGCACAAAGCAATTGTGCAGTGTCATTATCAATAACTATGGTATATAACACTTAATGTAAAAAAATGCAACTCATAGAAATACTTTGCCCCCACCAAGTAAATGAGCTCAAATTCAGCATATGCAACTGCAATAAAAGATCAATTTCTTTTAAGGCCTAATTAATCTTAACTAAGTGTGGTAATTGTGGACAGTGCTGCACGTCTATATGTTTCTTTTTGTTTTCGTCTTTATCTCCACACCTCAGCTCAGCAGCATGCATGTTGAGACAAATGAGAGCCTTGCGGCCTCTCATTTCAGAAAGCAGAATCCCATCTACTCTAACTCAGAGGTACCTTGGCATGAACATGAATTTGATCGAAAAGAACTGACATCAAGAAAAACAGGTTTAATTTTTGATTTTGTATTTGATGCATATTGTAATATAATCGAGAAAAAAAAAGTCATCTTCATACCAAGTTGCTCTCTGCTTTGCTCTACGAAACTAGAGTGAACTAGTTGAATACACACTCGGAGTCATATATAGCAGCCATCCATGACGGGGTTGAAAAGCTAGGCATTTGTGGAAGGTTAACTGATAGTCCTGCTACTGGCACTGGCAGATTTGGTACTTTGGGAATTTGGAGGTTCACATTTGGTAGATTCACATTGGGCAGATTACTTGTTAAACTCCTGCAGAAAAGACAGACAAAAAGAAACAAAAAAAATAATCCATAACAGTGGTGTGGGAGCTTTAAAAAGCCATGTAACACTCATCATAAAAGTAAAATCTGAAAATAGGAGAAGGAAGAAACATACAGTAGAACGCATAAACTAATATCAAAGAGACAATATACGGAAATACCCATGAGTCAAGAGAGCTGGACACAAACATGTGATGTAGTAAAAGCAAGTGAAAGCAAGGAAACAAAAAGAAAAGTAAAAATATCTTAGTTAATAATATTTTGGCTTAAAGCGATAAAATGCAACATTTAACATGTTTAAGCCACAGCAAATAAATTATAACAGAAACAAAACAGACTGAAAAAGCACATATTATGAAGATTAGTTTACAGACAAAACAGAAATATTACATGTTGTTCTGATCCCAATGTGCTTGAAAAAAAAGAAAAAGACTAATGGCACATGCATTAATCAAAGACTACTTCCAGAAATAAATAACCTATTTCTTTCAAAGAAAAAAATAGGTTTTTCAGCCCACTCTTGGCTCATTCTTTAACAGTGAACCTAAAGGAAGTCAGAGGGAACGTTGTAGCTGCTCTTTGAGATTTTTCAGCCTCCACACGGTCATTCTGTTGTCTCAATATAAAAGCGTTGCATGTGCAGCATCCTACAGCCTTGCAATAAAGACACAGGCTCCTTACTTAACAGGCTCCCAGGACTCCCTCTCAAAGCCCTTGTGGATAGACTGTGCGATGGAGGACTCCATCAGATCCACATATCTAACCACCAGAGGAGCATACAGATCCTGGAGGTGTTTGTGGAACTTTCCATTACACAGATAATCTAAGACGGGGGAAATAAGATGCAACATAAGAGTATTAGGAGCTTAAATTTAGATAGAAGTGTCTAAAGATAAATGAGCAAAGGCTGGAGCTCACAGTCTGTCCGCAGGAAATCATTGAGGAGTTGGAAAAGAGGAAAGCTGTCCCAGCTCTCAGGTGACTGGATCTCCAGGGCAGCATCCATGTCGATGCCATAGAGGGCCAGGAAGTTTTCAGCGTGCTCCACCATAAGGTCTGTCCACCATGCGAATGCCTAGAGACACAGCAGAAGGATGGGAAACATGGTGAGTACAGCCTCTGAACGAGCTAAAGGAGGAGGAATAAAGGTTCTCAAGTGAAAACACCAGAGGTGTGTTAAAATACATGTGTATTTTCTGATTAAACTTGACATTATTGGGACTTCCTTGAGCTTTCTTGCTTAGACCTGACATTTCTTTCATCTCTCTTCTTCAAATATGAAATTAAATCCAGCAGCTGGTTTGCTCAGCATAACATGGTTGTTCACTGTCAGTTCAGCTAACTTCTCCAGCTTTCATTGAACTTTTGTTAAGCTTCAAGGAACATGCTGAAATCTGGAAGCCCTTCAAATCATGTTTCTGTTGAGTCATCTAGTAAAAATTTTAACTAAACGGGTGATTACAAGTGTCCACTTGTTCTCTCAAAAATAACTAAACAGGAGCCACTTGGTGCGCACTGACCAGCACCATTGTTTTATTTCTGAATTAGACCCAAAATGCTTTGGTTTGAGGCTTTGGAAATGTGTAGATTACCTATTTTTGTACTTAATCAAACATAGAAAAAAAACACAACTTTTATCTCAATATCAGCAAAGACCCTTACATAGCTGTGTTTCTATCAACAGCAAACATTGTCAGTTATGATCAAGTCTTATTTTCACTTATGCCAATGTTCTGGTATTAGCAAATAAGCAACTAGAAACATGTCAGCCAAAAGTAGTTTATGCGTTATTCACAATGTTACCAGCAGGTATGGCAAGTATTGACTAAAATACTAATACTAACTGAAAAGTTAACAATATCAAGTTAAATACAACAAACAATGCTGAAAAGAAAAGCAAAATTTTAACATAAGTGGTTTAAAAGGTGCTAATAACAGTATACAGCTAGGTTGGTGTAATTTATTCTTCATCTAACTGCATGTAAACATATTGGTGTCTCTATAAGATGTTTAAACTTCCTCAAGTATTGTTTCATTTTTGAAGATGAACTTACAAAGCTTGACCTTGCTCATTAAACCCTCATGTAATCTGTTGGTTTATGTATGGTATATTGAGAATGCTTGTCATTATATGTTGCATGAGTAATTCCAACGTATCTGATAGAAATTTATTGATGCAAAAATATTTGACAGATTTGCAAAGTTGTGTTGCATGAACAGTGCTTTGCAAAAATATAAACACCAGTTGAACACATTTTGTCACATTATAACCTCACACTTACCAAGATTTTTCAAAATCACCATTCACAGAGTAATACAAAACCGGTTAGTGGAAGGAAAGAGACACATGTTTTGTAACATTTTCTTTATATAAAGCTATGAAGAGGTTTGGGTGGAGCCAGAATAGAGCCTGTAAATCTTTTAGGGTCTTGACAAATTGACATTTCTCCTTATTCTCCTTCACAAAATAGCTCCATTTCATGCAGTTCAACAAAGAGCTATTTTTCAAGCTTGGATAAACAGGCTTGAAAAACCCATTTATTACATATTCTTTACCTAGAGTTAGGTCTGGACTTTATCTGGGGCATTGTAACACTTAACTTGAAGCAAAATTTGTAAGGGGACCTCATATGCCTTTCTGTCAAGAGTGACTTTCTTCTTGCCACTTAATCAAAACAAGATTTGTAAACAGCTGGAGGTTGCATGTTATTCTACAACCTCAAGCAAAAACACAACCTTGTGTTTTGTTATGACTTTGTATTTTGGAGTTTTTATAATATAAAGCACTTTCAACGGCCTTGTTGCTTAAGTGCTGTACAAATTAACTTGACTGTTGACAGAATGTTGCACATGAACAACAGATGTTTTTAGTTTTACCAGCGTTACCACTCTTGCTTGCTTTCCGATTCATGCTACTCTTGCCCAGCCTGTAAACATCTGCAGATGACCATGGCTTAATGTTAAAAGCTTTGGATACAGTTTTATAATCTAATCCTGGTGTAAACAAGTGTATCCCTGAGAATTGCATCAAGCCTGTATTTACTCAGTATTGAGGTAACTTCTGAATACAATTTGTTACTCTGGATTTTTTTTTTAGTTGTATCATAGTAAAATAGCACTGAATGCAAATGGATGCTCAGGTGTCCTTTCCCCTCCACTTCACAGTCATGTCCAACTTTTTTACAGAGTGACAGTAAAATAAGTTGAAGTTTGTGGTTTTAAGGTGACAAAATGTCACGATGTTCAACAGGTATGACTACCTGTGCAAAGGACTGTATGTACCTTATCTTCAGGATGGCACCTATGTATCAAAGGCAAAAGTGCTTTTCTCATGCAAACGTGGATCTCCCTGCATGCTTTTCTCCGAAGCTAAGAAAACGAAGGGGTCCACCATTCACATCAGCAACAATCTCACAACCCACTAGATGTGAATGTGACTCATGCACATCTTTATATATAGGCACACCAAAGACTGCAGCCCACAGCATGTCTCCACTTGAAGAATTGCTTTTCCAATTAGTTAAGTAAAGTCTTTGAGATTCAGATGGCAATTTTCTGGCATGGTCAGAATCTCCTCACCTTTTGACAGTAGTTGCTTAGCTGGCAGTCTTGGTTTATTTGCTTATCATTCAGGATAACATGTTGCCAAATTCAGAAGCTTAATCCTTTCAAATTGTTCTGCATGCTTTACTTTTAACTTCTCACTGTAAAGGTAAAATTACCACCTGGAATAACAATGGCAGACAGACCCACTTACCCACCAACTTACCTGCCCATTCCTAGAATAAAAAAAGCATGAAAGCTCTATTGTTAGAAATAAAAAAGGCAGCAAACAAGCCTTTCTCCACCACAGTCAAGAAAAAAATACTCTCGTGAAAGTTGAATCAGAGGATGGTCAAATTTTTGTCAGGTTAGGGAGAGGAAAAAGCTGAAAGGTAGTTTCGCTTCCAGCCTTTGCTAGTGGTTGAGAGACGCAAACAGGACTCTGAGAAGTCTATGTCATACTGAGAGTTCAGGCACAAAGACTGCAATCCTGTATCAGTCAAACAGTGTTAAAGGACCAGTCCAGAGGGGGGTGTACAGATGCTGAGGGGGTACGATACGTGGAATCATCTGCTTTGACATGCACAGAGCATTATGGGGGAGCTTGGCTACATACCTCTTTTCCCTGCTCGGACAGTCACCAATCATTATACAGTAAAAACACAGGAAGATGTTCAGAACAATAATGTACTTTGAGTCATTTGTTTGAAAAGGTTTTATGTGTTAAGAACAGATAGCAGAAAGGGATGGAGGAGGAGAAGCTGGAAAAGAAATGCTTGAACAAGTGCGGACTGTTAAATCAATTGTCAGATGGAGAGGGAACAAATGTTCACGGTGGATCAAACTTCAAAGGTTCATATGGAGCATACTTTGGGAAATTTTCTGGTTTGGCATGCTTGGAGAAAAAGGAAACCTCTTTATGGCCTGATGAGCATGCTTAATGATCACAATCATGTTGTGAAAGCTAATGTGCTTCTAGTTTTTAGATTTTTATACAAGCTTGCTCTCATATCTTTGCCTTAAAACCCACCCAGAGCTACAGCAGCTATGAGTTCAATCTCTGCCTGAAACGTGCCTCTTGCCATAGTGGCTCATGCCATACAAGGGGGTTGTGATGGGGACTGAAGAGGAGAAAGAAATATAAATACTGTACCGATTGATCTCCAGAACTTGTGACTGCCGCCTGTCAAGCATATTCAGAGAGATACAATAAATCTGCTTTATCTGCATATTCTAAGACCATACTGGATCACCTGCAGATCTACACAGCTACACATAGTCATGTTGTTCTCTAGCAGAATATTTTAGAAGAAAAAGTTGAACAATAATAAAGCTTATTCAATGTTTTAAAGCAGTAATATTTGTCGTATACTTAGAAATTGCATTGAGAAATACTGTAATTTTTAATTAACTGTGTATTTTTCAAATATTTTTGCTTGTCAGATTAAAACTACCTCTAGTAAAGACACACTATCATGTTCATCTTTATTGTATATTTTTTGTGGCATAATAATCAGTGTTTATGATGAACATGGACAAAGCATGTGCAACTCAAATGCAACAATTTGTCATTCTGCAGCCATCAGCTGGTAAGATGGGCCCTCAAATTTAAGTTTGTTCTCAGCAGTACTCATTTATTAAATATATTTATTTTTAATAAAATCCTCATAGGATATTAGTAGCCTAAATCAACAACACAAAAAATACAAAACAAACATTTCTGAAAACCTGCAACATAAAGAGATCAAATCTAAAAATGTGTTTTTGCAGAAAATTTGATAAACAAAAAGCTTGATAAAAGGTCTGTAAACATTTTTTATCTGCAAATTAGGCTGCATCACAATTAGAGAACCATTAATTTAAATAATTTTAAATCAGTCTAAATAAGGTAAAATCTCAAACAAAAAGTATAATATTCTTACTTAATACTTCTTTGGATAAAAAGATACTTGGTATTAATAATTATATCTTTTTAAAAAAGATATCATAAAAAGCTAGAGCACTATAATATCACCTACTATAATATGACTAATCTACAATACATCTAAACTCAAGCTATGATTCTTTTAGTGTTATTCTGTTTAATGCTAATTAAAGCTTTCCTCTATTAAATTCATGCAGGATTTTTTTTTTTTTTTTTTTTGCTACACATAGATGAAAGCAGCTTTATTTATAGCTGCCTGACTATTATGACACTAACTCTCTGAAGTGGGACGAGTGGGATAAGAGTGAGGAGTAAAGAGGGGGAAGTGCTTTGAGGAGAGGAGGAGGAGAGGGTTCTCACTCACCTCCGCATGGTGTTCCTGGTTCTGCTGGAGGACCTCTATGACTAACTCCGCCAGGCGAATTGTTTCCTCCAGCTTTTTGGCAGGCGTGACTAAGCGGCCTGCGTTTTCTGAGACAAAAGGATGAGGGTGAGGGATGAGCGGTTAGTCAAGCAAAAAGAAGCATTCCAAGGGGGGTTTTATAACTATATGGGCTATTTTTTTCCCCTTTATTTTATTCAATTTAGCAAAAAACATAAACACAGCGTTTACACTGTGATGTTTACCCACTTATTTCCCTTAAAGTAAGTAATATATAGATTTTTCCATTTTACAACACCCTAAACCCCTATTGTCTCCCCGAGTGAAGATGTGTGAAAAGCCTTAAACTATATTGTGATAAAGCAGCATAATCTCACACTAAATTTGGAAGAAAATATTACTTTTATACGTTGCAAGTCTATTTGTTCGAGGGGAAAATGTTTTTTTTATTTTATTTTTTTATGAAGTTAACCAGTGCAACACCCAGACAGTTCTTCTAAGATTAATATTTAAAAGTATGTTTTACTTTTTTTTTCTCTGAAAGCTATGAAACTTCCTGTTTTCTGGTTTACAAATATGGCACAAATCCCATTTGACCTAGCTCCTCATCAAAACAAGAAGGACAAGATAATATGTCATTTAAAAAAGTAGATTTTCGGTACTTGGTAGCCTTTAAAAGAAACTACAAGATGACAAACCTCCCTGCAAGAGAGATTTGTACTCCACTGCTACAGTAAAAAGTGCCACTCCAGGGTCACAAAGTCAGTACAAAAGCCATTATATGTGATCTACAATATATGGTGTCTACTAAACTCTACTGGGACTTTAACTGGAATTGTGTGCTGGAGTCAGATTAAACCTTGACTGAGCTTTTGGCATCAAACACTCAAGGTGGGCCTGGTGGGACTCAGAGAACAAGTCATGAATATCTGGAAAAGATCATCACGTCTTCCGATAAGTACCGTGGATGATTTGTGTTGCTACAGGGCTGTTTCAGTTCCACAAGTTTTGAGAACCTTGTTGGAGTGCTACTTGAAATGGTAGATTTCACCTGAGAGTATTTTGCTGTATTTTATTGGGTCTTTCGTAGCATAATGGCACAGACTGAATTACCAAAACTGTAGAGAGATCTTTTTCTCTGAGGAGAAAAAGAATAAAGCAAGACCCAGGAAAAAAGGGTGACCTGAAGATTTTATGCTAAGAGGAATGGACTTTGTATCCTCTAAACTTGTGAAATCTTAGGGGAGAAGTCTAAACACTGTCTTAGTAGCAGGAGGGGCTGGCAAAGTAAGTAATAAAAACAGAAGTGTGAATTGGTGCGGCACCAGTATTCGGTAAAAATAAGACTGATTGTTTTTCAACTCAGAGAGAATGTCTTCCCATTTTAATGTGTGATTATGCAACTGCAGTAAGAGCTTTTAAAACATCTTTACCAATGGTACCAGCAAGTGTGGGATGCATGACATGGAGCAACAAAGCTGATGTGTTTGCAGGATAGTCAGAGTTATGTTGCAGGAGTATCAGACAAAAGAATAGTGGCACTGAGATGGCGGTGCAATGTGGCATCAAAAACATGCATTTTGTGAACAGGTTTTGAATAAGCCATTTGTATAAGGAGCTGTCGCACGGCTTACTTGAAAAAGCTCCATAAACACACTGTAAAAATGTTTCAGTTCTCCTAGAAGTTATCCATCAAGTAAAACAGGGTTTTTAGGCCAACATGTTCTACACTAAATCTGTGAAATGTAAGGAACGTAATGCTTACTACGAATAATTATTGGAGTCGCTGTGACTGAAATGACATGCAAATAATAACCTATATATTTTTTTATGAACGTGAAAGCTTTTAAATAACTTTTATAGCTTTATATTATTTTGCATCATAATCCTTTTCTAATTGTTGCTGAATATTGTCCGATTTTCAGATTTTTCTTAACCTTAGTTTCAATGAATATTTAAAATCCTGTGGCTGATTTAAATTGCTGCTCCTAGTTGCTTGATGAGGTTACTTCAGAGCTGTTTAACCAATATTTTTACAGTGTGCTGGTGCTGGATTTGACAACAAATTGATCCTTCTTTGTGTTTAATTTTTTTATGTATCCCTCAGCTCATCAGCCAGTGATCTTCAGAACACTTGAAGACGGAACGAAATTGATGTACCTTTATTGGCAACATAGTCTTATAAAGACGAGTACAAGTCGTGAAATGGAGTTTTAAAACAGCATAACAATGTTTGCTCAAATGGGTACAATTTCAACATGGAACTGGATGGTAACAAAAATCTTAAATCAAAAGCACATAAATGTGTAACTACATAAAACAGGAAGAGTTTTGCTGTAATAGTTTATTGGCTTGGGTCAGTGTTTTACAAAGCTGTTGCTATTTCTGTGGCGGCTCCAGGTTTAAGGCAACTTTTTAATTTATCCAACATGTTTCTTCTGACTCAAAGTAATATTGATGTTGTAGATTAGCCTAGCCAGAGTGGAAGGAGCTCAAGATTAGAGTGATGATTTTGCAGTCTCTAAGACTTGGAGCTCATCATCAAATATAATAGTCAAAACACCAGAAGAAACATAAAAAAAAGCTGGTAAATTTAAGATTTTTTTTTATTTTCTGCTTCATTATTAATAAATATTTTAATCAATAATTTAGAGAAAGGTATAAATCATTTTTATCATGCCATTTTAAAAGTCAAATTTAGATATTTGCCTAACCGTTCTTATACCGTTCCTATACTTATTTCATAGAAGGAATGCTTTCCTCTCTCCATCCCTCCCTCCTCGATATGCATACACCTACACATATAATGTAGGGTTGTGCATATTTCCAAATTCCAGAAATGGCAGCGTATTTTTCTGCCAACTGCTGAGTATCCTTCCCCAGGGCATTTCAGCTTTTAGACTGGAAAAGCTGAAGATCAAACAGCAACCAATCTATCTACTGAGCCACAGACATTTTATGACGACTGACAAAAGTGATAATTATCTGCAAATGGTTGGATGTATAATGTGTCTTATTTTTAAACGTAGGTCTCACTTGAGCATGAGACAAATGGCTGCAGTGTGTGAGATAAACTTTGCTATGGTTAGGCTGAAAATGCAATGAAACCATCTCAAGGCCTGGAGCAAGGTTTTATTTGTTTATGTTGAGAATAACAACTAATCTTCTACTGCTTCTAAGTCACCAGCACATTTGAATTTAAAATATGACCAGAGTATTATATCATATGAAAACGGTATTATATATATTTTTTTCAGATTTGCATTTAGAAAATGTATTGGAGATTGTATGTATAGTAAGACCTTTATTGAAAGTTTGTTTTCTGTTATGATTTTCATGGTTTCTTAGAATTAAACCATAATATTCATGAATTACTTTTGCTGTAATCAATGCATCTGAAACCAAGATGCAGTTCATGAGAACATTTTTTGTGTCTTGGAAAGTTTCAGACTTGAAATATAAAGTATTGCAATCACCACATTTGCTCCATAAAAAAACAAACTGATATAAGCATACTAATATTCGGATATTGTGAAGTACTATAGAACTGATGTGCTGCAGATGAATGATTTGTCGACAAAGTACTTCATTAAATGATTTGCATTACATTCAGAAATGTTTTGATCTCATAGGGAGGTATGTGATGAACCAACTCAAAACACTAACATGTTCACCTAGTCCCAAACTGGACTTAGATCTAGACTTTGACTAGACCAATGGTGCCCAAAGTGGGACCCCAACGGCCGGCATACTGCATGTTTTAGTTTCTCCCATCAACTACTATCTTCCTGTCAACCCCAGTTCTCATTACCTCCTTGAATAATAGCTTTACTCCTACTTTGTCAGCTACTTTGTCTACTTTTTGACAAAGTAGACAAAAAAGTAACTTTGACAAATCGCTATTGTGTCAAAATAGTCTCCAAAGTAGCTGTGAAACTCAAAAGCTGCTCCAAAAATAATATCTGTCTTTGAAAAAATCCTGTTGGTAGATGAACAGCCAAGATTTGCAGTTTTTAAAGACTTTCAATCTCTTGATGATAGACTAAAAAGTTGCTTTAAACTTCTTTATAACCTAATTCCCAACCCACTGGACTACATTTACTAACTAGCTGACACCTTTGGCAACTGGTCACATTGATTTTAATTTGGTGGGATCAGAGAGAAAGAGGGCTGAAAACAAAAGAGTGCCACACTTTTCAGATATTAATTTGTAAGAAAAAATTTTGAAAAACATGTAACATTACCTACCGCAATTATAAACTACTGTGCTTTGGTTTATCACATAGAATACATTCAGAATTATTTGTTTTTCATGTGATAAAATAGTAAATAGTTCACTTGGAAGGAAAATATATGTCTAAGAGAAGGGATTGTGTGTCTGTATTTGTGTGCATTGTAGCTAAACCATAAGCTAAACGTAGCATCACCTGGATCCTTCTGATCCTTTTGACCTTTCTCAACTTCGGCAAGAAAAAAAGGGGAGAGAAAAGATAAAAAGCAGATGTTTAGAGTCAGTACATCTCTGTGATTAGTTTCACGGTACTTTGGGATTCAGAGGTGTTTCAGCTGCAGGAAGTGAGATTTCTGAGACGGACAGACATCACACTGTTAAAAATAAATACAAAAAATAGAAACAAAGAAAGCCTGTGGAAAACAGAAAATCAAAAAAGTGGCAATATGTTTGTTAACCAGACAAAGCGTGAACTATTGTAAACAGACAGGACACATGTAAAAGTACTGTGAACACAGACAGGACACTTAAAGCGACTTGATATGATTGAAGTTAAGTTAAGATAAAAGTGAAGCTCTTGAATCCACACATTGGACCGTATTCCCCATTCGAAAGCTCAGTCGACAGACGCTCCTTCACTATAGCTGGTGCCACCGAGAGGAAAGAAATAAGGAAGCCTACCTGTTTGGCAAAGCACTGACATGATCAGACCAAATGACTGCAGGAGATAACAATGTAAGCAGTCTAAAAATGCATTCAAGTCAAAGGGATGGGCGTCCAACCAAAAGAAAGAAGCTGTACAGACCAGACTGCTCATTCATTTCCATCACAAACAGACGGTGCCTAAAAGAGGACCCCCGACTGATTCAGCGCAGCACTTCACAGATTTCTGGACTGGTGTGCTCCCCACTCACTCCGACACATAAAGGCACAGATAAAAGCAAGCATGGCGGCAGGAGCAGCATCTTTGAAGGAGAAGAGGAGGCCGTAGAGGGATGAAAGAGCGGGGAGAGGATGATCAGGGTACTCACGGATGGTTAAATCCATCACTTGAGAGGCCAAGCAGAAGACAGGGTGCTCATACATTTCCCTCTTTTTCCCTATAAAAAACAGGATTGTAGCATGCAAGAGGCTAGGGTCAGAAGTGGGAGGGCTGGAGTTCAGAAGCCAATGGGAGGAGGGCTGTCCAGGTGAAACTGGCATTGTGCTGGGCAGCAAGCCCAGCAGTTAAATGAAACATCTGGTTTATTTTGAGCCAGGCGTCTGACAAGGAAAGGAGGGGAAGTAAATTCACACAGCATGAAAAGATAGTAAGGCTTGAAGCCTTAGTATCTTTAGCACCCTGGGGGATTTCTTTCAAGGCACAAACAATGTTAAAGTTTGACTTTTTATGTGTAAGTCAAATGTTTGACATGGGAAGAGACTGTAAGTCACCACTGTGCAAAAGTCTTAATTTGTTCTTTCTGCTTGAACATTTAATTTTCAAGACGCTACAGTTTGCTTTCATGTGTGAAAAAGTATTTCTCACTTTACTTACTTTCTCCATTTTTACATTTTTGTATATCATATTAATCAAACAAATTTCACACAGGTGAATAAGCAAATGTGCATATCAGATAAAAAGGTAATTTTAGTAAATAAAAAAGTTGACCACCAATATTCGTGGGAGTTACTCATCACATAATATTCATAGAAAAACTTGGATAAACCTCTGGAAAACCTGAAGAACTGCAGTTGAACAAGACTTCCATAAATTACAAGAAAGCCAGGTTCTTTGGTAGGAGCATATAAAGAAATGAGGGCTGACATAATTTTTGCACAGCACTGATAAATTTAAGCCTTAATGTTGTCTTTCTTCATAATAGCTCATGCCAATAAAGAAAGGTCACATTGTTATGTCTCAAAACACATGCAGGTGGGTGATGCTGGTTTGGATAATGTTGTTCAAATGTTTGTAAACCCCTCAAAAGTTTTTACATTTCTGCTTACATTTGTCTTAAAACATTCAGAGTTTATACTTCAATAATTAAACAAAATGTCCAGTTTTATATTTCTAAGAATGGCAAATAGAAAATCCAGATAACTTATATAGTTTTGGAAAACTCCTGCAGGGCTGACAAACTCTGAAACCACTGCTTTCTCTGCAATCCCAGCATTTCTTTTAAATAAGATAAATAAAACATGTCATTGAAGCTATTTAAAGTTATATCTGTGGAAGAAGAGAGAAAAGCATAGCGGACAGCAAAAGACAGAGAGCAGAAGAATGTGATCTTAAGCAGGATCATTGGACAAAGATGATGGGTGGGCGGGGGGAGGGACGCAAAATCAGCTTGAGGAATCAGATATTAAGAGAGAAAGTGAGGAAGTGGGAGGGATGGGGAAGATGCATCGGCTGAGAACTGGGAGTCAGAGTGGCCACTAAGTCAAGCTGAGATACTGGTCCAGCCAGCTAATGTCAGGTTAGAATACTCAAGGCACAATGAGAAATCAGCACATCAACAGATTTCAGGGCTTTGGATTTGAATGCATTTTTACTCACACACCTCTACACAAAAGCCAACTTGACCTACAGAACAGCACAGAGCTAAAGAAGGCCTGAAACAAAGGAGAGAGTTATTGAACGGAGAGACAGAGAGTGATGGCACACTGTTAAATAAAAATCATCTGCGTGCCATGAATCATTTGGGATATGGACTATTATTTACACTTGTTGAATTCACTTGATATATGGAAGATGAAGGGAATTAAACTATGTGTGTTCAATGTGTTTTTCTACTTTCTACATCCTTTTCTCCAAAGGCCACTACGCTTTGTTCAAATATATTTTTTCTGTATACCTTCAATTTTAGCATAGTCTTTGATCCGCTGGTAGTTGAGCTGAGCAGCCTGCTCCAAATTTTTGCGAATCACTCCTTTAACTTCTTCAGGTGGAACTGGAGTCACTATATCTTTCATCAGGACCTAAATGAGAAAGCAAATATTCAACCCAGATACATCAATTACATAATAATTGTTATTTCTCTGTTACATGGTGATTTTTGTGTATCTACAAACCCTCTCCAGCAAAGACAAAGTGGCTTTCAGTGCACCCTCTGGACGACCGAAGGGGAAAAAATATCTGCAAAGAAAGACCAAATGTTTAATGAGAGAACAAAAAAACATGTGTAGGTATTGTTCAATTGCTGAACTATTAGTCACCTGAAATGTACAATGTGGTTCTCCAAAATGACGCGCAACTTTTCTTTAATGTCCTCAAAGCGCTCCTTCTCATCCACTTTCACTGTGCTCAGTCCGTCCGGCCTGTGAGGATCACACCCATCCACTTTTACCCAGCTGAAGTCCTTTAGATGTTCCACTGATTAAGCATACTCTCATCTGACTTTAGTGATATAAAACGCTGGTGGACCACCACCAGTTCTCTAAAAGCCAACAGCAAAGCTTTTTGAGATGACTTTTCACTCCAATCTCACCTTTTTTCGCTCTGAAAGGACTTCTTTCTTTGCTTAAACTTGAATATGCATGCTCGCCTAGCAGCACCCTGAGGATCTGGGCTTTGGGCGCTCTGTGGGGAAACCACAGCCTCGTAGCCCAGCGGCCCCCAGTAACTGCTGCCCTCTCTGACTTTTACGGACGCATGGGAGGATGAATAATATGGACAGTGAGAGACTATGCAACAAAGGACAGAGAAGAAAGGAAAAACAAAGAAAATGGTAGAAAACAAGAATATATGTAGACACAAAATTGATAACATAAAATACATGAAATAAACAAAATAACTTAAATATAAGCGAACTTAAAGATGACAAAAAATATACCACAGGAAAAAAAAGGTGGAGGTTTATGTCCGCTCATGTAGAGTAGCACCCCTCTCCCCAGCTGTTGCTGTGAGTTGTCTGCTGTGTTTTGTAAGAAATCAACTATTCTTAAAATATTTTGTTGTTTAAAGAAAAAAAAAACACAGACAGTAAAAGTTTTGATATCAAAGGGGCTTATATCAGAGTATTTTAAGGGCAAAGACATTTTTAGCATGCATGTCAGTGTATGAAGCAAAGAACTCACTCGGCTAAATATCAAGAAAAAGATAACTAGTTAGCATTTTCTTTTGAGTTAAAGCAAATAATCATCTGATATATTTTTTAATGTGCTGTCAATTTGAAATTGCAATACTTGGAAAATTTATTTTTTATTTTTTTGTCAGATCACAAGAGAAGGAAATAAGTTCAAGGTTTTATTTCTGCTGTTTTCTTCTTTTCTGACTAGATTCTAAAACATACAAGGTTACAGCAAAAGATGTAAGAGGCTGAATGATTCAGCTGACCCAAAAACAGGGTAAGTTTTTGGGTCAGCCACTTATCCTGCATTGGCAGATGCATATGGAGGTCGAAACTTTTTAGTCTGTTTTTCTGTTTATCCAAACTAATATTTCTGAATGTTATCAGAAACGATATTGACTGGAGATAGAGAAACCCATTCATTAAACTCTACCTTCTCCTCTAAAACACCTTTGCATAAGGTTCATGAACCAGGAATCCAAAACCAGATTTGATCAATTAAGTAAAAATATAATTCCAAGTTTTCATTTAGAAATAAAAAAAAAAAACATTTTTTTTTTAAATGCGAAACTTGGTAAATGTGGCTTGCAGGTCAAAAGAAGAGTGCACACCTGTTCCCATGGACATGGGATGCACAAAAAGCAAAGCTGTAGTGCAGAAGAGTGGGGTCTATAATAGCTCCGTTTTCTGCCCGTTCCAGGAGATCACGCAGGTAACACAGATGTCGGTGACAACCTCGAACTCCATTTCTTGCACAGTATTCATCCAGGACAAACACTTGCCCTGGGCTGAACCATCCCTGCAAAACACACAAGCATGTGGAGACTGAAAGACAACACAACAGCAAACTTCTCCCCCCACTGTCATGATACCTGGCAGAGAGTCACTCACCAAGCAGCAGAAGGTGTCATTGAGCCTGTGGTCCAGTGTGAGCCGCTGCAACATCTCAAAAAGCGAGGCGTGGTCATAGCTACAGGGGTTAGCGGAGATAAACTCATCCATGCCATGTTTCTGAGCTCTGTCAGCGTCTATCCAGCCAAACGGCACAAGGAAAAACACACGGTTCAGAGGAGATGACGTCAGTGAGGTGAAGGAAAACAGCGACATTTCAGGACAACTCTACAAGACTGTTCAGCTACTTCTAAGGGCAAATTATAACAATTACAGCTAACATTGTCAACTTGCATTGTGTTGGACAGCGTAAAGAGTGCATTAATGTCTACAATTTTTCTATTAGTGGATAAATCTATCAATCTGAAGTTAAGCTCAAAGGGATGGTGCTTTGACTACTTGTGCATGCATGCAGCTTTGTTACATTGCCTCTTGTTTTATAGAAGAAAGTCATAATTTAAGATTAAAAGACGTTTGAAGAAATACTGGATGAAATATAATAAACAATTTATCTGTATGCATTCAATAGATTCTGCCATTCTCAAAGGTTGCCACCCAGGTCCTGAAAAATATGTGTGCTAGTGAAAAAGACCTCAACAAAAAGCCAGAAAGACTCATTATTTTAAGTTGTGGTATAAAGAGGGAAACAATACAAGAGCAATATTGTTTAAATTTATACAAATCTAAAATTTGTTGTTCGTTCTGCAAAATGGATTCATGAACTTGTCTTGCTGTTTTCAAGAGAAACATACACATTTTTAAAAATTGTTAGAAAAGGAAAAAAAGACCACTAAAATATTAAGCCTGGTTTGTGAAACCTGCTAAATACAAAGACATTTTGAGATTGACGTGCTAAAAAAAAAAATAATACGATTATTTTTTCCAAGTTTAAATGCTCCCTGAAAATTTCCACATTTTGGCATCTTACAACCACAATCTTTAATGCAAAAAGTCAACACAGGAAAGCACACAATAGTGAACTGGAAAAGAAATGGGTTTCAAAGTTTTTACAAATATCTGAAAGTTGGGTTGAGTAAATTGGATGCAGATTAATCCCAGCATAAATACAAATGTTCTGTGAAGGTCTCTGAGATAAGTTAAAGAACATTATCGAAGAAACGGCGTCAAGAAGACCAAGTAAAACAGCAGACAGATCGGATGATCAGATCTGAAAACGTTTAAAGCAAGATTAACCTCTTGAACATCTCTTCGACTCATGCCGTCATCATAAAAAGAAACATTATTGCACAGCTACGAATCTACCAAGACATGGCCGTCCACCTCAACTAACAGACTAAGCAAGGTGCGCGCTAATCAGAAAAACAGTAAAAACATGTGTTGATATGATAACTTCCTGTCTCAAATCTAGCATTCATGAAAGACAAGAAAGCCATTGTTTGAGCACAAGCTCAAGATGTCTTATTTAAAATTTGCCACAAATGTGTAGGGGGCACATCAAAGAAGTGAGATAATTGGCTCTGGTCAAGACTTATTTTTTTCTGGCTGACAAATGCAAGGTGAGGGGGAAAACTGATGCCTCACATACCCACCCCACAGTGAAACATGGAAGTGGCTGCATCATGCCTTTAGAATGCTTTTATTCTGCAAGGACAGGGAAGCTGTTCAGACTTGATGAGATGAATGGAGCTAAATACAGTACAATCCTGGATGAAAGCTCTTCAGATGTTACAGAAGAGTTGAGATTGGGCCAAAAGTTCAAGTTCGAACAGAACAATCACCCTAAACATGCAACCAGAGCCACAGCAGATGGGTTTAGATAAAAGCATGTACACTTGTCAGAATGGCCTAGTCAAAGTCCAAGTCAAAATGTAATTCAAAGTCCACGGAAAAGGTTATGCAACAATGTTCTCAATTCAGTCTGATTGAATTTGATGTACTTTGCAGACAAAATGGGCAAAAATCAGTTCAAGATGTGCAAAGCTGAGAGAAAGTCCAAGAGACAACAAGCTAACCAGATATAAGTACAGCATAGGATGGTCCAGCATAGTACTGACTTCATAAACCTGAATACATATAAAACAAATTTTACTTACTTTCCACTTCACAATCATGCACTACCTCATGTCAGTCCATTATACAAAATCAACAGAAAATACATTGAAGTTTGTGGCAAAATGTGAAAAGTTCAAGGAGTGTGAATACTTTTGCAAGGCATTGCAACTGAGTAAATTCGGAGGAATTAACCACTGGTGGGTTTGTTTACATACTGCATTTACAAATAATATATATCTTTTATCTTGTAAATATTGTAACAGGCTGAGAGACAATGACACAGTGATGGAGACCAGAGGTACAGTCATGTCCTCTGTGGGAGTGACAGATTTCACATTCAGGAGACACTGACAATGAGTGAAGGCAATTCGGTGGAGGGATGTGGGAAGTGGAGACCTGATCTTGTCAGGTCAGGTCTGAGATACACAACAGGGCACAACTGTCACCCTATAGGTAAGAGAGAGGGTGTCATCCTGGCTTGATATAAGAAGGAACCCTACAGAGTTACACTCATCTTTAAGTCATTTTCACTTCAGTCTGAGAAGGAAAACATGAGACAAGTAGAAACTGGTGATGGCAGTAAGAGACAGAGGAGAAAAAAAGAAAAATACATAGTGAGTTATAATGTAAAAAGGAAATATCTGGACAGAAACACTTAATGCTTGTAAACACTGAAGGAGATGCAATGGAGGTGAGAAAGAGAATCTGGTTGGTTGGACAAGGTTTTTTGAGGGGAACATTGAGACAGAAACAAGTTGTTAAAGTGTGAAAGCAACAATCACATTAAGACAAGAGAATTGATCTTGTAGTGGAAGAATGAAATGGTGAGAAAACATCAAAGAGGGTTATGAAAGAAAGTGTATGCAAGGTTGAAATATGAGAGACATCAAATAGGATTCATTCTCTTTTAGTTTAGTTAAATGACATGTAAATCAAAAACATTGAACATAACTCACATAAATGTGTTCATAATAACTTCAACCACAAATAAATTAAACAAAAAAATCACCAAAGTGAATATGATATTACTTTTGCATACATTTATATGTTTCAACATGCTGGAGATCGGAGTTTTCAATACGCTTGTAATCGTCATGCACATCTGCAGACCCCTTTTGAAATTTGCATTTTATCTTCTTTTCTTTTTTAATTTGCATTCCCTTTTTTTCCTGTTCTCTACGCATCTGCAAGTTGACAATACTTGAGTATGTTGCAGTGTATTCATGATCTCTAAGGAGCACACTAACAGGCATACCACTACCGGAGAACTCTAAAAGGGTAAAAGCATTACAATTTGGTGCAAGTACATGGGTAAATATAGCATGAAGCCGACAGAGGCAGAACTGTTATCATTCTCTGGGAGATGGGGGGGGGGAGGAATGGATGAAAAATTCTCCGTTTTGTAAAGAAGTATGGACACATGACACGGGTGTTGTCCTATATCAAGCAAAACAAGGGCAGTCAAAAGAAATCATAGTGACACCTCTCCTTTGTTGGGAGGCGTAACACCGGTCTAGCCTCTATGTCTACAGGCCCATCTACAGTAAGAGGGAGAAAGGAGGAGGGGGTCCGGAGTATTTTTACTGGAAGAAGGGGCGGCAGTGGCTACTCCTTGTATTTGGCATTCAGAATACTCCGCATACATATTTGCCAACTCTCATCAAGAAAAGCTCAAAGAAAAAATAATTAAAAGGAATTGAGCCCTCAGAAATAAAGCATAAAAACGAACGCTTACTATGCATCGGATACATTTTTCAAACAACACTGCGTCTGTATTGCTTCTCCTCACAAAAATAAATTTCCCCAAATAATTTGGAAATATTATTTAAGACAATCATTTCTAAACAAATGGGTTATGTTTTAATCAGATTCAGTCACCTTTACTTCTACTTCTTTTGTGTTTTGTAAAGAAAATGAACAATACTAAAAGCAGGAAAGGTAAATGTGGGATGTGCAAATGTCTCTTGCAATATTCTCCTGTTTTTAGTAGGATGATTGTTTTTCTAGGAAAAAGGAAAATTCTGCATAAATATTGGTCAATTGAAATAGTTAATTCATTTTCCTCTGTCAGTAACTCCAACAGCCCAAACAAGATCATACAAAGTAGAGTACAAAGGTAATTAATATTTTGATGTGAGCAACATCACAAAAGACACATTTGATTAAATATTTTGAATGTTAAATATTTTGAATGTTATTGTACTTCAAGAACAATGTATTAAAACCTCCCTGACCAAAGACATACATCTGATATTGATCAAACTTAGCAAGTTAATTATGGTGAAAAACAGAAAATCTTTTGCTGGTTAACCATGATAGACATCACATCATTCAGCAACAATATTGCAATTTCAGATTTTCCTTATATTGTGTAGTCTTAACAGCCAGTGTGGCATGCCAATCTTTAATCAGCAGTTGCTGAATGTGCCTGTGGTATAACTCATTCACACATAAAGCAGACCTGAACTGTTCCTACCATTTCCTCCACTTCTGAACATAATCTGTTATGATCCTGACTTTGTGGCTTTGGCATTTCCTGTCTTCTCTTTTAGACACTTTCTGATCTTTTATATTTTATGTACATTTTTCACTGCCATTTCATTTCTCTTCCTGCTTCAGGGCAGAACTGTAGACTCTATTTAGAAAGTAATGCTACCCTTAAAAAACTACTGCGTCTCAAGTTCTCTGAATACGTTTTTCAAAATTATTCAGCGTACATACATGTAGAACTAGATTATTTCGTGTGTAGGGTTAGAATATAAGGAAGTTGATGGTAGAACAACTGATTTGTCCCACATCCTGGTAGAAGATCTTCATTGGCTGCAGCATTTTATTGCAATTTCTCAGTGCATGGAGACATTAGTCACTGATGGGCAGGTTTTGATTTGTCTGTAGGAAAGACATTTCCTCACACCATGACACTTCCTCATTGAAAGATGTCACACAATCAGTGTAGCAATTCTCCATGCAATCTCAATACTTTGAGCAGTTCATCACTTAACATGACATTGCCTCACATTCTTTCTCTCGTTCCACTGGTGGTGCAGTTGTCATCCCTGCAAAAAGTGACATGATGAAGGGCGTTCTTGTTTTCCTGATCAGTGATGCTGTTGTACAAAATTTGAATGTGAATCTCAAGAACAAAGCTTACAGTTTTTTTTTTTTTTCTAGCAGAAGTAAAGGCACCAGTCTGTTTGGGCTTTTCTTTGGATTCCCAACTCGAGGACGTTTGACTTTCACCTGACCAGTTTCACAAAAGTTGGTCATTGGTAGCAACTCCCAGTTGCCGTATTATTCTAAAGGTATAAATATTTGAGTGAAGCACACTCGATCTCAAAAACCTTCTGGTCCCATGAACGGATCATGGGATCTGCATGTTAAGTACTGTCAGTTTGATCAATGAAGTTGAACAAGTTAATACCAGTGATAGAATATTGCATTGGAATTTGCCATATGTTTGGGGTACGCTGTCCCAACATTTACCTGTGGAGCTCATTTCATTTCAAGCTGTATCTTGTTGTGAAGGTGACTAATCAGATTTTACAATTATTGACCTAAAGAATATTTCCAAACTCTTTTTTGCTGAGTTTACATATAAACTTTGAATAAAACTTTAAAGGTACAATAGGATATATATTTATGTTTTTCCTCGGCAAATAAATCCACCTGCTTTCCCTTCCTCATAACCACAAAATAGCTTGCCATCTAATCTTTTAATCAAGTTTTATTACAGGGTAGCTTTACTCTGAGGGATCCAGCCACCAATAAGAAAAAAGAGAGAAGGCAATTATGCAGAAACAGCTTTAATATAAACGTCAATCATTACTGAGTCAAATAATAAGTTCTTAGATATAAAATACATGCATCCTATACGGGCACGAATGGATGCTTCTACTTTGATCCTCAAGCTGAGGTTATTAAAAACAAAAAAATTAATCAGCTAATGTCTAAGACATGAAGCGAGACGTGAAAAAGGAGAAGAAGAGGAAGAAGAAGAGGGAGAGAAGAGAGAAAGAACGTTGCATTTGTCAGATAATCGCCGGGGATTATCTGAGCAGTGCCGGCTACAAGGAAGCACTTACCCTTGAGTCCAGCTAGAAGACAGCAGGGTAAGAAGGGACAAACCAGAATAACATAAAGACTAGCAACAAGGCTGGAGGAGAGCAAATCACGAGAGACCCTGACCTAGCAGCTGCAATTTACTAAAGAAGGGTCCAGGCAAAGCATGAAGAAGATAAAAACACAACTGAAAAAACAACAGCCTAAACTAACACGAGAGTGTGTTGGGCGGTGGTGTGTGAGCACATGTGAGGATGTGCGAACAACAGATGTCCAGGTATATTAAAAGAGACGAAGAGGAAGACAGGCAGAGAGAGAAGAAGAAGAGAGACAGAGAGAAGACAGTTTACGATCCTCATCACTCCACTGCAGTTAGTTTCTTCTGGGAAAAAAGACGAGTACTTAAAAGTGCTGAGAGCTGCATGTTAAGTACTGTCAGTTCGATCAAGCACAAATGTTACTGTAAAAAGGGAAACTGGCAAGAACACAAGAACATAAAGTATCAACAAAAGGTAGTTTGCTTTATCTAAAATCTTTATCAAAAATGTTAGAAAATAGCAAAATATGAGAGAAATTTAATATGCTGATCCAGTATATATCTAATAATTTTTATCATATTGTGGGCACCTTTTGAACACATGTGGATTCTCCTTTGGACCAGGTAACTTTCTCCTTTCCAGCTGCAGGAAATACATCCCAAATGCACATGTAAGGCTAGAATTCTTTTCAGATAAAAAACGATACAAGGTACTCAGACATTGTCATGTGAGGCAATGTCCTATTTAAAGTATTGTGGTTATGTGGAATCTCATACATCTGACCATGTCCAGCTCTGTAGGACACTGATTGAACCGGAGTCATTATTTATTCCACAGATAATGTTTTTGATACTTTCAAAAAGCATCCAGAAAGTAGTAATTAAAAAATATATATTTAGATGTATGTCATCATTGGGCTCTATAATGCATGTCTTTAAGGCAATCAGTTTTATTAGACTTGATTGAAACTTTCAAATAGTGTTATATGTTATTCAGTCTCCTGTGTCTCAATGAAAATGTATACTGCAATCTACTGCAATGTAGCAAATACCTTTTACATTTCTCTTCTGGAGTTTCATTTATTTATTTTTTATTTTACATTTTTCTTTATTGAAATGTCCTGCACCACATAGAAAAATTTTAAATATGTGTTTTTTAGATGATACGTTAAATTTTGGTGATTTTAATAAACCAAACTTCGTAAGACCACTGGAGGCATTTAGTGATTTATTTGTTTAGTGTTAAAAAAGTGCTTGTTACGCTGACCTTTAAGGCAGATACAGCATCTCCAATGACTCAGACATAAGATCTAAAATAAGAAATCCTTACTACTTACTGTTCTATTTTAACAAAAGCACCTGGCATTTGTCTATCCTGGCACACTCTAGTGGATCATAATATTTCATAAGTAGTGTGTAGTTGGACTGCCATCCTGCAGATTGGAAAAATGGATCGATTGAGCCTCTGCTACTGCAGCCAGTTTCAGAGCTTTCATGTGAAATAATTAACTGATAAATCTGTGTTTTTGAAGCTTGTAACAGGACTGCCCTCGCTATTGCTGCTCTTAATGCAGCACATCCAATAGATATACTACCATTAGACTGAGCCTTTCTAATGAAAAGAAAAGTCAGATGTTACAATCTGAATGAAACATTATGAAGAGCAATAAACTCCTGAACTATTTGCTTATTCTGTGTTTGAAAGTCAGTCATGATGCCGTCCAACTAGAACAACTTTGCGCCAAACTCTCAAAGCAAACTGGGATCTTTTTGTAAACCCACCGAAAGGGCTGTGGCTTCTTGAACAGTATGAGCCAATAACTGATACATTTTGATGGTTTAAATGCATATAGGGAGGACTTAAAGCATCCCACTCCCATCGTGTGACATATATCTCATGCAATTCAACTGAAAACAAACAAAGGTGTTAGGAGAGAACGTATCAATTATGGTGAATCTGGTAAAACTAAACAAAGGTTTTGATTTCCCAGTAGGAGTTTTCTGACACTCTCTCATGCATGCCCTGTAACTAAGGCTGCAGAGGTCTGTGAAAAGCATGGAAGGGATCAAAATAATCTCCTTGTGCAAAGGTATCAGGAGAAGCTGCTAAAGCATCAAGAAGCCTATAGGAACACTGAAGGAGCCGCATGAATTTTCAACCAATTTTGGTTGTGTTGTAGATGTGACAACAATTTGATAAGTTCTCCTTATGTCTGGATTAAAGAATAAGGCTAAAAGACACAAGCCTTTTCCTCAACAGAAAAATCCTGGCCTGCCTAAAATCTAATTAAACCTTATGGGAGAATGTTTT
Organism: Poeciliopsis turneri; assembly: GCA_922788865.1. NCBI lineage: Eukaryota > Metazoa > Chordata > Actinopteri > Cyprinodontiformes > Poeciliidae > Poeciliopsis > Poeciliopsis turneri. The sequence goes on along the minus strand of CAKLNU010000556.1, from coordinate 692,597 downwards.
ATGGCTTGAAGGAACCAAATTGGAACTTGTCAGCCCACAGTGACAAAAAAATATATTCTTTGACCACGAGTAATGCAAAGCATTACCAAAATAGCCCACAGTTATCAAGGTGGATGAAATAGTAAGCAGTCAGTCAGTTCTGACACAAAATGTCCAGGTCTCCAAGAAAATGTAACATATGTGTGAAATCTTGGTTGCGAGTTATTTGCTTTGATGTTCATATTTTAAGCACTTGCTAGTCCAATTGCTAGTCTCAATTAACAAAATAATAACTTCACCAGAAAAACAGTAATGTTTTGCAACAGACTGCAATACTAAAACTGTCAGAACATCTGTCAGCTCTTCTGAAAACTGAGTTCCAAAAGAGATGTCTGCCTAATCAAAAAGATTCGGAGAACGTTTGTAAGTTAAAATGTGCTTGTTATTTCAGTTGAATAGCAGAGAAAATGTGTCACATCAAACACACAAAAATGTTGGAAGATATGTTTAAATATGTGCACACTGTTTAGAGGCACTAAAACAGAAACAAAATACGGTGTGTTGCTATGTCTATCTACAACAAACATAAACTTTGCATCTTTGTTCCATTTGTTTTGTGTCTCTTTTCAATATATTTTCTCAAATTTATAAAAGAAAATTTAATTTATCCTATTAACTTTATAAATAACACTGTGTTATGCCATTGTGGTAAAAAGATGTAAATATTTTGTTGAAATTAGATTAAGAAAACATTTCCCTTTTCTACAGATAAATTTTGATGTGCAATGTGCACCAGAAAATTGATAAATACAAACTGTGGAGTCTTCACATGACTCTCACTTCTTTATTTAGGTGTCCACTGCAGCAGGGTAAGGAGGGTTGTGCATGTAAAATGGTCCCAGTGCCATTCAAGACCACCAGGGGGTGAAACATGTACGCGTGGTGGTGTTGCCACAATGTTTCGGGAAGGAGGGGAGTCTGTGCCGCTGTGAGGAGGCTTTTTGAATGGCAGACAGCTGGCAGCAGAGGAATCAACTAACCACAACAAGGATCACGTACTGGACGAAAAATAAACAATGGAGAAACAACAGAGAATCTTACGTGACAGGATTTCGTGTAACTTAAATATTTTGCGTCTTAAACAGTCAAAAACATTGGAATAAGCATGTTTTTTTTTTTATTGTTACTACTAATATTAGTGCAAAATTTAGCCAATTATTTTTCTGCATTTCCTCTTGATAAAAATTGTATTTAATACATTTGAAAAAGAATGATGCACACAAAAAAGTTTTTTTTTTTTTTTTTTTTTTTGTCTGAATAGCAGGATCTATTATTGGGGATTGTTAATATGTATCATTAATTCTGATAGGTAGGAGGTCTGTTTAGTGCTGTTATTGTGGGTTAGAATGATAAGAAAACAATGAGTGCAAGGGTCAAAACCAACCTGAGTAAGCTCTGACTTAGGGAAGGAAATTGCTGCTGTTAGAATAAATTACCTTCTCAAATTGGGGTGGGGGTTGGGAGGACACAAGAGACATTTAAAACAAAAGTTGGTACAGACGGCACACTGTTTAGACAGCCTTACCTTCCCTTTGCTACCTGACCTGGAGACCGCTTAGGAATGCAAGTACAGTCACAGATTTATTAGAATCTATTTCATGTCTGGATAAAACTTGATTTAACCAGGCCGCTGGTCTGAATGTTTGAATCCTATGTGTGATGACTCTACAGGTGTAGAGCATCTGGATGCTGACTTCTCTTTCAGGTTGGTTGTTCCTAATGAACCGACTGATGGAGTAGCATGGAGGTGCGCCGTTAAACATGGAGGGAGTGGTGACAATGAGTGGAAGTCCATCAGATGCTGGAGGAAAACCCGTGAGAGATCAATGCATTTGTGCGCGTGCTTGTGTGTTAGCTCTACGGGAATGTTTTGTAGCTGCAGGAGGGGTGGGGAGCACATGGTGTGACACAGTTATGGGTTAGAGCTTCGGAAACTGCTTTCTGCCTAACCAAATATTTTGCGCAATGGGTTACTTACAGAACTGAGAAATGGGAGCATCCATTTGGGCTGAAGCCCCCCCCTTGGAGTTTAGTTTCTGGACCTGAGTGGGTGGGACGGGCTTGTGGGACTGGCCAGTAGCACGGTACATGGCCTGGACCCACAGGATGCGGTCCTGCTCGTCGTCACTGGCAAAGATCACAGTGTCGCCCTCCTTCACGGCATTGAAGAAAGCCCTGCCTCCATCCAGACCTTTGAGGTGTCAAAGAACATTAAAAATGTATAAAATACCTGTATGTTTGCTTCCAGAGTTATTCTTTTTTTTTTCCCTTTGCATTCTTACCAGGTTGGGGGTCACTATAGTCCACAGTATACCCATCCAGCTGCAGAAGCTCCTGTGGTTCAGATTTTTTCTCTCTGTAGCTGCACATGGCAAAGGTATACTGACTCACCTAGAGACAAAGTTAAAGAGCTCACATTAAGTAGACAAAAAAACTGGTTATTTTTTATTGCTGTTTAATGAGTTTGACTTTGATTATAACCAATTTATAAATCCCAAACTTAAATTTGTTTTTTGCAGTTTCATAATCTTATATTGCAAAAATCTTGAAAATCCAACTTGTAAAACATTTATTTTTAGGATTCCACAAAATCCTAAAATATAAATGGAAAACATTTATTTATTTCTCATTTTAAATTAGTTAGATCAAAATGTCAAAGAACTAATAATTAATCCATAGCTTTCTAATTCTATGTGGTATAAATATGGCATAAAACAGAGGCCTATTTATTTTAGTCACTTCTCAAAAGGGGAAAAACAGAGAACATGCCATTCAAGTTAGACAGAGGTGTGATGATGTTCACAGTTCAGGATATAGCTACAAGAAAATAGTATCTCTTCTGAACTTACCAAAATCTACACTCAGAGAGGCAATATACAGTATATGTATATAAACGACAAATGACAACAGCTTCAGTAATAAATATCAGGTCGACTGAACATAATTTTTCAGAAACAGCCCACCTGCACAAGCACAAAGAAACGTTTCTTCCAGCGTTTCCACACGTTCTTCCCAAACGCCCACAGATACCTGTGGCAGCAGTAAACGTAGGTGATGACAGATCAGAAAACACTTAACAGTTAACATGAAGAAACTTTGAACAAGCCTTTTAACATAGATCTTTTATACGACAAGTCTGAATAACAAACATTAACAAATTTGATAGTGATAAAAATTCCGTGAATTTGGCTCTGTTTACAAAAAAATAAGTAAAACAAACATACACATAGATAGATATGCATATATAATCTACACACTGTCATCCACCAGGGGGAGTTGTGCACTTCACAGTATTTTTCCACAGCATGTGGAAAGAAATGAGGCCAAGGAGCTGAGAAGGGTTGGAGTTTTACAGGAAAGGCACAGAAAATTAAATCCTCATAAGAACATCCCTGTGTGTTTTATTTAGCTGCTGACTTTCTCTTACCCGCAGTGTTTCATGTTCTGTGGTTTGTCCATGCGTATAGCCAGCTTTATTTTAAGATCTTGGTCAGGGCAAGCCTTTGTCACAGTCATCTTATGGAGCTCTGACTGTTTGGGACTGTTAGGTGTTGGGTGGAGGACAACCTGCATACGAAGACACCACAAATGGCAAAAAAAAAAACGTTAATTACTGATCTCTTCTGAATTTCTGCTGGAGTCTCTAGCTCATCTTTCTGTGCAGCAATCGTTAGTCTTTGCAGAGGCTGGTGATTATGTGTGTTTGCCTCTAGTGAAAATTAAATTGCGATGCGGTGAAGCAACAGAAGAACACTGTTTCTCTCTGCCTCGAAGTAGAAGAAGAAGAAAAAGAGGAGGCCTAATCTCTCTTTGCTGACTTAAAGAGCTTTGAGGAAGCCTGCTTTCCTGCCAACTCTCTTGCAGTGGGAGATCAAAGAACTTTGTCTCAGACAAGGTCACTCTCACTACAGGGACATCTGAGGCGCCATTGGCCCAACACGTACCAGCAAAACTATCTCCCTTGGGTATCTGTCACTTTTAGGCATGAAAATACAAGGTAGTTTTACACATTCCTGTTATCCTTCATGATGTTTATATCAAATTGAGTCAAATGAGATTTATATAAAGTAAATAATTGAATCCAGAATATTTCTTTTGTAATAACTGGATTTTACTTCATTACAAAAGATGTTTCTTATTCAGAAGAAAACAATGTAGAGATGCACCAAGGTTTTAAAATGGACCACAACTTTCTACATCTCTATGGAGCATAAAGTAATGCTGTCCCTCCTCTACCTGCTGCTGACCAATCTGTCACTTCACAGAAAAAAAAGATATCACATCATATACGTATAAATGGATTATGGAGCAATGCAGTACTTCCCCTCCACCACTTGCTGCTGCTGTGCACTGCCTATCAGTTGGCTGAGAGAATGTTTCTCTTGGTTAAAAGATACCAAATGAAACTGCTTGGACAGGAGTTTTTCCACTACAAAAGGAAGCACGGAGTAATACAGAGCTGCCCCTTCCCTCATGTCACTCCACCTTGCTTTAAGAAAGCTTAATGAGACATGAATTTGGCTGTTTGAAAATATTTCTGGCAGCAAAACACATGGACAGTTAAGGTATCAGCACCATTTATCACTCGGGTTAAGCTAACATTGTTTCAAAATTACAACTGATAATATAGTCATAGAAAATCATTGACAAATTCGACTGTAGGCTCTACTTGAGCTGATAGCTGAACCTACTAACATCTAATTATCCAACTAAGATACTATTTACCACTATGTTTCTGTGTAATATATAAAAAAAACTGTTCTTTACCAATTGCATCTATGAGAACATTTTGGAAGTTGTATGAATAATTCTCATCTTCCTGGTTGATAAATGTACTGAAAACCTTTGTTGTCAATTTGTTGTTTTTATTCAAGGTGATTGTACTCAGATACTTTAAGCTCTGAGAACAATCTGTATGTTTTCATTTTTGGTTTTCACCGCCGTGATCCTTGATCTTCTGTAATTGCTAAAACTGAGAGTAAACGGAGGTATTACCCTGCCCAGCTCTTTGTCTTCCAACGCCAGGACGCCTGTACTCTCTGTAAACAGTTTCACCTTGACAGCAGGCAAAGGGTGTGTAGTGGTGAAGTCCCCCTGGGTTCCCCAGCTGAAAGACAAAACAGAAAACACTCAAGAGGTTATTTTCCATGACAGTATAACACAGTGATCTCACCTGTTGAACAGTCGATAAAAAAAAGCAAGTCTTCATCCCATTGTTTGCCCCTGAATATTTACAACAGTTACAACAAGCTTGGGCATATCATTCCAAATTTTTGATTTTTATTTGAAACATATTTCTGTTATCATAGAAGAAAGATGGTTAAAAGTTTAAATAGCTTAAAACACACAAATGCTTGTTCTTGAAATGCACTATTGCTGTTTTTATAACTCATGAGCAGGTCTTGGATTTCAAAACATGGGATTCATTTGTGTGGAAAGTGAGGCTTGCAGGGCTGAAAGGTTGGCTGAAGGAAATTGACTGTAAACAAATGGCTTTCAGAAGAAGCAGGGAAACAACACTGTATTTTTTATAAACAGAACTTCTCACATTAATAATGACAGATGAGACACACTTATAGATCACAGAAAAATAACAATATGGCTGCCTAAGACTAGTAGTTCCAGTTCTTGTGCTTGTATGGCATCTTATCAAGTCAGAGGATTCTGAAGAACTTCACACTACTTTCAATCATTCTCACACACATTGTTGAGGTGAGCTACAATGTAGCCACAGCTGCCCTCAGGTACTCTGACAGAATCGAGGTTGTCATTCACTCGCCACCGCCAGCAGACAAGGTGAGTGAAGTGTTTGGATTGCTGTATTGTTATTGTACTTCATATAAATTAGTTTCTAAGGTCCTAAATTATATTTTGAAAACTATGCTTTCTGCTTTTCATTTTCCCCAAATTACTCAAATCTGGAATTTCATTTGATTTTACCCTATAATGTCAAAAATATAATTTATAAAACCCATCTTGATAAGTGCCCTGTGATGGTCCAGGGTGTACCCCACCTCTTGCCCGAAATGTCTTATTGGAGCAATATAACTGTGTAATTTCTATTACAGTTTTATATTCATATATTTGTATATGGATACAAAAAGGAAACTTTGAAAGAACAGGAAAACAACTGAGAAATCCTGGTAATGTTTAAGTTGCAATGTTCTTGTCCTGAAGACGGCACGTTTACATCCGGGACATTGAATGTTGAAGCTGCTGCTCTTGAGCTGCAGAACCAGAGTACTGAGGTCTCACACTAATGACTCAGGAACAATTTTTACAATAGCTCTATAATTCTAATCAATATGTCACTTCTTTGAAGGACATGTGCAATACAACTGTTTAATTTTTCATTTATTTGTTCTTATTTATGGCTCTACTATTAATGAACTCCATCTTTTTTATCCCAGCATTTCTCTTTGCACCTTGCATGAGTCAGTAGACTGATTTGTTGTACTGCTATACATTGTTTGTTGGTACAGTGAGGATGTATCAAACACTTTGAAAACACGTCAGTAAGAGTTCTGTTCATTGCTACCTGCTTTCACAAACAATTAAAACTCATGTTCTGTTCTAACGAAACAGTTATGTGAGTTGTGACTCCATTAAATAACATCAAATAGCAGGCGGTTGCACATTATAATTTAGGTTTGATCAGAAGTCATAATCTGTCATTTATCGTTTGTCAACTAATCCTGGTGGGATTTGATTCGCAGCCTTTAAAATGGCTAAATATGTAAAATATTCATGTATTCAAATATATAACTCTGAAGACAAATAAGCTGAAGCAAAAAAGGCAGTGAGTGGGTAATGTAAATTTGGATAAGTATTGGGAAACTGACTCAAAACCCATGTGGATACATATTTGTTTGTTTTTGATTACTATTTTGCCATTTTTTCTGAAAATTAGTAATCAATGCCATACCCTTAATGGCTTGGTTCAAAGCCTGCAACACAAAATCATTGTTTGCTGTGATTTCTTTTTTCACAAAAAAAGTTTTATTTTACTGGTTTTATCCACTAATTAAAGTATCCCTTTGATTTCCAAGATTTTAATCAGATGAAGGGAAATAGTAGGAAGTGTTGGATGAGCTGCAAAACAGAGTTGTGATTTTTTTCAATAGCTGGGCGAAAGCAAAAACTGATTCAGAGCCGTTATTGGTACTGATGCAGACATCACCAACAAAATCCCCTTTTCAATCATAATTAACCAAAAGAAAGATCAGTCTTTCTTTTGGTTAAGAAAGACCGATCATTCTTTAACCAAAATGACCCAACAATGTTCATGTTTTGTGGAAAATGTTTGCTTTAATCAAACTTTTCTCCTATTTTTGAGCACTGGACCAGACAGAACAATCAACTGTAGTAAAATGACTGCCTCTACTTTCGGACATGAAGGAAGAAAACCATGCAGATTTTAAAAACAAAGTGTGCATAGAAAGAAAAATTGACAACATATTTTGGCTCCCGGGGGACCTGAATGAAATCTGATAATCTATTTTATTAGAGTCTGTTGGAATAAACAGCATGTTAAAAATGAACAAACAAACAAAAAAATAACACAGTACCCGAGAGATTATGGAGTAATAACAAAGACGTTTTCTAATAGACTAGCCTCTCAGACCCACTTAAAACACAGAAATACACAGAGAACAAGTTGAAATGTGCAATACTGTAGCCACGAGGGCTTAAGACACAAGATTTTTTTAAAGAATATTCAATATTAAGCTTTCAGTTCTGTAATTCTAAACTTTTGCAGCCTTCACAGTTTGGTTAAATGTTTAAAATTTTGCCATGTCAGGACAAATGAAGATTCTACATTAAAAAAAAAATGTAAAAAAAAAAAAAAAACACTTGGTATTTTATTTCATTTTATTCTATGTTGCATGACTTTGTATTTTGTGTTTATGATGTAAAGCACTTTGAAATGCCTTGTAGCTGAAATGTGCTATACAAATAAAATTTGATTGATTGATTGATTACATTAATTAATTACAGATTAATTCTATCCAAAGTAAATATTGGATAGAATATCCAATATTTTAAAACTTAAAAACTTAAAAAACTTAAAAACACACAGCTTTTCTCTAACCAACACCGAGCATGATTTCAACAAGACATTTAAATACAAAATATGACAATATAAGCTTCATTTCAATTTCCAAAAACGGATGCAGTACAGTACTATCCAAAGAAAATATTTTCCTCCCTCAAAATCTTTCATAATAGACTGCTGCTGCTCTTGAAAATTAGAGAGGGAGCAGAAAGACCGCTGACAGACAGCGGATAGTCAGTGGTGAGTTGTGTTGGTTTCACGTGGAAATATCTTTCTGGCATGAAGGTGACCTTGTCGCTAAATGGAAGGTCTAATAATGGACATGACAGCAGTTCTTGAAGCTCCTCCTGCAAAATGGGTCAAATCCTCTGCATGCTAAATCTGCTTGCAGTTGTACTGAATATACAAAAAAAAATAAAAAAAAATCAATCAATCCTTCCATCAAGTCATCAAAGTTCAATGTTAATTCATAACAGTAATTTGAACGTCAGCCTGAGTGCACGGCGGATGAGCACGCTTAATTAATGTTTGTGAATAACCAGCAGCAGTCTGAAGGGTAACATCCATCTCGTGTGACTTGATGTGTGTGTGTGTAGGTGCATGTACGCTCTTTACATAGAAACACTCAACCCATCATACAGCCTGTCAAGAAACTGTCATTCAAAGTTTGTAACATTTACTTTCCAGAGGCTGAACCTTAAATGCAGCGTAGATCCAAACTATTTTGCTACATCTTTCAATTCAATAATTTAAGTTTGCGTAAAGCGGTTGTCATAACAGCGTGTTCACTGTCTTTTGTCTTCTAGTTCCTGTCCTCATCGCTGTCTTAACCCTTCCACAAAATTTGTCTCTTGTATTAACAGGATCAATAGAAGACGTTTGGGGATAAAAATAGCTTATATTACTGTATATGAATATTTCATGGGTGGCCCGTTTATAGCTTGAGTTGTATGATTTTGGAATCTGAGATTAATGGAGAAGCTATTTTAAGGAAAGGATAGATTTATCTAAATTTGGACATTGCAGATGTGATGAATGAAGTCCGATGAGCTATATTAATAACCAGTACAGTGTCTTGCAAAACCTTTCTACATTTTATCACATCACATCCAGAAATATGGATGGATTTTGGGAGAATTTTAAAGACCAACGCAATAAAATGCATAATTTTGATGCAAAAGGAGAATGATCCAGACACTTTTACAAATCAAAATCTAAAAAGTGTGCATTTTTATTTAGGCTCCTTTAATAATCTTAAAGTAAATCAAGTCCAGTTGCCTTCAGAAATCATCTTATTAATGCAACTGCAGCTGTCCTTTGAAGGAATCCAATGTTTGTTAGTGAACAAAGAGAATAATAAAGACCAACAGAGTCTGCAGAAAGTTCAGGGTGGAAGATGTGAAAGAGTTTATAGCCAGCACACCTCCACACAAGAATATGTTACAATGTTCCTGCTGTAAGATTGGAAAAATGATTGATATTAAGCATAACTGCAAATCTATGAAGACTTGTTCACTCACCTAAGTTAACAGGCAGCATCATCATGCTCCTCCTTAAATAAACTTTACAATTATACACGACTTTCTGTTTCTTTTTATTTTATTTTTGTCACACAAAATTCCAGTTAAATAGATAAACATTTGTGATTATATTGTGACAAAAGAGGAAAACGTAAAAAAACTGGAATACTTTTCCAATGTTGGACAGAATTAAACAATCAATTTCCACTTTCTGATTAAAAATGACCCAGCTGAAATAGTTTGTTTCAGATAGAGAATCTCAGAACTTATAACAGCTTAAGCAAATCAAGATCATTAAAGGGTTGTCTTTAAATATTTAGAAATTCCCACCTAAAACAACATTTTTAGTACCAGCATAATTAGGGTAAAATTAGAGTGTGTGTGTCAGTTACACCAGATTATTCTGGTTTGGGCCAAAAATTAAAGATTTAAAGGAAATTAAAAAAAAAAAAAAAAAAAAAAAAAGTTTTGTGCCAGTACACAGTCTAAATTTCTTTTAAATGTCGTAATTTACATGCAAAGTGCTTTTAAGAGGAAATGAGGCATCTGAGAGCCCCTGAAGAGCACTGGGAATGTATCGCTGCAAGCTGGGAAACCACTGAGATGTGGGAGAGTTTGACAACAGAGGCTTACTTTAAGTTTTAAGTGCATCTTAAAAGCCAATTCATTTAGATAAGATTCTTCTAGGATCTTATTCACAAAACTGTAATGGCTTATTGAAAGAAAACAGCAATGGTCAGCAATTTAATTTGTTTTATCTTCCATGTAAATAGAGTTTGTTTTCTGCCCTAACAAACGGTTGTGAGTCTCAAAATGTAATATAAACACACCCTAACTTCACACACACACACACACACACACACACACACCCCCCCCCACACACACACACACCCTTCTCTCTCTACTCTCTACTTCCTCTTCTGAGAGGGGAGATGTGCTACCAGCTCTCCCTTTACCCTGTCCAGAACTGAAGTAAACTCTGTTTAAGCTGGTGTCGAGATAGACTGGCCTGGTTTCTGACTATAATTTTTTATGATTAGATAGAAAAAAGAAGTGGAATTAAAGCAAAGTTTGCAGGATACAAATATAACACACACAACCAGATTTATGTTATTAAAGTTTAAGTCTTCTGTTGGGTCTAGATGTCATTTGTGTGATTAATTTTAAAGGTAACTTTATTTATTGTTACTGTGAAACAAAAATCTCCAGCATGGGGAAGTGGGATGATCTCAGGTTTTCTTGACAATAGCAGACTGTGTGTTTTACAAACATCATTGTTTGTGAAATGCCCGTGGTAAACAAACATCCATGTGTGCACACTCACGTCGGCTTGGATGCCTCCGCTTGGTCGGTCTGGAGCTTCTCGCCTCCCTCCACCTCCATGGTGCAGTAAACAATCCTGTTTGGAGCCAGAGACTTCAGTCCCACCACTTCCATGATCACCACCTGGGAAGAAGAATAGCCTTAGAGAAGATCGTCGAGAAGTGACTCATCTCTTTAGAGAGGTCAGAGAGCAGGAGAGTCAAAAACAGAGGAGCAGGCAGAAAATCCATCCAGAAATACTACTAGAGCAACAATGAGTGTTTACACTCACAGCTTCTGTCTTTGCTGCACAATAGATTCTGGGTGATTTTCCACTGAAATAGACTGTGAAAACTGCTACTATCCTCAATGGAGCCTGCAACTCCCAATCCTCAAAACTGCTTGCAGACATAATTTGCCACATAAAGTCTTATACCTCCTCTTTATAAGCTCAGTGCCTACATTGTAGCTCTGCCATGGCCGAGGGTAACTGCAATACTGCAACCATGAAATTCAGCGGGACAGCCTGAAGCGGAAAAATGTGCTGTCAGGATTGGAGTCAACTTTCAATAAAATATTCAGCTCAATACTGTCGATGTGATGCCTGCAAAGTTTGTTACCTGCTACTGAATATTATCCCGTTCAGCCATTCTACAGACACAACTGTGTGTGACAATAAATCAAGTAGAACTGTCTTTGAAAACCATGAAAGTTTGAATATATTACTTCAAGAAAATTCCACATTGATTCTGACACAAACATGTAATTTTTCAAAAGGTTAGAGTAGAATAATCAGTTTCTTTTGTTTAAATAAATGCAATCAGAAATTTAAATGTCATATTCAAAGTTGCACAACTTTAATTACAGACAGAGTTTTTACGGGGGTAAATGTCGGTTAAATGTGAACCAAGAAGCAAAGGCAGCTCTAAACTAATCTTGTTGAGCCATCTTTGTATCTCTGCTATGATGCAGTCTGGCTACATTTAAATGAGGTATTATTCATGCGTTCTGGGGAAGGTTGATCCATTTAATCAATATTTAGGTAAAGTACAGTCAGAAAGTTACTTGGTATTCTAGAATATATATTTTATAGCTGATTAGAATAGTCAAATGTGGTTGTGGCTTCAGGCGGAGAGTTAAGACCTGAGGATTTGATGGGTGTGGGAGATAATCCAACCGTGTGCATAATCTTAATTTTTATTATCATTATTATTATTACTGCTTACAAGTTATCAGAGTATAAAGTGCATGTACAAATATTGTAATATTTTTCTTTTCGTCAGTTCAATCAATACATTATGGTAATATTTAATGTCTTTTAAAATCAGAAATCCTAACTCACTTAGAAAACAAATCTGAGAAAGTCACTCCAGTTAGACGTGGTTCTTTGAGTTGATCCTGGAGTCAAAGTTCTGAGAAATGTCTCATCAGTTAATGTCCTGGCATTTTGTAAAAATAAATAGAACTAAAAATTAAAAGCAAAACAACATTTTATGTATTTCTTCACTTAATCTATTGTCTTTGTAGCTCAAGAAAGGCTAACTGGGACCTGATGCAAATTTCTCCCGTCAGGTGAATATTTGATCTGGCATGTATTTAGTGTAACGCACTTTGTGAATCCGCTGCAGAATCCAAGCAAATCTCGCCCAAGGCAGCAGCAAAAAGACACTGTTTTATTGCTTTGTGAATTTCCACCGTGTTGGCATTAAAAGGTGAGTTGAGAGCTACACAATATGGACTCTATAACACATATAGAGCAGGTCTGCTGCTATATGCGTTTCATCACAGGTGAGACCTTTGGTTGTTGCTCATGGAGCTTTGCTTAGAAGTCTGAGGAGTGCAAGATGTGGGCTGTAACCAACATTGCCCCAGGTCACCCTGAAGGTTTTCAGCTGTTTTACATAGCTCTCCAACTTGGATCAAAATTTCAGTACATTTCAGTCACACAGTTTCTTGTCTCTGAAATTTTTTTGGATGCATCAGGAAAGTACAAAAGTTCTTGAAAACATTCATATTGCTGAAACTTGGATGCTTTTGTATTTGAGATTCAACAAATTACTGAATACATCTCTGAAGTTCGAGCACAGAAATATTCCATAAATATTAAAAAGACTGTTTTTCAGAAAACAGTTATTATTCTGACTCACTTATCAAGAATGATAAGTGTTTTAATTTAGATTTGCTTCTCAAAATGTTCAATTTTGCCAAATTTCTGTAACAATTTAATGTTGATTTTAAAACAGGGGAATGCCCTCGGGCACATTTTGTTATTTTTTTGTACATCAATTAACAGCTTTAACATACATTGGACTAATTTTGGTCATGACACACCAAGAAAACCATTTATAAAATAATATATTTTTTTGTGCATCTAATACACCAGCTAGGTCTTAAGCCTGGCATTATGGTTTTAGAGCCATAATTATTGAATATCTGCTTATGTCATTTATGAATCAAATAGATGTCAAGCCAAAACTGTCCACCAAATTTGACAGGTGTTGTGAGGTATAATGTTTTCTTTCACGTTATTAATGCATATTTGTTTCAACATTGTATTGAAGTAAGTCAGAGGCCATTATGAACTCACTGACTCTGAAATAGCACTGCATCATAAAGAAGAGAGGTGTGATTGCTCTCTGTTCTGTGGTGATAACTCATCTGAGACAAGCTGATAACAAGATGAGTCACATTTCCCATTAAGGAGCAGGTAAATAGGCTTTTATGCACACGTGTGTGCGTCAGTCTGTTCCTCACACAGCGTCTGGTGGACCGTCTGAACAGGTGTGCATCTGTTTCTATTCTTAGCATAGAGCAGGGAAATGTTTCTCATCAGTTTTGATTTCTAGTTCCACTGAGGCAGACGTAGATTTGCACAAGACTTGGACATCTTAAAGGGGTGATATTTGTAAGCACTTAGTAATATTTGTAGCACTTGGCTAAAGCTGGTAAACCAAAATATATAGTACCTCCAAAGTAAAAGAGAGAACCACATCGGACTTGGAGAGAGTGTTCTCGTCCTCCTGGCCCATATCGATGATGGAGGTGTTGTGGCCTCGCTTCAGCTTCTGGAGTTTAAACTCTCCACCTTTGGACACAGGCATGCTTTCCAGGTTGGCCATAAGCTGATTCACAGAGGACTTGAGCTCCTCGATGTACATAGCCTCCATCTCTTTAGACACAAATTTAGGGAACTTGCCGCCCTGTTGGGGAGAACAGGAAAGAATCAGATATTTCTAATACAGCTTGAAATCAAAAGCTTGACAATTTAAAACTTGTTAAGACCAGGTCGTATAATTTCACTTCAAAATGACATAACACAAATTCCCCTTCACAGTCATCCACATCTACTGAAGTATAGAATATTCTTTCATTCATTTTTCCTTATTTGTGGCCTGAAGCTCACACCATGGTGTCCATACTAGTGACACCATATTTCTGAAATATTAACTATGTAACAAAGCATATTAAAACCAATCTGAGTGCTCCCTGCAGAGTCTGACTCACCCTGGCAATCTGGTCTGCCATCTGAAGACGACCATCAAGCTCTCTTCTGATCTGTGCAGCCTGCTCATCCAGATTGTCCAGCTATTGATAAACAAACAGGAAGAGGTCATTTGGGTCATTTCAAGGAGAATGCAGTACTTTTTAAACCCAAGCTTTATTCACACAAAAATAATGTCTGCATCAAATATAAAATAAAACTTTTATCTACACATATTGTTGATATAAAGATTTAGTAAATTTTGACTGAAAACAAAAGTTTATGTACTAAAATATGCTAATAAACATTTAGCTTTTTTACAAGACCTAATCTTGTATAATCAATTTGAGTTGGTGTGGGACTCAAATCCACATTGATGTATCCCCAATTAGCAAGAACACGATCCTGCATAAATATCTCAACGCTACTCGCATTTCACGAACAAGGATCAAAGTTTCACATTATACAATAATACATAATACATCTGCAGCCGTGAAACCCATTTTTTTTTTAAGTTGTTGAGCACTTACTATTAATCATTATTTGATGCAAAATTGTATGCTGAGCAGAACAGAGTTATAATGGCTTTATAGAACTGAATTACAAAAAATAGGATTAGCAGTTTTTTTAGACCTAAAAATAAAAAAAACTGAGGACCAGTGAATCTCAGTGGATATACAATAGTCTTTGGGAGCTTTTGAATGTTTAATGATGTAACCTTAATGTGGGCAATGTCTCCATAACCTCACTCATGTTTTCATCTGCAGCTGCCGGCACTGAAATAAATTGAAGAAACTTCTGAACTCGTACAAGAGAAATAAGCCCTTCATCAAAAAAGCAATTAGTTCATTCATGAGTAACTCAATAGTTTTCCCCTCTTCATATTCAGTGTATCACCTTTTTCCTTCCAGCAGCTGTGCAAATGATTCTGAATCACTTATTCATGTGCTAGTTAATTATTCAAAGAAATTTTTCTGTTACTACATCTGCAAAAATAATCTTTCTTTGTTTATTATGTTTATAACAACCAACTTTTTAAATGCAAGAAAGGTAATGAAAACAGTCTTCATAAAACAATCTAATTTTGCTCACAATTAATTTTTAATTTCAGTATAGTGCTTTATTATTTCACATTCTTCTTTCTTTTTCCAACACACCAAACAGGGATACGGGTCAATGATTTAACTAAAGGCATTTTGCAAACAAGAACCAAAAGCAAGAACCGAGCTTGCAAACAAGCTTGGTTGTGTGTGTAAACAAATTAAATACACGCACAAATAGTATTCAGGGGAGTAGCGAAAGTAGAGAAAGTAGACAGCAAAAGAGATTTCTGGACTGATGTTCATATACAGAATAGTCTGTACTGAATAATCTGGCCATCAGAACATAAGACATGTTTGGCATAAAGCAAATACAGTATTCCAGCAAAAGAATTTCCTATCAACTATGAAGCACCGAAGAGGAAGTGTCATGGTCTGGGGATGCTTTGCTGCAGCAAGACCTTACCAGTTCACCATCATAAAATTAACTAACAATGATAACACAAATCAGAGGGTGGTGAAGTAAAATGAGAGAACAATGGTAGAAAAGCTTAAGTAAACCTAGAGCTGTAGCCTGTAATATCACAGTGACCTAAACCTGGTAATATGCAGTATGGATAGGCAGGTTGGACTCTAGGTAATTTACTAAATAAAATTTTGCACACCATACAATACTTTAATCTGTTTAAGAAAATATGGAAACCTTACAGTTAAGCTGAGCATAAAAATAAAAATTACAACATTGTTATATTCATGCTGTTGCCTGCTGAAGTGTACTTTTTATGCTGTTCTATGGGTTTCATTAGGCATAAAAAAGCGTTTAAAAACAGTTTAAAATGCATGAATAAAATGAGCCTGTTATGCTACAACCCTTTAAGCTGACTTAAACTCTTACAATGTATACATAAAGTTAAACTTCAGTTAAAAAGCAGGTTAGCAATAGGGCAAAATAAAACAGCTTCTTTTTTATTATCTTTTGTTTGAAGAAATGCAACAGGGTAAACATATAGACTTCTGTGCCAAATAAATTAAGCAATTATATCATGGTGTATCTTTCCAAAAACACTGATTTTAATATGTTTATGAAAGCTAAAATGTATTCTGTGTACTGGCAGGGTTGGTATGACTTCTGGTCGCTTTGTGTGCCAGTTTGTGTTCTCTAATCATTATCAATGATATACAGATGTATAAGTTGCACAAGGAAAGTCTACCTAAGTACTCAACAGGCTCAGCAGATATAAATAACACCACAACCCTACTGTACAAACAAGTCTCACCTCAACATAAAAGTGTCTGTTTATGTCTCGTGCATGTTTGACTATTTGTTTTGTAAATGGCCGATATCTAGTCCAGAAAACTAGAAAGCTAAGCTGCCACACACTTGCACCACCAGGCCCTATGACCAATTCCAGGAGGCAAAGCAGATTAAGTGTCTTGCCACAGCAGACACAGACAGAGACAGAGGGGGGGTTGAACCAACAGCCAGACGAGCTCCTACCACCTGAGGCACCTGAGCCTACTTATAGAGAGCAGTAAATCCAGACATTTTACTTAAATGAGAATAATTATACCTCATAATGGTATTCATAATACTACTCAAGTAAAAGTAAAACATACACTGAAGCAAAATTGCTCCTAAAAGTACATTTCTTTCAAAAAGTTACTAAATGTATTTGAACGACTATGACTTGTTACTACCACCTCAGTCCATACACAGTGTCTGCCACAACTGCAGTGCAGAAACGCATCTAATAGAATTTTATTTTTATCTAATAGGATAAAAATATTATTTTCCCACAAGATTTGAGTTTGTTATTTTCAATATGAAAAGGAAATCCAATCAAAATGTAATCTCATATCCGTTTTTTGTAACACAGATAAGATAGTTTGTATTTTAAATAAAAATCAATAATTGCGTCATTTTTGGTTTTCATAGCCGGCTTCTGAGAAGAAAATACAACTACCAGGCATTCATAGATTCAAAATCCATGAATGCTTGGATTCATAGACTTTCTAACTTTAAATTATATTTAAACTTTCAGATTTAAATGCTTCAATCAAACTAGTCTTGTTATCAGAAGAAAAAAAATACTAGTTGCAGGTTTTTTTCCAGCTGGCATTTTAACAGTGGGAACCTGGCTTTTTGCAACTAATGATTTAATGGCTTAAAAGGGTCCATTATAAAAGCATAGTGACTGGAATTACTGTCATCAAAATCACTGAAAAGAGGCGGTCAAGGTAAATATGATGTGCAGTCTTAAAGAGTCTCGCACAGATTAGTGGTTATGAAAAATAGTGGAGCGTGACTATAAAAAGGCCAATCAGCACTCCAGTTTCTTTCCAACTGACTGCAATCACAGAAGCACGATGTGGCATCGCACATGAAAAGATCGAAATCAAAAGCAATGTCTGCCTTGGTGCATAGAAAATATGTTGCCATCACCGCAGGCAACCTGAGTGAACCACATCATTTTTCTGGGGGTTTTTTGTGGAAGTGTCAAGTGTTTTGAACTTTCCCTTTTCTTATTGGTTTCAATCAGCACAATTAAAAGCATTTCTCAAAAATGACCAAGCTGAAGCAACCACTAAAAATAAAACGAATATCAATGACAAGAAAAGCTTTGACTTCAATCAGATTTGAGTTGAAGTCAGTGTTTATTACTGTGCGCTACTTTAAATTATTTTCTGTGGCACAATGTTCACTGATTTTTAGCTTAAAATCTTCCCTTTGAAATTGAAATATATTTCAATCTGAAAAAGTGTTTCAGATTAGCTGACACAATGAACTAGTGGATGCCTGATGTCTGTGTTTTGCTCTCCACTTCTCTATGTTTCGTATTTCTTCTGTTGTTCTCTCAGCCAAAACATCTCATTCCTGTCACATTTGATGCTGTGAGTCACCAGTCACCACTTCTGTGTGAGATGATTAGGACAAATCTCCACCAGAGTTGCACCTAACGAGACATGAACCATTTCAGAGAGCAGGATGGTCTGAGTTCACGCTGAAAAATGAAGTGCATAAAAATATTTGCAAAAAAAGTTGCTTAAATGAAAATACTACAGTTACTGTAGCCTATGTGTCATGCTGCCATAGAAATGCCATTGGAATGTACACACATAAAATCAAAAATTACTATGACCACTTAATGAGCTTTGATTTGTCTATTAATACCTGTCGTTATGAAAAAAATAAGATGTTTACAACCAGTTACCTTCGGGCAGATGAAGACGTGGTTGTTGCTGTTAAAGTTTCATTCAACTGGACATGAGGTTGGCTGCAGGCCTTGATGCATTTCTCGCATTATTCCAGACTCTATTTGGGTTTTGGAAATGTAATAAATTATAATCTGCCCTCTACATACTCTGGATTTCAGCTGTTGGGATTACATGTTCCCTACTGACTTCTTATTTTCTTCCAAACCTTCATGACCGTAGCACGATAGCAATGACAAACCCTGGCTAAGAGGCGTGTACTTCGGTACAAGTAGCAACCGCCGATTGGTCAGTTGCTGGCAAACCCTAGAATGAGTGTCTGGTGGCGTCAACTCAAAACCTTTACAGTTTCTTTTTATCCAACAAAAAGAAACTGTTTTCTTTTTGTTGGATAAAAAGAAAACAGTTTTCTGGTGTTATGAAGGGAAACGCCAGCCTCCTCACAACAAATGAAGCACATTATCTGAGATTCTTTTGCAGAACAATGCATTCCAGTCCCATACAAAACACATAAAATAGTTTCTTGGTTCTAAGCAACAAGTTAGGGCAGCTGCTTAGCATACAGAGTGCCCACTTTCCACTGACTGCAATAGAATAAAATCTACTATAAATATGTTGAAGATGCAACTACCAGATAGAGTTTTATCTTGTGTTTTAGCTTCTTTTCTGACGTCAAAATCCCTAACTTAGTCCACCATTGCAACTATATGAACAAAATAGTTCATATAGTTTATGATAAACAACTGAAGTTAGATGTAAACAAAATACTTCTTGCACTGCTGCTGCAGATTATCACCTGATTCTATTTTGAATGCAATGTACTCTAAACTCCTCTGGTCTCCTGCTGGTGGGACACATGCCAGAACTGACCTCCCTCAGCCTCTGGGTACTTCACCCATTCCTATTACATTAACAGGCCTTGTCTCTCAACCTTTACCATATTGATTTTCTGCCCATTCCAGCAATCCCTCTTAAGAGAGAATGAGCCAAAGTGCACATACAGTCAGGGGAGGAGTACAGTATGTTACAAACACAGGGGAAACAAGACAAATAGATACAGTGTTGGATCTTATTGAAACTGAACAAAACCAGATCATGTGCAACATTTTTTCACGTAGAAAGCAGAAAATGATGTTCTTATTAACATCTTATCTACCACCTTGGGCTTGATTTTGTTCACTGGTCTGCAGAAAATGATCTTATGTTAGCCAGATGCCTCTTAAATAAAGGACAGCAAGCATAGACAGTTAAGTCTGATGCGCTACCAACACTGGCCACTAAACAGCCACCCTGCTATATAACCCAGAGTTTCTGTTTAGTAGAGCACATAATCAGACTTTGCCACCAGCAGCAGCAGAATGTCTGCATAGGAAGCACAGTGGTATTCAGCACAGCTCACAAAGTGATGCTTAAATAAAGACCAGAATGTGGCAGAAAAGGAAGAACGCAAAGACAAAATATATTGAAATAATGGGGCGAATTGAATTCCTGCCTCAGTTCTGCCTCAGCTGCCTAAATCCTACTGTTGTTAGCAATCTTGTGTCAAAAAAAATAAGATAAAAGAACTCCACTGGACTGTGGTGCAACTGACATCTGACATGTGCACTCCCATAAGAACTGTCAGTACCAAGTTTGGAGATCAGCAGCTTGGCCTGTCAGCATCTGACAGTGCATTTTTACTGTCCCATCTGTGCACCTCCCTCTCTAGCAAACATGACAAACCCAAGACCATATGTCCAAGAAAACTTAAGATGGAAGTAGGTGGGAGGAGAAAAAACTGGTTCAGTGTACGGAACCTCACAGGACCCTCTGAAACTGAACGGTCAATACTCTCTATACACCGTGTTCCAAATTATTATGCAAATTGGATTTAAGTGTCATAAAGATAAAATATTTTTGTTGTGCTATTAAATTTATAGATGGTATTGTGTGTCAGGGCTCTTTGAATCACTATAATTAATTTCAGAGAGCTGGTTGATTAGTTTGTCTGATGAACTCAATTAAAGAAATCTACTTAAGAAGGATGTTCCACATTATTAAGCAGGCCACAGGTTTCAAGCAATATGGGAAAGAGAAAGGATCTCTGCTGACGAAAATCATCGGATAGTGCAGGCCATATGACAAGGTATGAAAAAATTAGATATTTAACAGAAACTGAAGCGTTATTATACTCTGAAGAGATTTGTGGCTGATTCAGAACAAGGTTGGGTTTGTACAGATAAAGGCATCATGAGGAAGATTTCTGTTGGACAAATTCATCGGAGCAGCTGTTAAAATCCTCTGACCTCAACTCTATTGAGAACCTTTGGAGTTTCCTCAAGCTCAAGATCTGAAGGTGGGATGCCGTTTATATCTAACCAGCAGCTCTGGGAAGGTTTTCTGACATCCTGCAAAGAAATTCAAGCAGAAACTTTCCACAAACTCACAAGTTCAATGGATGCAAGAATTAACATGTAATTCGGTCTTTTAAGATGTTTTTGATTGAAATAGCTTTTGATTTTAGTACATGTGACCACTTAATGCTGCACATTCAAAGAATGACTGTTCACAGTTCTTTGTAATCCATAAAATGTTTTGAAAATCTGCTGTGCATAATAATTTAGAACAGTGAAGTTTGAGTCTTTTATTTTTGAAAAAAATACTGTTCTCATGGGGAGCTTTGCTCAGTAGAATTTTATTTATACTGTAATAGTTTATGACTTGAAAGTTATATTGACCATCATTTGCATTGACCGTTTAAGATAATCTGAGAAAATATCACTTGCATAATAATTTGGAACGCGGTGTAAGGAACACATTGGTGCCCACAATAACAAACTCGATAACTACCTAAAAATGTGCATTTATTACTGATTAGAGCTGCAGAAATGTAATGCAGGTTAGATTACTTTAGTGTTAGCCGAGATGACAGCAGGTTAGAAGCAGGTGGGTATTTAACAGCCCAGCTGATGACACATTCCCAGGTGGCTGCTGGGACATTAGCAGCAGACAGAAAACATGACTAGGGTGAATTTTTCTGAAGAACACAGACCGGACAGCAGGGTATGATTTAACATGGAGGAGCTGAGGCAACGAGCTATATTTAGATGTGTTGAGAGTGCATGTGTGTATGCTAAAATATGCAGTGTGGGATAGAGGATGCATGTGTGAATGTAGCATCTCTGCATGGTCTTCTCAGTATACGTTTTAATTTCTCTACATCTTAATTTCTAACAGTTTAATGCTGCCTAAAATATTTCTTGATATAAAATGACAACTGATGCAATTACAAAAAAAATCTAAGTAAAAAATCACTCATGCATTTCCCTTCATCTCTGTGGAGCACAAATATTTGATCACCTTCACTGCTCTATTTGCACTGCAGATTAAAATGCTACTTAATGTGAAGTAGCAAAGGACTGAGCTTTTACATCAGTGTTTTGAGGCTTCCCTTAAACCACACAGCCAAACACACAAAATCTTAATTTTCTCTTAAAGGGGCAGCATTATGTACTCAAATATATATATATATATATATATATATATATATATATATATATATATATATATATCTGACTGGATAGCTCAATAGATAAGGCATCAGTATATCACCCGAGAGGGCGGGGTTCGAATACTTGGATCATTGAATGCTTAGAGATGTATAACAACAGGACTCTGAGAGCCTTCATTGCAAACTCAATGAGGCTGTGGAAAACCACCCTTGAAGCCAACTGCAAACCACTTGCACAAGTGTCCATCAAATGTGGCATATACCAAGGAGATGCTCTGTCCCCGCTACTGTTCTGCATAGGCCTGAACCCCCTCAGCCAAATTATCAACAAGACTGGCTACGGATACTGACTCAAAAATGGGGCCAACATCAGTCACCTTCTCTACATGGATGACATCAAGCTGTACGCCAAGAGTGAGCGAGACATCAACTCACTGATCCACACCACCAGGATCTACAGCACGGACATTGGGATGTCATTCGGACTAGAGAAGTGTGGTCGGCTGATTACAAAGAGGGGGAAGGTGATCCGCACAGAAGGGGTCTCACTCCCAGAAGGAACAATAGCAGACATAGAGGACAGTTACAAGTACCTAGGTATACCACAAGCAAATGGCAACCTCGATGAGGCCACAAGGAAAGGAGCCACAGCTAAATACCTCCAACGAATAAGGCAAGTCCTGAGAAGCCAGCTCAATGGCAAGAACAAAATCCGTGCGATAAACAGCTATGCCCTGCCAGTAATCAGATACCCTGCTGGAATAATTAGCTGGCCAAAGGAGGAGATAAAAGCCACAGATATTAAGACTAGAAAGCTACTAACAATGCATGGAGGGTTCCATCCCAAATCCAGCACCCTGAGACTGTACACGAGCCGCAAGGAAGGAGGCAGAGGACTAGTGAGTGTGAGAACCACTGTCCAGGACGAAACAACTAAGATCCATAAATACATCAGGGACAAAGCCTCAACAGACAATGTGCTCAGTGAATGTCTCAGACAACAGGGAATGGAGGTTGAGGTGCCAGAGATACCATCATGGGAGGACAAGCCCCTACATGGGATGTACCACCAGCAAATAACCGAAGTGGCTGATATCAGTAAATCCTACCAATGGCTGGAAAAAGCTGGGCTCAAGGACAGCACAGAGGCCCTCATCATGGCCGCCCAGGAACAGGCCCTAAACACCAGAGCAATAGAGGCCCAGATCTACCACACCAGACAAGACCCAAGGTGTAGGTTGTGTAAGGAAGCCCCTGAGACAGTCCAGCACATAACAGCAGGGTGCAAGATACTGGCAGGGAAAGCATACATGGAACGACATAACCAAGTGGCAGGCATAGTGTACAGAAACATCTGTGCAGAATATGGACTGGAAACCCCGAGATC
The DNA here is from genome assembly GCA_922788865.1 of Poeciliopsis turneri. Lineage (NCBI taxonomy): Eukaryota > Metazoa > Chordata > Actinopteri > Cyprinodontiformes > Poeciliidae > Poeciliopsis > Poeciliopsis turneri. Next base: position 669,069 of record CAKLNU010000556.1, on the reverse strand, counting down.
AAAGTGGGAAACACCCCCAAAGGTGGTGGAGAATGCCAGAGCTAAGATCCTGTGGGACTTCCAGATCCAGACAGACAGAATGGTAATGGCGAACCAACCAGACATTGTCATAGTGGATAAACAACAGAGGAAAGCCGTTGTGGTAGATGTAGCAATACCAAGCGATTGCAACATCAGGAAAAAGAAGCACGAGAAACTGGAGAAATACCAGGGCCTCAGGGAGGAACTGGAGAGGGCCTGGAAGGTGAAGACCACAGTGGTGCCTGTGGTCATCGGGGCCCTCGGGGCAGTCACCCCCAAACTGGAGCAGTGGCTACAACAGATCCCAGGAACAACATCAGACATCTCAGTCCAGAAATGTGCAGTCCTTGGCACAGCCAAGATACTGCGCAGGACCCTCAAGCTCCCAGGCCTCTGGTAGAGGACCCGAGCTCAGAGGATAAGAACCACCCGCGGTGGGTGAGAAGGGAATTTTTTTATATATATATATCAAACATAAAGAAATTTGTCGCTTTGAAATTGACCTCTGAAGGTCCTGTTCTTAGGAGCAGTTTCCGATAATAAGATCAGCAGACTAATTGCTGCTGGCTAGTCTAAAGGAAAAGAAAGGGGTTGGAGTCATTAGATGTGACACCAAAGTGACTATCACACTCTCTTGTACTTCTCCACCTACAGCCTTTTCTGGCTCTCTTCTTTTTTGAGTCAAACAAAAAGCAACAGACTGAGCAGACTGTTCAACATGGCTTCCCTGTCCTGATTGTTGTATTGTATTTTTGTTCACACAGATATTCATACCTGGTACTACTTTTTGGACTCTGGGACGACCCACTATAAGACGACCAGCACACTAGAGCTGTTGCTCAATTATAATGGAAAACTGCCTGAACTGTGTTGATAGTGATTTTTAATCATATTTGTAGAGGACTTCATTTACGGTCCAGTGATCAAGGATGCATTTCAGTTCAATGTTTATGAGTGCAAACATTGTCCAAAGTCAGAGGCAGTTTCTCCATCCAGTGTAGCACCGCTGCTCTTTCAGTGAAGAAAAGTCGGCAGGCATAGCAATGCTCTCATCCTCTCCCAATCCTCTGTGCAGTGAAGAGGCTCCATTACGCAATTATATCAGCTACAGGCTAAGCCAAGGAGAACTCAGGCCTCATTTCCCAACTAACAGTTGCTGACAAGACAAATTATAGAGGAAAAGGAGGAGCCTTCTTTCAGTGCTGATGGGAGGATGGTTTGCCAGTTTGGGACGTGCGACAGACCATGATTTATGGCTGTGCAAGGTGGAAAGCGTGATCCTGATGTGCTTGTGCTTTACTTTGACACTCAGGCTTGGGTAATTCAATCACCCATTTGAGACTCCGGGAATAATTTTATATGAGCGAAGGAGAGATTGTCTGAGGAGGAGTCAAATGGTGTGAAAAAAAAAAATCAGACAATAAAAATCTGTGAGAATTGTTTACTGTGCCCATAGGAAAATGATTTCAAAGTTGTTTGAAATAAAATGCCTCTGCCATCGTTGTTCCTCAAATCTCATTCGATGGATTTGTGATTTGTGATTCATCAGAGAAAAAAAAATTATAATAATTATCAGTTCTTCAATGAGGGCTTCATTATTTCTCATTTCTTAAAGATGAAATACATTAAAAAAATAATAGCAAAGCAATGTGAACATTTTAGATGTTCACATTGTTACACAGTCAGCAAATGCCACCAGTGTTTTGTTACACTATGACCTAAGAACAGAATGATTCTGCCCTCACAGCTTCATCTAGCCCCTTAACTTAACATGTGGTCTCAGCAACTAAGTTCCCGTGACCCTTTTAGCATGGGCTGAGAACATCCCCCAGCAATACACCATTATGCATTTGCTATAACAGGAAAGGACATCAAAATGTCTTGACATAGAGCCACTGAATTGCAAATAAACTTTGATAACATATACTCTGATACACACATGGGGAAAATTTTAATAATTAAACCACCAAACTCTTGAGTTGTAAATTTACCCCACTTCAGCCCTGGATCCTGGGTTTAAATCTGTGGCAATTTTTGCTCTCAGTTTTCTTGCACAGGTTTTCTAAAAGTACTCTGGCTTCCTCCTAAAATCCAAATAAATGCACTTTACGTGAAGCGAGGATGCTAAATTGCCCTCAGGTGTGAGGGCAGGAATGATTGTCTGAACTGTTTGTCTCTGTGTTGGCTCTGTGATGGACTTCTATCTGTGTGCCTCTTGGCCATTGATCGGCAGAGACAGCCCACAACTCTGAATGGAATTAAGTGGGTCGGAAAAAAGAATACCTGAACCACTAATCTTAAAAGAGCAGCATTCCATTGAGAAGTCATTTAGTGAGCAGAGGAGTGACTTCACTTTAAATCTGGCTGATAAGAATAAAGCTATAAAATATGGTGAACAAATAAACGTTCCAGAGGAATATGGTTTTAAAAATGGTGAACAGTAACAATTAAATATTTCTCTTTGCAGTAAGTAGAAGTAAATTGAGATATATTACACCAAGAAGAGGTAAAATTATACCTATATATAAAAAAAAATATAGACAGTGGTGATGTTAGACTTTGCCAAAAGCTCTGGATGTTGTTGGAGTTTATGGTAGTCATGTCTCTACAGTCCTGGAGTAAACTCAAGGATAATACCTGTGGAGTAACATACTTGGGTGGCAGTGCCCCTTGTTTCTTTCAGTTACTAAAAGATCATCATTAAACCTATTGCTGAACCTCAAATTAAGGAAAAGCTTTGTAGTTTTTGTCCTGGTCTTGATACAACGGGCTGCATCTTCACTTTGGAGTTTGATCAGTACAAATGTTTTGAGGAACAGAATGAAAGCACACACAAATTTTAAAAGACATGGCAAGACTTTTCGTTAATCAAAATTCCCCTAATTTCCTCACATATAACATATTTTTCAATTTGTCAGCAATCATGCCAACATAGGAAAACCGTGGGACAACATTTGGAGGATTTTCTAGATTTTTAAATATCCATTTTGCTTTGAAATGTAATTTAAAAAGAACTGCTTCAAAAGTACATATTTTTGACAATTTCTTTTAAGTGTATAAACATATTTTTACAGTTTTCTGCACCAAAAAGCAAGCATGGAGCCATCAGGGAGTAGCGGCTGGTTGGCACAGCAGCTGTCTGTACCAGTCTAATCAGTCTGTTAGTCATTTCCAGGGGTGATTTTACTTCAGCATGAGACAGAAATAGAACAGTGCTTCCTTCTGACAATTTAGCATGTAACTGCAAAAAATAGTAATTCCCCAGAGACAACATCTAAGAAAGTTGGCTTGTGAGTGAAAGCCAATCCAGGAACAGCTCGCTAGCATGATGAGAGGGATGTCACATGTCCTATATAAAGAGCATTTTTTCACTGAGTTGAGACACCCATATATGACTAAATATATTATTTAAAGATATCATCACCAGTAAAGACTGATATATTCATTTCTGCAGCAATTTAAATTGAGATGATACATAGAGCATCTGGAGAAGTACGACGTGTAAAAAAAGGAGTTCTCTTCTTTCTCTTTGATATAAATGTGTTTCTTCTCGCAGTCGTGATCCATATTCCATTTCTTACACCATTGGGCAAATCACATTGCAACACTGCACATACATTTTGCACCATATATAATGCATTATTCATTTCTCAGAGCAAGACATGTTCAGAGAAATGGTATTGTGTTCTGCATCCAGATTCCTAACCTGTGGTAACAGCTCTGCAACCAGCATACAAAAGGAAGAAAAGAAAACTAGGTTAGGCAACCTCAAAGGACTGTGAGAAAAAATACACAATGGATATGAGGGCTGTGGTGATGTATTGCACCTCTGCATTAGAAGGTTCACACTAATGAACACTCATGCAGAACAGAACCTATATTGATTTTTGCCAACTGAGACATTAAAACAATACTGAACCATCTAATTTGTTTAACAGCAGCTTGTGGCATCATCTTCAATATAATCAGCTGCTGACAGGAAACAAGAAAAATCTGTAATTAAAAAAAAAAACCAAACAAACTAGGCCTTGCAATGTGTGTCAAATGTTAAGGTGTCAGAGGTTTACTCCGCATCCTGCTTGTATAAGAGTTTTAATCAATCTGTAGTAGTAAGATAACAGTTGGGCTGCTTTCAGCACCCCCACAGAGAGCAGTAAAGACAGCAAGCGAAGGAGAGTTATGTCTGACACAAGCACCCCAGAGTCCACTATTATCTTCCAGTAATCTCAACATATGTCCCCCATGATAAAGTATTACTGGCCTGGTAGTGATGCATCTCAAGATACTAGTTTGATTTTATAGTATCTCTGTTTAACATCACAGCCAAGATGGAGAAAGAGTAAGGAATGTAATATGTAATAAATTAGAAACAGGACATAATGTTGCAAACACTGGCCAGATTTGGGATCATTTGACTGGAGGTGAACCCGATTCATTTATTACTCGAAAAGGCGCTCATGGTGTCTTGTAAAAGTATTTATTTCTCCTACCTTTTTCACATTTTATCATGTGGAAACTTCAATGGATCTTGCTGATCATTTGGGTGATTAACAAACCGAAGGCGGTACATGACTGAAATTACTGGAGAAAGAAGCATCTAAGAAAAAGTATGTGTAGTGTACTTTTGCATTTAGCCCCACTGAGTCAATATTTTGTAGAACCACATTTTGATACAATTACATCTACAAGTCTGGAATGTCTTACTACTAAGATATTTCGTTTAACATAAAATCCCTACAAAATATATTGATGTTTTTGGTTGTAATGTGACAAAATGCAAATAACTGTTTTGCATTGCACTGCAGCCCTGTAGGATGTGCCACATAGAAGAGATATAGCCTACCTGACAGGCTTGGTAAAGCAGCTGATGCTCAAACTTCTTGATGCCAAGGATATTTTGGAACATCTCATATAACTGGTCCTTGCTCAGGATGAGCTCTGAGGCGGCGCTTGCGGTCATGCGTTGCTGAGCCTTGCGTGGATCTTCATCACCACGGTAGATGGTGTCAAATTTGGCCATCCAGGAGCTCAGAACTGTCTCCTTGCTGAGACCGTCAATCTCCGGGAGGCTTCGCACTCGTTTCTCGATGTGCCTCTTGAAGACTTCCCTGAAATCGTTGGCTGAGAAGCCGCCACTCTGCACCATCTTAGCCACGCGGTCACTCTTCAGGAACACCTGGCATGTGAAAGACACAGTTAGACTTTAATATTTGTCTTGCTGATATATGTAAATAAATGCAAATCAGACGATCTCTGATTTGCATATATAAAGTTAATATTTCAATAAACTTGGAGACCGCCCACCCCAAATTAAACATTTAGTGCAGAGGTAATGACAAAACGGACCATGTAGGCAAGTGTGTGTTTGTGTGCATGTTGTGATTTAGGAAGAGGCGGAAAGCCTGTGGTAACAACAAACTAACACAGACAGAGTCAGGCAAGACAATACTGTCACTGCATGAAGGGAAGCAGCCATCCAAGCTGACAGCATTTGTCACTGTGACAGTCACATTTTGTTCTTCACTGCAGAAGCAGCAGTTTCTGAAACATCACATCACATCACAGGAGTACATTATCATTGTTTTTTTAAGCATATTTTCACGAAACAACAAAGGTTTGCTGTGTGAAACAGATGTTAAGTCAGCCGTTTTGATTTTCTTTGTTATTAAGGTACATTAAAAAAAATAATGATAATAATAAAAGAAAACACACAAAAGTAGGAATATTAGTTTTTTAACAATAACAGTTTATTGTTATTGGCATCATAGTGCTTATGACACCATGATGCCATCATAATTTGTTGAGAAATGTAATTAATTTTATTGTATGCAAACTTTTGCATTTAAAGAAAGCAGAAAAAATAATCTCTAAAAATTAATCTCCCCCATTATTCCGTATTTATCAAAGAAATACCTTTAAAAAAAAAAGGATACATTTACACTTATACACTTAACTAATGCCATAATGTCATTACTTTGAATTTTTTATACAGCGTATTTAGAAATTTGATTTTCCATGAATTGCGGGCAAGAATATTGCACATAAAGAGTCCTACTTATGAATATAAACGCAATTTAGCACTGCTTGTAGTCTTTTTCAGCACCCACCTGCCCACGCCCACACCCGTACATTTGTGATGATTTCTGGATGTAATGTGGTACTTGTATTGTGTAATAGTAACCAAGAAACCACTACACTGTTATAAAAAATACATTATGTGACATTACACAATGTTCTGGCTTTTAGATTTTTTCTCAATTTCAACCTTTGATGAAATCGTGTTATGATCTGAAGTCAAGCAGTTACGAAACTGCGTGACTTTTGTTTTCCCAAACACTGGGTTATATATGCAACTGACAGGATTCAGTAAATTTCAGAATTGCATGCTGATTGCTTCATTTTAATTTTGTTCTTATCATATTTTCCAAGAAAGTGTTCTCAAGCAGAAACCATGATCAAACATGTAAAGAAGTATATTTCTCTTTAAGTTTAATTTCAGGTTGATAGTGATTTACACAGTTTGCCATAAATCATATTAAACTACAGTCATTATGTATGTCTCCTTTCTTGCTCCCTGCTGCATCTCGTCTCACAAAAATTTTTAATATTACAGGCAGGCTCCTGTTTAATTGTCTTCCAAAAAAAAAAAAACAATAACATTGACCAGCTCTCATCATTTAGTTTAATTCAGTGGCTTGTTTTTCTATTTTGTAATTAGCTGTTAAGGTTTTCAGTGCCGTGCTTTTCAGTGTCGCATGCACGGCAGTAATGACTTTTGCAGATCAAGTTGTGAGGCTGGAAAAAATGGCTGTGTCAACCACACGCTCTGACTCATAATCTGTGCAGTGAAAAGCTTCTGCCACCATTTTACCACACGGCCCCTCTCAATTCAGGCATTTTGACAAGGAACAGCTGAAGGATGTGGAGTTCTGTTTGACATTTTTCATTCAACAATGCTTTAACATTTACTAAGAAAATAAATCAAATATGAAATACATTAACAATGGCTTAAAATATTAAAAAATTAGATTTGTCTTATTGCAAAAGTGTAGAATGTTACATCAAGAGATATGTGTAAAAACACAACTAATTTTAAAGCATTAAGCTGCTGTGCTTCAATAAGTGGTTTTAAGTGGAGTACAATGTGTCTTCCTACCTCAGAGTAGCTCTGAACGGCGTTGATGAATGCTTCATCAGCTACTATTTGCGTCTCTCCATTAAGGAAGGCCTGGAAGCGGTCCTTGGTCTGCTGGAGCTGCTGCTTGGAGATCTTTGGAAGCAAGGAGAAAACAGTACAAAAAAGATGTCACAATTATTCTCTTCAAAATAAAAATCCAACATCATATTTAAAAGTGTTTAAATATGGCCCTTTTTGGGCTTTGCTTTTTGGCCCCTAAATGGGTTTCTATATATTAACCTGTAATATTTCATTTTAGATGATAATCATCCGCCGTTTGAAAAATGGATTGCCTTCAGCTATAAAGCTGTGCAAAGTTTAGGAAGCTAATTTCAGCAGATTCCAACCCCAAGACTCTTTTTTTAAGTAATAAAAGAAATTATTTTTCATCCTCTGTCATTTATAAGCCAGAATCTTCATATTGCCTTTTAAAGCAGACAGTCATACAATCAAGTTGCCTGACATCGTCCATATGGGTGACCTCTTTAACTCTCGCCTGAACTAAGCAACTCAACAGTCTACACATATGATGCTCAGTTGAAAACAACTATTTTGGGCATTTTATGTCATGGTCCAATGAAGCTGAAAAAAAGAAATAGAAGACATGCCACCCTAACATCACCCTACTGAAAACCTTCAGGCATCAGTTGTACTTTGACTTTCTTCTCATGAGAACTGTAATCACGTGAAGTCAAGTCTTGCTCAGCTGTCTCAACAAGACAGAGAGAAGAGCAAATACATCAAATACTTTGACTTGGTGAACTTATTCTATTCCTGCTGAGCCATTTTTTACTTTAATCCACATTTAATGGTGGTTTAATCAAATGATAAGACTTTTTGTAAAGATTTAATGTTCGAATTCTCAGTTTTTAAATCATAATTAAATATAAATGAGTTTCTGGCCCAACCTTGGTGGTTTGCAAAAACTGGTAGAAGGACCATTGGCCACTCTTTTTTGAAGAATTGTTTTAGTTCAGCCACATTAGAGGTTTGGAGAGTTTCCAGAAATGCGTGACCATAACAGACTAATGGTCACAGCATAACATCTCAAACAGAGTTCATTTATAAATTTGATTAGGCCTTCAATATTTGCAGCCAGCCTGCTATATTCATAATTCAATAATGGTTGCAATTACAAAAAGGACCAAGTTGTTTTGGATCTAGTCAGTGGGTTCTATGCAAATGTACACATAAAGGTAAAGCTATGCTCATAAATAATTAATGACTAGAAAAGCATATTTCTGAGGGGTGTTTTCCTAGATGTAGTAGCTTTTCATCCAATTTTCCAAACATTTGCACCCCTTTCAGCTAAGTAGTTCACAGGAGCAGTGTGACAAATTACTATTATGTTTTGAAGTGGCCCTTAAACCTCACTTGAGGATTTTGTAGATTGTTACTATATATAGATTTAGCAAGGGAGACTGGACACAGAACTAACAAATAGGGAGGGCTACATAAAGCATATGGTTGGAAATGAAATTATGAAACCCAGAGTAACCATCAGGCGTGAAAGACTATTCTTTCCTATCAATCAATCAATCTTTCCTATCAACCTATACGAGGAAAGAATGAGGGTGGGACAAATGAAGTGTCAGCCTCCTTGCTGATTGTCAGAGCAATGTGACCAAAAGGGTTTCCGTTTTTGAGTAAGGCAGATGATTAGTCTATGCAGAAGAATTTGAAAAATCCCACATAATTTTAATAGACAAACTATCTAACTCCAACTTTAGCTCTACAGCTAGTGGACTTGTACAACCTCTATTTGTATTAACCTTGTTCACATGAAGGTGACAAATAACTATAAAACTGTGAGTCAAATCATGAAATAGATGGAACTTTGACTTCCATCACTGACAGAATATATTTGTGTTTTACCAGTGAGTTTTACTATGAAAGGTCAAAACTATTAATAATTCGACTTCTGCTGACGGTTTCGCTTGACCAAACTGACTTTATGTGACAACACAGCAAGCTGTTAAATGTGAAACTGTGTGAATGAGAGTTCAAGCAGCACACTGCAATGAGCCAGGTGGATACTGTGCACTTCCTCAACAAAGCACACTTCAAATGCATTAAGTATTTATGACTTTCAGCTTCAGTGCTTTTCATTTCACTGCTAATTAGAGAACTGTGGTGATTAGTAACCAAGCTGATAGATGAGGAAAAATGCCTTCATTTTCATCTGGGAAGCCAGACTCTGCTTTGCTCATATTGATCGACTCTCTGTAGCTCTTATCAAGATTGCAGTGTTACGAAGTGATTCATTTGCCTGCAATGAAGTAGACATTAATCACCCTTCACGTATCAATGGAGAAGCAATGCATATGTAGTGTGATTTCTTTTCACTTTAAACTATCAGTGGATTTCAGGCTGCACCTTCCAGGTAGTAGTTTTTACATAAAATATTTTATTTGTATATAGGACTTAACTTGTTAGAAATGTCATTCTAGCTAAGTGAGATGCCTTAAATTCCAGGCTTTATGGGTCTGTCCTGCAGCCTCATAATGGGGCTGTTTCTCCTTCAACAAGCCTGAATTAAATAATTAACATCCTCACTGGATGTTAAGGATGTAATTTCTGTGATTCAGGTGCGTTAAACATCTAAAAGTTGCAGAACACCAGCCTTTTATGGCAGACTGAGATCTATAGTTGCACTTTTATGAGGAGGCCTCTGTGGCTTTAGATTAAAATGGAGATCAGCCCTGATCCATGCAGCGTGCAGGCAGTGTAAAAACACTATGAAAACAATCCCCTCTGACCTGTTTTATCACCATACAGGTTAAAAAATGTATCTAATTCCCATAATTGTATATGTGGAGAAATTTTACTATACCATTCTGCCATATCATTTTATTTATAAAGAACTTTAGAAACAGCCAGAATGCTGTGCAATAAAATGTGATCATGAATTATTTACTATTTGTATTTTCTTTGTTTAGTAACATACGTATATTTTCCATTTATCCAGATGTACTGCAGACGTATCAATTATATGTGAATCACACTTTAAGATGCTCCTTTTTGTTTCACATACCTTTTTTTTTTTAATAGTTTTTATTATTTAACTTCAAAATGTAGGTTTTTCTCACGTCTATAATTCCAACTGTTAGCTTTATTGGCTTTCAATTGTCAATTTGATTGAAATTTTTGTGATGCCCCTTTGTTGACCTTTTATTACAAACAAGTTTCATCCTGAAATTTGGTTACATTAAAAAAAAAGAAAACTTATTTTCTGTTGGTGTATACAGCATTATTGTCATATCTCACATGATGTTCGAAACTGTTCTCGTACAACTGCAAATCTTAGTGCATTTTATTGGGATTTAATGTGAAACATCCACACATGTTGTCAATTGCAAGGAAAAGGATGCATGGTTTCCAACTGGTCTATTGAAGTGCCAACCCAATAAAACAAACAGAAGTCTGTTGTAACCTCATATAATGTGCAAATGTACAAGAGGTGTGAATACTGTCTCAAAGCCCTGCATGGTACAGTGTGATAAACAGAAAAGGTGCATAGTATGCTCAACACCCTTTACCTTTTTCTACATCCTGGATTATGTTTGAACAGCTCTCCATTTTATCATGTTCCACATCCACAGCCACAGCACTCAGCAGGGTAGCGAGGTGTTTTTACATTTCTAATATTTGAGTGCCACTTCATAATTATGTGTTGACTATTGGCAGATTTTTTTTTTTTTCATATAAATAAACAGCTGCATGACTCACAGGAATACATGCCTAAGTCTGAGGTGAGGGGTAGCTTGCTTTTACTGTTTGTGCCTGATAAGTCCTTCATAACACTGGCATGATTCATCACTCCACAGAACATGTCTACGCTACTCTCTGGAGTCCATCGCCAGTGTGTGAAACGCCACTCCAAGCTGGAAGCAAACAGCTGCTTCCCAAGGGAAACCAACTCCTTTAACTTCCGATTTTCTATTGTTCCCGACTCTTTTTAAAAAAATTTTTATTATAATACCACATTTAATTGGGAAATATTTAGACGCAATTATTTCTCCCACTTTCTGTCTGTTTGTTATCCATTTATGCTTAAAATGCAAGTTTCAAACCACAGTGAAACGACACATTTTTTAAGCTAAAAATACCATATTTTCCGGACTATAGAGCGCACCATACTTTTAGCCGCACTTACAATTTTTAAAAAAATTAAAAGGTAAATATATAAGCCGTTGGTATCTCCGCCACTCTCAGTTTTCCATAAGGACGGAGCAAATCCTAATAAATCTACTGGAATTATTAAGGATGCAGCTCCAACGTCGAACCGTGGATTCGTTCACGCTGACTTCAGTTTAAAAGGTACATCACATCAGTTTTAAGAAAATTCTCCGTCGTGCCAATATATTCTTCAAGCGGCATGCACTTCAATCATCTTATCGGATGGCTTTTGTTTTTGAGAGAAGAAAAATTTTAGTTTAGAGAAATTTAAACCTAAATTCTTATGATACAGATGTAAAGTATGGTGCACAACTACGGTATACATTTCTGTATTAAAATGATAAAAAGTGGTTTAATATTTTGCCCTTTTTTCTTGGTTTTGATTCCACATGTAATGAACCTGTGAGAAAGCGTTTTCAGCTGCCCTTAAAATGCTGTGAAGAGTAGAGTCATTAGCTAATTGAATGCAGCGAACAGAGAGCTGTAGCAACTGCATGTTGGTGCAGTAAAGCCTCTGCTGTGCTGACTCACACTTGAGGTTCTTCTGGAATTATATAACACTAAGAGGGTACGTTAAATCAGGCTGTTTTCCAAAATTAATGGTCTAGATGCTTTGGTTTGCATTGACAAATACAGCATTTACTGACTAATAGTAAAAAATATATATATAAATATTCAAGGTAGAATTGGAGGTTAACCTCCTCAATTTATTTAGGAGAACATTAACAACACTATCTGTATTAACATCATCCAAAAGGTAACTTTCAAACCAACTGCTCCCATTGTGTGCAAATCACACAATGGGAGCTGCCAGTACAGACTGGCAGTCTACACACTGCCAGTCTGTACTGGCAGTGTGTAGCAAACATGGTTGTCATTGGATCGACTACACAAACAAATAACATTTTATTGTAGACAATAGCAGAGGCCCACATCTGATTACACACTGAGTATCAGAACAAGTGCTGCATGGCAGCTGCAAAAAGTCCACCAGCAGCTAATCTGTTCAAACAAACACACACAAAAAAACACCAGGATTGTGGAGTGATTGCTTCTGCAATCTAGTATTGTATAAATACAGATGCACAAGCTATTATCCCCAGTCAAAGTAGCATTCACAAAACACACAAATGCAAAGCGAGCAAATACCTTTCCGTTTGGTTAATAAACAGCCAAGTGTATGTTTTGAGCAAAGTTTGATACACTGCAAGCATGGATAAAACAGAGAAACGATGGTGCTTTACAACCCGCCTTCACACTACTGTCATCGTTGTCACTGTGGCACCGCTGTTATATCCTGGAGAACACTGTGTTCATATCAAGCAAAGCGCCGTCTTATAACAGTCATCCATAATCACACCACCGACTTGCTGCCAGGAGCTCAGCGGCTTCCTCTCTATCAGCACTCAGTGACAGTGTGCAAAACAGAAAGAAGTTTACGGAGTTGTAAAATTAAAATCTGCAGGAAATTTTGCACAAATTTGGTTCAAAACAGTAAAATCTGTCCTTTCTGTAGCAAACTTGGTATATGCAAATGAGATGTTGTAGCCAGAGAATTTTCTAGCACACAGTCATGCACTGAGTGGCTGCCTGTACAAAATAAATTTGCCCATCAAAGTAAAACTTGTTCATATACATATTCATCTATGTTACTTTTGATGAATGTTGCTTACAGCTGATAAAAACCCAAAATGTATTCTTTTTTAATTTGAGTATGACTTTGGACCAATTAAAAAATTATATTTTGAATACAGAAACTTTATGTTATGAACATTTTATAAATAACACAAAGAAAGAGAAGATTTAGAAGACTGTTATCCCATGGAAAGTGACTGAAGCAATAAGTTGTGCAGAGAATGCTATATTGAAGCAGTTTAATGAAGATTAAGTTGAAGAAAAAAGTATATTTGAAGAAGGTTGCTATTTAAAATGTTTTTGTGGCAACAGTTGACCTTTGTATGCTTGTCCAACAGTAGATGGACAAGAATACAGGCAGAGAGAACGGAAAAGAGTTCAGTAATGACTGGGAATTGAACCAGTGACCACCGCATTGTGGACTGTAGCCTCTGTATATGATGTGCCTGATCCATCACTGAGCTATGCAGCACCCACACTTTGCTCCGGTCCTTCACCTGTTTTTTTTTTTTTTTTGCTCTTTATTTCATGTGGATTTGAGGTTTCGCAGAAATGCCTGCAGATTTGAAAAGTTCAACTCCCGATGTATGTAAGCAACTTTTAAAAGTGCAAGCATTACCAGCCAAATTCCCATAAGCAGCAAAGCCTCCAAGCAAACATCAGAAAATGTCTCAACATTTTTCTCCTTTGATAAAAAAAGAAAAAGAGGGCAAAACATTCCAGGAGCATACCGACGATGAAACATCAGCAGAGCAACTGCAGAAAGCTGCCCCTGGTGCAAATATCAAGTATAAAAACAAAAACAAAGAAATAAGCACACTATTCTTTTTTCCTGTGGCTCCTTCATTACAACTGAGTCAGTTCTGCCGGAAGAAAGAATTTGATCATTTTTCTGAACGCATAACATAGGAAAATTGCTTTTATATACACTTGATGAAAAAAAGTTTCTTCATGGGAAAAATAAATTAAAACATATCTTTGTTCAGATACTTAGGAGGTGATAAAATATATATATACAATTGCTGAGCTATCCCAACTTTTTGATTTAATAACATTACTTCTCCTAACAGCCCCTTGAAAAGTTTGCTTAATTTTGCATGAAACAAAAAAAAATTACACCAGTGATATGACTATATTTTTCAGTAAAGCATAAAGTTCTTGTTTCCATCGCTACCACATTACTCCATCCTCCCATTTTTCACTTTTCTTGAAAAGCCAGTTGATTCTCCACCTTTCCCCTCTTGTGCTCTCTGTTTTCTCTAGTAGCTGCTGGATTGTGTGAAAAAGGGTCACGACTGAGTATTAAGAAGTAAGAGATCTGTTGGAACAAAAAACCCTCTGACAGCATTAGAAAACAGATTTTTTTTTTTATTGATAACAAGGACTACATACTGGACATAAAACATTAAGACAGTTTTATCCTGTGATGAAAAAAGGCTGTAGTTTTCAAAACCATGACATTTGATCCTGTTCAGCAGTCCATAAATATAGACTGTAAAAGTGTCGCCTCTAAAATGTTTGTGAAATCATAATCAGTGCTTGAGCTATTTCCCACTGACCACATATGGACAATATTAAGTCCCTCGCTTTATGTTTTTGTGTGATTCAGAAGTTTCTCTATCAAACAGCAGGACATTTCTACTCTTTACGGATTGTGAAAATCCATAAAGACAAAAAAGACAGCGAACATTTTTTTAGTGCATGTGTTATTTTGGGATTTATGTAACTCTCTATTAAAGGTAATGCCGATATTTCAAAAGTAATGGTTCACAAAAAAACATTAAATCTTACCAAAATCATAATTTCCAGCTATGTTAAGGTAAAAGGACAACAAGATCTGATTAATAATTCAAGCAATAGATTTACATCTTTATTCTGTAAGAGTAATCTCCTTGATCTGATCTTTCGCTCGTCCTTTTTTCTGTGTGTTCTTGGACACATGTTTGGTCAATAGTATTTCCTCACTCAATGCTGGAGATCAAAGCCGTGAGTCTGAGTAAAATCAAAGTGCCTCTGAACTGGAGCACTGTTATGTTAAAAGTCTGTCAGAGGCAGAGTGCTGCTTGGTGACTTTGTTCAAAGGAGTTGTGACACGAACATGTGAAGCTCAGGACGGATGACTCTTGCTGAGCGTCTACCTGACATTCAGCCTCGTGCCAGCTCGGCAGCCGCTCTTTGTGTTCTTCATGCCTCAGTGAGAGCCATCAGAGTGAGAGGCAGAGAGGATTGCAGTAATGGCCATGTCCCGGCTCCTCTGTCTTTAATGTGGAAAATCGCCACAACAAATCTCCCTCACAATCTCTTTCCTCTTTGTCCTCCACTTTCCAGGTTTTAGCAGCTTTTCTTTTGAATCAGTGTTCCATAACACTGCCCATGATCGCAAAAATAATTCTTGAGCCTTTAATTTTCCCTAAAAGGCAGCGAGATGAAATTCAACTTGAAAGAGACATAAATTCCCAACAGATTCACAAGTTGTACCCAAATGTTTCCATTAAGAAACCTTTTGTTGAATGTGTTGAGCACAAGTGCTTTGCTCTTTTTTTTCCTTTTCTTTTATCTGGCAAGCGTTAGCTCACTGTTTTGAAATTAAATGACCTTCCTTTGGATGCCCAACACGTGTTGTAAAATGAGTCACTTTTGCATAAAATGAAACTCTTCCCAGAGTAGAAAATTGTTAAAAATGTCCTCTTAAAAAAGGTTCTGATCGTCCTCTGAATGCATGGCAAGGGTTCAGTCTGGCTCACAAGCATCTCTGTGGACCACTAACTTTGTGGAATTGCATAATTTTCAGTCTAACATTAAGTTTGATGATGGACGTTCAACAATCAATTTCAGTGGCTTGTACCAAGCTGTGCCTGCATGGCAAGCCACCTTCTTGACTGTGGTCCAACCAAATCTCAGCATACCAAGAAAAGGAGGGAGTAGTATGAAGAAAATCTTGAGTGCTTCATTTCTAATTTATGTCTTGGACCATTGTACATTTAAATACAGCAAAAGTATTGGGACACTTTATGTATTAGTTTAAATTTGTGCAAATATAGTCAGCTGATGTGCTGATTGAAGCTGGATTTTTTTTTCAGGAAAGGGCATCACACCCACAATACTTAAATTGTAGTCTTAATACGTCACTTTTACACACACACAAACACATGCACACATCAGATGGTTTGTCCTTTCTAAAAAAAAAAAAGTGATTGATTAATAATGAATTCTTGAGAAAATAGAGTACATGTGCCCAGGAATATATATATATATGAGTAACATATATGAAGTCAAATAACTATTACAAATTTGACAGAAAGCATAATTTAAATGCAAATTAAATGAGTACAAACTGGATCCTTTTGGAGCTGTAAATAAAGTGAACTGTGAACACTAATTAATTCAGTGTTAACCTGAATCACATTTTGTGAGTGGAACAATACACACAAAGTGCATCTATAAGTGCGGTATTAATCAGGAATCATGAAAACGAGAAACCGGTGTATTACGTTATGTAAACCAAAATACCACCCTGCCCAGATGAAAAGATCACATTTTTCTCTATCAAATAATAGAAAAAAATTTAACATGACTCTAATTTTATACTAATTCTAGTTTATATATATATATATATATATATATATATGGCCCCATCTTTTCAATAGGTGCCATTTGCTATATTCGCCAGCAGAGCTGTCTATTTTTCATCTACTCTCTATCAGCATCTGTTGAATCAGCAATCAAGTGTCCTCTGTGTTGTTTAAAGAGGAGTATTTTCCTTTCTCACTGTAAATCTCACTTTGGATAGGAGCCCTCAAGTACTCAATGTAATTAAAGGCGATCAGGAAACTCTTCGGTCTTTGAGGCCTTTTGCTTGCGAAGCGAAGCTGTACGTTACACAGATGGATACTTTCCCTTGGCCTTATCAAATGCTTTGCACTACAGAAAATAGAAATAGGTATGGCACATTGCTTGTACACTTGTTGGTCCCCACCCCTGATCCTCATTGCCCACTGCTCTGCATGATTTGGGAGTTCACCTGCTGCACAGCAGAATTAAATGAATGGGTAAACAAGCTTCTGAAGACATGCTAAGATGTATGCATTTGAGATTTCAATTTGATATAAAAAGAATATTACAAATACAGTTCATTATTACACGACTATTACAGAAGAATGCAGTAATTTCAATTAGTTGTGCTGGAGTGGTCGCAGGACGATTGGCCCTGAGCACCAGGGTTGGGGACCTCTGCCCTAGGCTATGATACGAGATAAAAAACACAAAAAAGAGGCCCAATTATTTGAGCTGCTCCTTTATCTTTCCAACACACAATGCGAGCAGGACACTAAAAGAGGTAATAAAATCTCCACAGCTCACTGTCAGTGAACCAAAGCAAAGAGAGACATCTTGTGGTTACCATGTCTACATAACAACCTTCAGATGCCTCAAAATCTCTTTTAGGACTTTAATTAGCTATTCGTTATCTAACACGCTTATTTGAAGGCTTGTCAGGGGGGCTGGTGGCTATCTCCAGTGGTCAACGGGCGAGAGGAAGATTACAACCTCTACAGGTAGACTTGAATTAAATTCAAATCTCTGTATTCCAGCTATTCAGTAACACTTAATTTAGCTGGATATGTGTGCTTCTGCGAAATGAGAACAAGATTAAGCTTCTCAGAAACCAACAATGGAGTTGTGACATGATAAATCATGTCAACAACCAAGTAAAGTGGAGGATCTGCAATACTGTGGACCACTTCCTCCTCCAAAGACTCCTGGAAACTTGTTAGAGTTAATGACATCATCAATCTTTTGTGCCAGAAAACAAAAAATCGGTTGTCATAGAATAATTTTGAATAATGCAAAATCGGTTCACCAAAAGCAAAACTTTGTGTTTTCAACAAAATTTCTAGACCCAAATTCTTTTGAAAAAATTTAGGCTGAGGTGAGGAGAAGAAAGCATAAAAGGAAATCCAGGACTAAATGGTCTAGTCTAGAGAGGTTATGCAAAACTGAATCGTCAAAAATCGTGTTGTAAAAAGTACGATCAACACAGGTACCTGCCAGAATTTGAACCCAGGACCTTCTTGCTCCAAGGTAACAGTGCAGAATTTATTCAACAGTGCAGCTTAAGCATGTTGAATAAATCCAAAATGTCTCTGAGATAATGAAGCTTTCTAGTATTTGTTATCCATTCCTAAAATTGAATGTCTTTTATGAAGGAAGTATGTATATCCTGGTATGTGTTCAAGTTTTTATGGTTTGGGATAGAAATGGTTCATAGTACATGGCTATATCTATATGTGAAGCGGATGTGTGTGCAGAGTCGTCGGTGTAAAATCGATGGATGCAATTTTAAAAGGGTTCGTGCCGTTTTAAAAATTTAACATCTACTTTCAAGGAACCAGCCCTCATTTTGCTTCTCTTTAGTACTGCTGTAATGTGTGGCATGGGCACCAGATATCATACTGTTCCTTATGAGGTAGTATAACATAAAATCATAAGAAACAGTAGATATATCTGTCTCAGCCACTGAAGAGAGTGTGAAGAAAACAACAACTGTTCTCTAGAAGATAAATCTGCTTCCCTTTCAAGGATTGGTGATCTGCAGAAACACACTGGTGTGCAATTGGATTTTGTTTTTTTATTTTATTTCTCATACTTGAGTAAATTAGTTTTTTCTGAATATCTGTGCAGGATTTTAAGTAATTTCTAAACATCTCACCAGCATAGATGACTGAAGAAATTAGTTTTATTTTTTTATTTTTTTGCAGGGAACTGAATTTGGGTTTTTCAAAATCCTGATGCAACAAAACATGAAGGTATTTTTGCACTTGCTACCAAAATTAGACTACCAATGTGAAGTGAAGTTAATTATAAAAGTGCTCTGCGAGGACATATGCTTTAGACTATATTAACACATTCTAATTAACACATACAAAACAAATAACTCATTATTGTTGCTTTCATCAGTAGAGAAAATTCTTGCACAGTGCAACCAATATATTCCTGCACATTAACACAAAGGCTCGCTGTAATTTCTGCTTATCAGTAGCTATTTCAGTGATCACTACATTGACCAGAGAGAATCAAGCTACAACACAACACATTAATTAGACTAACATAAATCAAATGGACCCCATACACATTTATCTTTAAAGGAAAAACATTAAAAATTAAATCTTGCAGTTTTCCCTTTTTGGCTGCTTCTGAGAGAGTGAAGGATGTGTAATTTGTGAAGCTGTGATATTTTTCAGGAGACTGCACAGATTGCTGGTGAGGGGGTACTTCACCTGCTGTTTTTCAGCTGTCACCCTTTTTGAATCCACTTTCATATCTGTAGCATTGTGGAACACCTTCACTTTTTAGTATTTATGGCGTGCCTTAAAAACAACCGCAACAAAAAATTTTAACAGAATCGCCTGTGAAACAGGAGGGAACGTTTTTCTGCACCGGTTGTCAGACGTTGACTGACGTGTTTATTGTTAACTGACTTTAACAATTGCTACCACAGTATGCTTGGTTGATTCATTTTTTGAGGTACAACACCATTAAGACATCCTATATAATAATGTAAATAATTTCAGCGTCACATTGTCCCTTGGCTGCAACAAATGGAGAACTGCCCGTTTCTGTCTCTTATATGTCATTTGATCCATTTACTTTTGATTTCTTTCAAAAGCAATTTATAAATCCATATGTGGAAAAGAAAGGGGTAATAAGCATTAAGGCTGTAAAATGTGAACATCTGGGGTTGAATTTAGCATTATGTTTACATGGTTTGCACAAAAAAGAAAAACTCAAGCTCAATCAAATTAAATGGAGATTATCTGTCGACATCAATTTTCAAAATCAAAATTTTGTGCTTGCAAAATGACAAATATCAGAAAGTGAGCTAATGTGCATTACTTCACAAGGTACCACAGGTAATGTAACTGAGTTGTCCATGAGAGCATCCTTCCTTCTCTATTTCTCTCTGAACAGCTAAAGTAACAAGAACAGCTTCCTCTGCTTTTGTCCACATTGTAATTTACAATTTGTAATCTGTAAGCAGCAACTCATAGCAGTTTTTGTTCTTACTCCAGATTTCCACTTTTACAGACCAAATGGCAATTTGGAGGTGAGAAAAATTTCCATATGGACAGGTCTGTTCCAAATGCAGCAGAGTCACAGCAGAGTGCATTGCAAAGCTGTTATCGGGCTTTAACATATTAATAAACAAAGGCCACTTTAAAGATGGAACTCACTAATTTCTCTGCCAACAGTACTAATTACATTAAGGCATTGATTCAACCTGCTGGCAGATAAGTAGGTCAAATTATATTCTGAAAATTTGCTACATTGTAATTTATAAAACAAATTGGTGTTATGGATCAGATTTAATTAATTAATAGAAGTTTCTCTTTTATAATTCTCACTCGCAAAAGTTAAATAAGGCTATGATAGCTCTACATTTAATTTATAAATACATTACTCAAGAGAAAATCCCTAACTGTTTCAGTACTTAAGGTTGTGTGTCTTAACTAAATCACTCAAGCTTATAAAATAGCTTTTGACAAAGAAAACAAAAAACAAAATAAACAAGGCATGTTCAAGACAAATGAGACTGCACAAACATTTCTAAAAACAAATTTGTGTCCTTAGAAAAATGGACACAATTAAAAAAAAAAAAAAAATCTCAGCATAAATCTTCAGAAATAATTCAGATTTTTCGAAATTAATCTCCTGTAAGTTTTTAGATTTTTTTTTCTACCTCTGCTTCAGCTACTTTGGGAGATTATTGTGACTGAATAAACTGTCGCCTTCTGCAGAATCACAATGATTGCACTAACACAAATCTACACGCGTGCAAAGAATCTCAATAATTTACTCGTTTTCACTGTGATGAGGGCATTAGTGTAAGTATGCCCAAAGATGGTTAGCATTGTGTTCAAATAAGCATGCTACCGGTTAATTATGCATGAGCACTCATCCATCGTTTGGCGAACTGCTTCCTTCACGTTAAAAAACAAAAACATTTTCCTTTGCCCTTCAAAAAGGAGGCAACAGCTCCTGCCACCCCACCCCGCCTCCTCCATGGCTTATCCTTCCACAAGGTTATGGCAATACATTTTAAGGGGCAGCATCAGCAGAGCTAGCATAGTTTGCAGCCTGGCCTGTTTCTGTGTGATAGCCCATCGATGGTGCGGTTTGTGTGCCAGAGCTTCTAATAAAGGATTATTGTGGAGCTGCTCCACATGTTTCACTGAGGCCCTTTAAGTCTTTTCATTACATAAATTGTTTCATCATATTTCTGTGACTAATCTATAATAGCCAAAATGGTAAAAAGGCCACATATTAAAGTGGGGTTCCACTGCAGGGAGAATTTTATATGATGATTTGTTGCATACAGACATTTGAAGAGCAGTAATGATGATTCTACAGGGTGAATGTTTGTTCTTTAAAAAGCTGAACTGCATTATTATTGTTCTCATCACAACAAATTAAACACAAACATCATCAAGGTATTAAAAAGACTCAGAATCAAACACTTTATGTTTCAGCTGCTCTTTGCATCTTGCTGCAAACTGCCAGTCAGCTGGCTAAAAGAAAGCTCCTACCCTTTCTCTTCTCTTTTAAGATATATTTGACTGCCTGGACCTATTATTGTCACAGAAAAACAGACACTAAGGGTGTGGAAGTGTGGAATATCATAATTATCACTCTTATACAGGTAACATTGGTTTACAAATATAGTCTGCAAGCTATAAATTGCAGCCCACCATATTCCTCAGTTGTTTCAACGTTTAAATTTTTTTTATTGCGATGGAAAAGAAAGCTATTGTTTTCTCTGACTCAATAACTGTCCCCACCCAAAGCACACACACCTGCTCCTGTTCAATGCCAGTAAGCTAACTGAAAAAAAAAAAACACACTACGAAAATCCGTCAGTCAGAGAAAAGACAAGTGGGGAAATTATTCTTGTCGCAAAAATCACAAATTGTGACATGATGGAAGAGTGCCAATCTTAACCCTTAAAACCTTAAAGCTCCTTTATGATGACGGTTGAAAAGCTGGGAAACTTAGATGAATATCTTTCAACTTATTTACATTAAAAATTGTATTTGACGGGATTGATTTATAGGACTGAATTCATACATATCGTTTTAAATTTGAATCAGCCTTTAGAATTGGTCTGTGATGGACTAATTTAATTTGACAATATAGTTCTGGATATGATTTGGATAACCAAATTAGCCAGATGTCAATATTTTTGTTGAAGTTTTATAATTAGTTAGATTTCAAACTAACCATAAATATTGTTCAAGGCAATATTATTGTATCATTGATCAGTGTTATGCTGTTTTAGGATGTGATCAACCTTCTCTTTGGTATATCAAAGCTAAAACTTAATTAGTCATACAGACATTTCTCTGTTAGTTCCTTGAAAGTATTGCAATTTTACTGAAAATTATTCCATTTTAATTCAGGCCTTGCATAATCATAAGATGAATACGAAAATAAGAGTGATATCTACACATTAGCTTTAAACTAAAAATGCAGACTGATTCTGTGATGTAATTAACGCAAACCTTTTCTGTGAATTCAATCTTCCTTATTAACCTCATGACTCAACTCATTTCACCTTCATTGAAAAGATGTTCTATATCTAATCACGTATAAGACTCAAAGAGCTGATTTTGCATGCCTATTTAGAGGCAAGGAGCAGACATGTGAAGCTCTTTGTTTTACTGGTCTGACATGGAGCTTTGAATTGTTATCCAGAGTCTTGCTCATCCACAGCACAGGACTGGCCACCAGAAATCAGAGTGCATTACTAAATAACCTACATACTCAACTGGACCACAAACAAACAAATACATGGAAACGTGGTGGTTTCTGCTTCCCACGTGCAATTGCGTGTGAGTCAGCAGAAAATCCAGACCATATGGCTCTACAGTGTCTGGAGTAAGGGAAGTATGGTCTGTCGTTTGAGCAAAAAACAAGCAGCTTCAATTGCATTTATAGTGATCTATAATAATAAACTTTGTGAGGATATACTTAGATACCCAAAACTAATCTTTTTCAGATTCACGTAGAACATAACATTAGTTTTTGCGATATAAACTGTGACATTAACTATGATGTGTGCGTTTGCATTCAGTGCAGATACAGGCATCCACCTATTCTGGTGTAAAAGTAAGAACAGTGACAATATATGTAAGGCTCCTCCCCTACAGTAAGGCCTGTGACTTTGACAGTAAGGACAACATGACCCAAAACTGGCTCCAGCATCAATGGAGGAACTCAGCAGGAGTGTATACTAGGTTTATCTCTTTTATCCAACTATGTTTTGCTTGGAAAACAGTATTAAAATATAATGTGTGGAGTATTTTGAGGCAAATACATGACAGGATACCTTTTAGAAGTAAGGCTAATCCATAAAGGGAGAAAGCAAGAAAGGGGGCATCCTAAGAAGGTGTGTGCCTTAAAGTCACCTTGGGAGGCCAAATTAAAAAGACAAGCAAATAGCTCCGAAGTGGACGGGACGTGTGGCTTCTGCATGGACGCAGATGTGAGGGGAGATACTGGCCAAGTAGGACAAATGACAACGTCCTGCTGTAAATCGTCATCCAGTGAATCCTGAACGCCCTTTCTGTTAATGAGCTTGCAGGGTTGGAGGAACATGAAGTGTGGTGAGTGTGCAGCTCTGCAGCACCACCAGTCCCTTCACTATCCGGGGTTTTGCTTCCATGTTCCTGTCATGCTTCGAGAATTGCAAACAATTTTTTGCATCAAAAAAAAAAAAAAGGGGGACAAAAAAGTGTGCTTTCACTGGGACAGTGATGCCTTCACGCACTATCCGATGGGCCTTGTGGCCGTACCTCCCCCTCTGTTTCTCAGCTTATCTAGGTCATCAATGACAACATCTGCCGCCTGGAAGAAGTCAATTCATCATCAAGTAGTTACAAATGCCGCCTTCAGTAGAAACGGAGGGGCCTTACCTTTTGCTGTCGTCTTGCCATATCAGTCGGCTGCTTTGCATTGAAGGGGTATGCAATGCATCGCATGACAAAAACATAGAGCTGCAGCTTCTTTTTGCGCTCTTCCTCCTCTCTGTGCAGCTTCTCCAGGTCCTCTTTCTCCTCGCTGACAGCGGACGGGCTCGGGCTGGTCGGACGGGCGCTGCTGCGGCTGCTACTGGGTGCCAGTCCACCAGAGCTCTCGCTGGTCCTGCTGGGAGAAATGCGGGACCCGGTCTGAGGTGCCATCGCCTCTTTGCTTTCTTCTTCCACTATCCCATCAGACTCCTCTTCGCTGGACGACGGATCTAACATCTTGCTCTAGAAGGGATGCGTCCCTGCTACAACCTTGCAGACTGATCTCCCAGGTGACAGCGGTGTCGCTTCCTTGTGATCCCTTGCCGAGATTTAAGGTGAAATGTTTCCGAAGTGGAGACAGGGATGAGGCCCTGATCGTACTTAGCTGAGAGATGTCAGCAGTACGAGTGGTGCTGGAGGAGGTTCAGTCTGCTCAACTCTCAGCTTTCTCCGCCTGCGCCGAGCACTCGATGCTTACGCGTTTGCCCTGTTTTATTGGTCGGTCGGTGCTGCGGATGTGAGGGGGGGTTTGGGGTGGGGGGAGGGTGAGAAGGAAGCAGAGGGGAGGGGCAGGAGGGGAGTTTAATGTAGCTACAGATGAGGGAACTAGAGCTGCCTTTTCTCTGGTGAAAGCGGGAGATGGCCTCTCCCTCCAGAGACCGAGGCTGCCGAGGAGCTGTCCGTGGTGCTGATCGGTGAA
Source organism: Poeciliopsis turneri (assembly GCA_922788865.1). Lineage (NCBI taxonomy): Eukaryota > Metazoa > Chordata > Actinopteri > Cyprinodontiformes > Poeciliidae > Poeciliopsis > Poeciliopsis turneri. The sequence goes on along the minus strand of CAKLNU010000556.1, from coordinate 644,294 downwards.
GAGGAGCAGAGAGGCTGCATGAAGAATGCACCGCTGGTCATGTGCTGGAGATCATGTCATTCTGCGGTGGTACACCTAAGATGGCTGCCACAGGGTTTCTCATACACTGTCACTGATTGAATTCACTGGCTTGAATGGGGGAAACGTTCTTGAAAGCAAGGACAGAAGACAGCGGGGGAGAGCAAAGAGAGTAACATGTCAAAAATGATCCCTAAATGTTGCTCCCATGCAGTGTGTTGTTGAGGGGGGTGTGTGTGTGTGTGTGTGTGTGAGTCAGTGCTCGTTGACAAAAATGTCAACTGTTGGTGCTACATTTTCCTGAAAACTGATTATCCTTAATCTGAAAACCAGCCTATGAGGGACATCTACATTTCCTGTTGTTTTCAGGATATTCAATTGTTAATCAAAATGATACACATGGATTCCTAATACTGTTTGTGCCTCTGAATTTTTAAAAAAATATATATATTTTTCAAATAAAATCAGAACCAGAGAACACATTGCAGTAGAAGTAAGGCTACTGCCACCTTGGGAGGCCAAATTAAAGGTGAATAACAATGCCTACTTTTCGACATTTTTACACAAAACTGAAACATTTGGGGTTTATGGACTGGAACTACATTTCAGAACTACATTTTTCTGCAATTATGGATCCAAGTTTTTTCATGTGTCTCTACCAGCTTTGTAACTCTTGAAATTAAGAATTTTGTAATTTATTTTCTTGATATAATTCTTTGAACATTAGCAGACTGAATGGGGAATGTATGTGAACATTATGTTCACCCTCTACACTTTAACTGAGCTATTTAAATACACAAATGCTTCTTTAATTCATGATCTTCCTGCACGACTATTATTTTTGGTGCACTACTATATCTTTGCAGGTTTGCTGTTTGGCCATTCTTTTACATTTTCAGATGAATTATTGAACAGTGCTCTGTGAGATGTTCAAAACTCAAGATGTTGTTTTATTACATAGCATAAAGTAATACATATAAGCACGCCACACATTTTTTCAATTTATCTTTCTGAAAAGAAAAAATTCAAGTTGCGCATATTTTTTCTTGGATTTTACCAGCAGAACAGCGATCAATTTTTAGATGCAGGTGTCCTTTCAGAATAAAGAGAGCCCAAAGCAACTTTGTTGATTTGGACACAGAACAAGCCAAAAAGCAGATAAAGTCATAAGAAAAAATTTCAAAAATTTAAAAAAAAGTCACAAACAGAATAAATACTGATCAAGATCACCGTCTCACTTTAAAGGTGACAAGAGACATTGATTTCTTTAATGATTAAAAAATGCCACCAGTCCTATAGAAATGATACAATGTTGGAATAAATAGTTTCTAAAAATAAAACCCAGGTACAAATGTTAAAGAGTATGACACTGTTGCTTCAAAAGGAAAACAGTGTGTTATTATAGTCTTGCACACTGTCTTTTTTTAAGAATCAGTAGTAAATGTGAAGTCTCATCGGTTTTCTGGAAGTAGAAAGCTCTTATCATCTTGCTTGATGCTGAATTTTTTATGTTCTATTTTGTTTGAGTGCTTTGCAAATTTATTAAAAATAGGAAACCAATAAAATCACATTTATTGATGACTATGTTAGTGTCTCAGCATTCTCTGTGGAGAGCGGAGACGTTTCCAGAAGGACAACTGCCTCTGCAGCAATCCACCAATCAGTCCTGTGTGGTAGAGTGGCCGGATGAAAGCCACTCCTTAATTAAATGCACATATCAGCCCATCTAGAGTTTGCCAAAAAGCACCTGAAGGATTCTCAGACTATGAGAAACATAGTTCTTTGGTCTGATGAGACAAATATTGAACCCTTTGTTCGAATGCCAGCCATCATGTTTGGAGGAAACTTTGCACGTCTCATCATTATGCCAATGTCATGCATAGCAGTGGCAGCATCATGCAGAGTGGGTGAAGAGGCCTGTATGCTTTACCTCTGAGATTAAATTGATTCTGACAGCTGGACTGACTTGACTGCCACTCCAGATGTTTTTGTTTTTTTCACACAGCCTGTTCTAAAGGATGATTTTAGGGGGGGGATTGTTTTGTTTTGTTTTGTTTTGTTTTGTTTTGTTTTGTTTTGTTTTGTTTTGTTTTGTTTTGTTTTGTTTTGTTTTGTTTTTATAGAGGAATATGGGGAATTTCTTTCATAAAAGTATTTTTTCAGCTCCACAAAAGTGCTTCATATCCTGCACTGAGATCAAACAAACTGAAAATAGCAAAATAAAGGAAGGTACACAAAGGTAAAAAAAAATATATAGTAAGAAAAGCTTTGAACTTTGTCTTGTATCTCTGTAGATGTTTTCTTTGGGACAATTTAATAGAACAATATCTGTCACTGTTTGATGAGGTGGTTTGTTGATGGCATGTTTTAGTTTGTTTTCAGATTCACACCATTTAGCTCCATTGGAGAGCTAAATGGTCCTGCATCTAATCCCTGCATCAGAGCTCCTTAAACCTTTTAAACATTAATAATTGACTGATCTTCTCTGCTCCTGCCTCTCTGCTCAAAGTAGATTGTGAACACATTATCTGTTGGTGTTCTTCATGGTAAACATTGCAGACCAACACCCTGCAATGTGTATCAGAACTTGTAATGTGTAAGAATCTGTTTCATATTTATATGAATCCCAGAGGTTAGGACAAAATTATTTGACGCATTGTTTTCCGTTTTAAGTACATTCATGGCTGCATGGTTGGGCCTTGTGCATGTTCTCCCTGTGTATAGGTTGGTTCTCTCATGGTACACCTGCTTCCAATAGCTGAGTAGAACTGGTCACTCTAATTGTTCTCTAGCATGTTCAGTTATCTTTTATCTTATCTAACATTTTTACCTCTGACCCATTGACAGGAGGGAAATAGCACCACCTCCCCTGTGATGACACAAGGATCATGTGGATGTAGAAAATGGATTGATAGATCATTTGTTTTGAAAACCACTGTTGTCTGGTTTTCTAAGTCAGCAGCAGAAAACCCCACAAGCTCTAAATCCAAAGGACAATAATCAAGATACGGCAGAGCAGGAGATTATTTTCATGTATGTACACCGGACAAATTGCTGTCATATCAATATGGGCAATAAAGGAATGTTTTTGGCATTTGAAAATGTTGAATCTGTGCTATGAAGAATTAATGCTAAATGTAGTTCAGGCTCTGTGTACCTAATAAAGTGACCAGTCAATGTGTGCAACATTTATTGGAGGGAAAGCGAAAGTGTCCAGTATGTCTGCTTCAGAGGGATTTTTCTGGTGATTAGACATCACATGCAGAGCTGAAAGGAGCTTAATAACGTCTTTAGATGTATGCACAAATTTAGACACAACTGTCACATGGACTTCAGAGGAAAGAAATTAAAAAAACTGCACGAGAAGAAAAATGACTTCAGAGATGAGCTAAATGCTTTGAACTTCTTTTGACCTCTATGCTAGGAATTCATTTTTAATCACGCTTATACTCAGTCAGAAATAGCCTATCTTAAGCCGATCTGAAAGTCTTTTTGACCCGTTTGTGCTCTTTTCATTACACCTTAGCTCGTGGCAAAATGCAGATTAAAAAGAACTGAGAAAATAAATAAAAGAAAATCGGACACAACCTATAAGGTCATTGAGACACATTTATTGATTTAACACGCGTGCTACTATGAAGCTGTCTTACATGCCATAGAAACGCACCAAACAGCTGCAACATCACAGACTCCGCATAATAAGATATTCATGACTTCCCTCCATCACTTTCCCTCATTTATGAAGCCTCCTGGCTATTCTTTCTATTTACGGTTCCATGCTGGATATTTTCTCAGACTGCTGAGGCATAAGTGGGAGGGTGTGACAGAAAGGGTGCAAAGTTTCTTCCCAGTCACAGATTTATCTTTTGCACTTGAGTTCAGGCCGTTTGGATCTATATTCCTCATTATAGACAAGTGGTTGGTCTTCAGTCATGAGCAGTAAGCTGCAGGTTTAACTGCATTAAAGTGCTTGTCAGAAGAACAACACAGAAAGAGAGGGAGAGTGTCAGAGCCTCTCTGAAGTTTACTGGGGAGCTCTTTGAAATATTTAAATGCCGGGCGCGTTTTTAATGTGAGATTGATGGAATAGGGTCAGTGTCAGCATTGCAGCTATTATGTAGCTGTCTTAGAAGAGGACTTCCCACCCGGCCAACGATGACGTTTAACACTTTTCACCAGGAATTTGTTTGGATCCAGAGGGATCTGATACTTTGTGATATGTAATATGGAGCTATTGTTTGTTTGTAAAAGCTTCAAAATGTATGGAGCCTCAGGGAATAAAAAAAAAAAAAGGTTCATAGATGAAAATAGGTTCACGTTGTGCATGGCTTCAGGAAAAAATCTATTTTAAAGAATTTACAATCTACAAATCCTTTTATATAACCCGGTCTTAAACACCCACACCCAACCATTTTTAAATATATATTTTTTTTATTTCATCATGTTTCCTTTTTGACATTAATCTCACATTGAATTTGAGGTAAAATCCCCAAACACTCAGCAGATTTTTCTCTATTCATAACAAAAAAACAAACAAACAAACAAATGAAAAAAACAACAACAACTATTTCCAAAGCCTATATGTAGGACGTTCCTGGGTGACTCCAGGCTACAAACATTGACTAATTATAAACATATTCATAGTGAAACCTATTCATCTTTAGTCCTGGTTGCATATTAGGAATGAGTTCAAGTTCCATAAAGCAGAAAACAGAATCTACATCAGGCAGTAAGACTGATATGTGGTACCAAGGACTCTCACCAGATTTATGCTCATCTCTTCCCTACCAACAGTTTTCAGGGTAGAGAGGCGAGATGATGCCAGAAAAAGATTCATTAATAATGAATGCGGCGAGATGCTGGAGCCTCACCACTTTCACATGACAAAAAAAAGGAAAAAAAAGCATCCCCTCAGCTGTAGAAGAAGCACAGTATTCTGAGAAACTGCAGAATATGATTTATCCATCGATGGCACTCGACAGCTGGGTATTTAACTCATCCTGCATGTAGGACACTCATTTGTCAACCGTACTCTGCAGCGAGGAGAAACATCAAATGCAGTGAGAAAGTAGGAAGAGAACATAGCTGCAGATTGATTAATTTTTTCTGATTCAGAACAGCTCAGTACTGCCCCCTGTTGGTGAAAAACCCGCACTAAACTACTGGTACAGAGTAATCAGGACAGTACTGTGTTAACGTGATTCTTTGGGTGTGCACAAAGAAAAGGAAGGCCAAAAGCATATATTTAGTGCAAATTATTGTCTCTGTTCATTTTAAGTAGGTTCTTAAGTAGGTTTAAGAAGTTATAAGCATTGCATTATTTTTAATTAACATTATGGATGTGAAACTGAAAAGTCTAGGAGAAGAGAAATCTCTTGTTTTCCCACTGTGGATAGTTAAATTATCAGGGGCCAAATGATACAAAATCTGAAATAAATCTGAAATAGTTTTATTTCAAATTTTTTTATTGCTCCTCCTCTGAGTAAACAGTGAGGAAATAAAGCACTGCTGCAGATAATCAACACGATCTTGAAGTACATCAAATCTACAACTGACTGACGAAAAGGAATGAGCCAAAATAAAATTATGTGAGAGACTTACAGAAAATGAACTTTTTGCTGCTAGAATAGATTCTACTGTGCTTAGCTTTTGTACATACTTTTTACAATTTGGCTTGGTTTTCTTGCCAAATTGAAAACCAAGCCAATTTGGCTTGGTACAAATTTCATTCCTTTAGAGACCTCAGTTTCACAGTAGAACAACAAGAAAAATATAGCGGGGAAGAAAACATACAGTGAAGCACAATATGTCTGGACTTTTTTGCACACCAAAGTAAAAGAGATCAATGAAATAAAAATTCATGGTAGGAAGATCCTTGTCCTGCAAAGAAGATGAGATTATTCATATTTCTGGCCACACCTAGGGGTTGGCAGGATTCATCTTTCATCTCATCAAGATTGCCACATCAGTTAAATGTCCCCGTTAGCCCCAAGCATTAAGAAAACGGGTATTAAAAGAGTTCTCATGTCATGTGTCTTCATTTTCCCTTGCTGGGTGTCTGTCAATTCGATCAAGATTTTTAAACACATTCAATATGACATGTCGATAGGCCAATCTCTCATTCCACAGAAAAACTCTAACTCTATTTACTTCTTGCAGGCTATTGCAGACATGGGTTTATATTTGTTTTGTATGTTATTTACCTACACTCCTTTTATCCACTTTTTCATTCAGAATAAATTGGTCAAAAGGAAGACAATGGTGGTTTGCTGATTTGAAGCCCAGATCTATCTTCTGTCTCAGTCGTTGTTTCCTTTCGCAAAGCACTTCTCCTGCCTCAGGCTCGTAATTTCACTATCAGTCTGAAGGATTATTTATTACATTTTGTATTAAGCAATTATTTTTTCACTTAAAAATAAGTCATCTGCTGGCAAGCTTTCACGTCTGGTCCAGGTTGTTGAATGTTTTGGTGGTTCCTGACTTCAATCGATTAGTTAGGTACAAAAGAAAATACTCTGAAGAGACAATAGTCAGAACACAGGTCTGAGGTTGAGGGGTGGAAATCAGAGTATTGATGTTAGGAACCTACTCTACCAGTGACATAAGTGATTGATCAAAAATTTTTAATTTTAATTATTTTCAGATAACTGTGTACTAACATAGATTAAGAGATAAAATATAAGCATACTTTGTTATGATCCTTGATGTTCTTTACAGGCTTTAGTACTGAAAGTAGGAAAAGCTAGATGTATGTTATTATCAAGCTATCATAATAAAAAAAAAACAAAAACGTAAGAGTTGGATTAATCAGAATAAGCTTTGTTTGATGTAGGGCCAGCCTGAACAGAAAATAAATAGAAAATATATGCAAGTTAAACTGATATGATCTGCCAGAGTTAAGCAGAACTAACCTTGGATTGCAACAGTTCAGGTTGGAGCTCAGATTGATGCAACAGTGGTGACCTTTTGAGAAGAGCAGCATGTATCTTTAGCACTGTTTAATCAGGTTCAGTTATTGTGATGTGTCTTAAAGTTGCGAGGTCTTTGCCCTCATGTGTTCTTTTGTAACCTTTTCTAGACTGATTAGCAGTAACTTTCCTTGTTTTTCAGCGTTCCTGCCGCAAACACCTCCACAGATCCATTTGCTTTAAATAACAGCAGCCATCCAGTCACATGTAATTACCATCACAGTGATTGAAAACAATAAACCTAAATTTCATGTATAAATAGCCTGCTGATGCTGATGGTTACATAACTTCATCTGTTCAAGTGTTTTGTCTCAGTAACTTCCTGTTTTAATAAAATGTAAAAGGACTAAAACAATTCTTACCACATCATGATATGAGCTGGACATGTCTTTAAAAGCCTTTTTTTTTTTACTTTTTTTCCCCATTTTTAATCAAATCCTGTGTTAATACTTGTAATTACTTGCTTCTGTCCTTACTTCCTCACCCTGCATCACCATAAATCAATCGCAGAGAAATATAGATTGAAGTAATGAACATCAAAAGCACTTTGTAGCTGTTGAAAATCCATTGAGATAAAACGCCAGATATTTTAGGTCTTATAAATAGTCACATTTAGTCTTAAAATTATCCAGACTCCTGATATGTTTTGATTACAAATTGTTCTCTTTAAATCAATGTTAGAAAGTCAGACCAACATTTATCAAAAGATAATAAAGCAATCCAAAGAGAATATGAATTTTGAAACATTTATTACTGCATTGACTCTTTTTTTGATAAATAATCATCTTTCATCGCTCATCTTAAGTGATGAACTGCAAGTCTTTGAAGGTCTGTTTACCATCACTCTAATCTTTAGCTAACTCCACAGATTCTCTGTCAGACTCAAGGTTGTTCCACCTCAGATATCTGTCTTTTTACTAGTCAGAAAATGTTGAAGAAATTAACAGAATTCCAAATCTGCCAGCAGTATGAATTTTGGCCATAAATGTAAAGCAATGAATAAAGTTTAGCAGCCCATTATAGAACTTCAAAATAAAGAAAGTTTTGTGTTTGATCTTTCTGCTTGAAGTTTGGATGTTGTCCTGTTACTATGTGGTTTATTTCCTGTTTCTCCAGCTTTCTCATCCAGTCCAAAACCATAACTGTTGTTTAGTCTCTTTAAATTATCCTTAGGTGTGAATGCCCATGGCTATTTGTCGTGGGTAGCTCTGTGTCACCCTGTGGTGGACTGTCAACTTCACTTCTTTCCCAGTTGCTCCTGGAGAGAGGTGATGACCCTGCATGGACAAGTGGATACAGGGGAAAATGTATTAAAATGAAATGTATTTATTCATTTTATTTTAGTAGAAAAACCCTACTTTGATTTACAATCTTGTTTGCAGGGCTTGACCTGGCCAAGATTTCTGTCAGTACACAACATTTTATTAAAAAAGATAAGTTATTTAACTCTAACAGTGAGCTGTAGTTGGTTCAACAAAACAAGACCTTCTGGTTTTGTTGCTGTGCAGCCAGAAAGATTTTTACTTTTGTGCAGTCATGCAACTGGACATTGTTTTTACAACTGAGAGATGCTGATTGGCATCTCAAAAAGCTCAAATAATGTATGAACTATGACCCCAAATTCCAGTGGAGTTCAAAAAGATACTTCATGGATGCAGAGCAGAACCAAAGAGGAAAGAGGGGCAGAGGAAGTTCAAATCATCTCCTCCATCCATCCTAATGGGGAAGAATCATATCCCAGACTCCAATGTTTCTCTGTGCAACCATATAGCAGGCCAGAAGATTTTGATGAGGTGGATTGCCAACACTTAATGGTGTCATGCTGTATACATATTACTGTGAAATATTGCCTCTGCTGATTGGAAACTGTGATGTTATCATGACATGATATTTGTGAGATTCCATAGGGCAACAGGACTCAGATTCATCACAAGATTGACTGCTACAGGAAATATTTACTGCCAACAACATGACCACCCAACACACATCTTTGAACATATGAGTCACAATCATATTTCATTTTTCTTTGGAAAAAAATATTATTATTATTATTATTATTATTATTATTATTATTATTATTATTATTATTATTATTATTATTATTTTGTCTTAAACTGAATTGAAGTTGAACAATATATTCACCTGAAAAAAAAAATAAAGTCCTGTGCCTTGAAATATTTTACAATGCACTTAAATATGTTAATTGAGACCTATGTATTACTCCTAGGTCAATTTGTGGTTTATTTATACAAAACGGAGGTTTGAAATGGTTTCTCACATAGATTTGTCCTGACTTTAAGTCATGATATTAAAAAATATGCCTGGGAGCAAAGCAAATACCCTTCTGTAGAAAAGGAGAAGTGGAAAAGGAAGGAGCAAATAGACTTGTGAATTACCAAACACCATGTTCAGGCATCCTGGCTTAGGCTTTGGTTGAAATGTAGGCAAAAGCTTAAAAATGAATGTGTAATACAGATTTTTCACCAAAAGAGGTCAGCAAGATGCTTTTTGATAGACAATGCTGTTAACAGGAACTAATTATACAAATACACCAAGACATTTTCTAGGAAAACATAGAGAAAACATTTATGGAATTTTAAAAAATGATAGGCAGTGATAAAATGTGCTTAAAATATAAAATTGCATTAATCAACTTATAAAGGGCTCCCAATTAAAACTTGAGTCAACTTAATGCTGAATCTGACAACAAAACCATTTGTTTTGCATGAAAATTTACCAGATGCAGAAACATAACTGTTTTGATTGTGAATCTCAAATACGGATCTCATGTTCACTGATCTCTATTTACACACTTCAGCTCTGTGCAGCCTGCAATAACTCTGTGACCACCCAAATTATTTATATGATCAAAATCTGTCCCAGATCCTCGATTTGTTTCATGTTGTAAATATAGCCTCACTTTATTTTTTCTAGATTTTGCTACAGAGCTTCAAAAAAGAAGATTTTTGATTCTTTTGTAGTCAAAAAAAAAAAAAAAAAAAACATTATATTTTGCAAATATTTGTCTGAGGTTGCAGTTAAGAGCATTGATGATTGAATGCAGAGTTTGACCTCATCTTCAGCTCCTCTTCAGGGGAGACAACCCCTGTCAGCCCACCCCTCTCTGCTGGAAGAGTGGCTTTGGTTTTCCTGTCTGCATCAGTTACATCTCAGCCTGATGACTACAGCTGCCGGCGCTGCATGGAGTAAGGCTCTTTGGTCTTTAAATGTGTATGGTTATATTTGCTCCGGTAAGTCCCCTTTCTTTATTCCTTTTCAAGTGTGTTCTGATTATTGACTGTAAATTCCTTAGGTTCAGATTAATACATATTAATAACAAGACTTTCACATGATGATATATATTTTTTTTTTATCTGATAGTTTGGCAAAGATGATGAAAGGCATTTTTCTTGTTCAAAAGTAACAAAAGAAAAAGTTGTTGACTCAGTAAAGCTGTCTTTGGTTTCATCTTTATGTTAGAAATGTTGTAAATGTGAAGACAAATCAATAATAGAGTCCAGATTTGGTGCTACATGAACAAACAGATTCTGACTCTACCGCTGTGGGCTCCCTCTAGGGCACAGTACGCAGCTCTGTTAATTATCTTCCTTCCTTTAAATTATTCAGGCTTTGTTTTCAAACTCATTTTGAACTGTAATAGTCTCTCACTTGATTTATTGATGTGCATTCATTATGCAGCAAGCTCACACAATCAATTGGTGCTTCAGAAGAATTCTTTGAAGGAAATCGCCAACAGATGGTTACACTTTCAAAACTTTTTTTTAAACATTTTCTTTCCATAGATTTTTGCCATTTGTGCATTTGCCACCTGTGGAGGATACCATGGCCATCTTCAGGTTAAAGTGGACTGCTCTGCCCACAGACAGAACAACCTCAGCATCAATATTGATTTTGGCTATCCTTTCAGGTAAATCAGGATTTTTTATTTTTTTTTGTGACTCTTAGAAAAGAGATTTATCGTGAAAAGAGAGGATCTTAAAGTCGAGGAGATGCAAAATTATTAATTGTATGACAAATTGTCTCAGATAAAAGCAACCAAACACTTCAAATATTTATATACTCTTGAGAATTTGGATCAACAGTGTCGAACTAAAAAGCTTTGTGAAGAGACTAACATTTAGCTGTCCAGTTTAGCAGAGCTGCTCTCTGTTGAAGCTCACCCAGTTTTAAATCAGGCTGAGTGGATATGCCGACCCACTTTAACATCTCTAGGTTTTCAGTGTTTCTTATGTAACTGTGCTTGCAGTAAAAACGGTCCCCTCAGCTGGTCCTTCATGCATATTTTTAAGCATGTTGCCATTTTAAAGCAAGAATTTTAGGCAATGGAAGATGGAAAGTGAAGTAGTGCTTTGACAACAAAAACTGCATAAATAACTGATGGCAGCAGGGGACAGATTAAAGAAGTTGGTTTTATAAATCTAAAGTGATAAGGACTTTGGTGTTGTTGTTTTTTTGGGACGGGATGCAGATTTTAATAATATTTTATCTCGAATGTCACATTTCAAAACAGTCATTGTTGCACTTACACAGTCTCCATTTTTCTTACCTTTTATCTACCCTTTAATGAGAGGTTGGAATGTGAGTGAGTTGCATTCAAACAAAATGGGTTAATCTAAATACCTGTAACATGCTGATTCATTATTCTGGTATCTAATGAATATCCTGGTATTCATTATCTGTCTCAGATCTTTGTTGTTGGTAGGACATTAAATAGTCATATTAGTGCAGGTAATTTTTTTCTGATTTTTTTCAGAATTTGTGGTTGACAAATGGGTGCATTTTTAAGATTAATTCGTTTGTGGATATTACCACAAATATTAATATTTCTAATAGCATTGTATTAGTAAAAATATGAATAAAAATTATTCAATTACAAATGATTAAATTTCTCTTAAGTATCCTAAGAGATCTTTTGTTTTCATCTTAATGAGTTTGCTTTCAAAAACCAATGAAATGTTGATAGACACATCCTCCCTCCAGAGTTAATGACAACCTTTACTTGTTGCTCTCAACCGTCTCTTTATGTCTTGCAGATTGCAGCAGATTCACTTCAAAGCTCCCTCATGCGACACAAGCAGAGAAGAAGTCGTTTTCCTCAATGGCGACTTCTCTGCTGCAGCTCAGTTTTTTGTAACTGTGGGTGTTTTGGCATTTCTGTACTCCTTCTTTGCAACAATTGTCTACGTTTTCTACCAGAACAAGTATCTGAAGAACAACAGAGGCCCTCTAGTGGTCAGTGACATTTGATTTCAACGATTAGTTAAATCAGGAGCATTGTGTTAAAATGACACTAATAAGTAACTTTTTGTTACTTTCTTCTACCTGTGTGTTTCTGTCCTGAACAATGCAACAGGATTTTCTTGTCACTGTTACCTTTTCTCTACTGTGGCTGCTCAGCAGCTGCTGTTGGGCTAAAAGCCTCACTGATATCAAGGCAGCCACAAACCCAAAAGAGATACTCCTTCTCATTGCTTCCTGTAGAGAGAAGGAAAATAGATGTGCGACCACGCAGGAGCCTCTCTGGTCTCGTCTAAACACTTCCACTGTAGGTATTTAATCAAAAATGAAACTGTCTGGATGTGATAATTCACTTATGACGGTTCCTTTTTTTCAGGTTTTTGGTTTTCTTAATGCAATCCTCTGGTCTGGAAACATTTGGTTTGTCTTTAAAGAGACAGGCTGGTACAAGACTGGCCAGAGATACCCAAGTAGGACTTCTTCCAGGAAACGATCCAGTGAAATGCGAGAGCGACTCTACAGCGAGTCCAGCTTTGACCAGCCAGATGACAGTTTTGGCCCCTTCAGACAGGACAGCTTCATCGAGTCAAGAGGGGACTACGACAAACAGTTTGTGAGACAAGCTAGCATCAACCAATCACAAGTAAGCTTCAGCTTACCAGAGACATATCTGGGCAAAGCAGAGAATAAAGTAGCTTCTCAAGGACCTGTGATTTTTGTTAATGAGATGTGACCTTAACATAATGTGAGCTAAAGTAGTGCTGTATTCTTATATCACTGCTCACAAAGATAACTAGAAATCAGCTAATTTTACAGATGTAGGAGTTAAAATTTGTGTAATACAAAAATATGCTTGGAAAAATACTAATTTTAACAGTTGTCAGATTTCAAGGACAAGGCAAGATCACTCAGAAACTTACCTTAGTGAGGTCCTTTGCTACAGAGCTGTTTCTCTCTGCTTTACTGAAAATCCATTACAGTAAACACAATACAGTAAAAACCTCCAGGTAATGGAAAATAGCCATCTACACAGATAAAACCAAACTAAAAAAGAATTAAAGCTCATCTCAATTACTCTTTAAAACAAAATAGTTCATTAACTTTTTTTTTGCATACACAATGTCATGATGAAATGATTTTAGGTACAAGGTCTCTGTGAAAGCAGTCATTTTTCCACAACTCTCCAAAATAATTCAAACATTTTAAAATAAATAAGAAAACAATAACAGACCTGTCTCTTTACAGTATTTAATGTCTTATATTAGGGATTAGCACCATTGGTAGGATTATAGTTACTAATTGTAGTCATATGTCCCATGTATTTTCTCTTAATAGAAAACTCTAATATTTCCCAATAGAAGTCCCAGATGTAAAATCTTTTACAGTATTTTACAATGAGCACCATGATATATGGTGATCATTGTGGTAAAAATCTGAAATAAATCATAATTTAAAAAAATTCTAAAATACCTCAGTGATACTGAAAATGGCTCAAAGAAGCTTTCTGATACTTCCACAATGAAGGAAGTTATAATTTTTTGCTGTCTAATGAAAAAATATTTTTAATGTTAACTTTTTACTGAATTCGCAATAAGGCTTTTTAAAACAGTTTAACAAAAAAACAAAAAACATTCAAATTACATCTTCCATGTAATCTTGTTGTTTCAGATTTCTTTAAGTGTTTTCCAAAATCTGTAAATCTTCCCAGGTGTCATGTCTCCACAGTTCCCTCAATGTGCCCTGCTATTCTCAAGGGTTTTTAATTGGTATTTTTCAGGACTTCTAAAAGGTAGTTCAGATTTGTGGTTTGAACTTTTTAGATTTTTTTATTTTTTTACCACTGATTCTTAGTTCAGTTTATGTGAAAGCATTTTATTCTTCAAATGTTGCATTTTGGAGCCTATAAATGCCAGAATGGTTTATGTCAAGCTCTAAAATATTCCCCTGACAGAGGAAAGGAATACAAAGCTTAAAAGGACTTTGAACAGACCATCAGAAAGTCTAATGAAATATTGATAAAGTCTGGCTTTAAAGATTGTAAGAAAGTCTATTTCTCTGAGATTGAAAATACAAAGAAATTATTGATCTTTGCTTTAGAATTGTGTTTTAAAAGTTGATATTTCTGGATGTTCCATTTGTGTTTTGGGTCAGGTGATATGGTATGTGTATGAACATTGCAGTATCAGTAGAAGAAAGTGTTTAATGTGTCATTGATATCTGTGATTTGGCGTTGACGTTTTGTTACATGGTTTTTTGTATTGGTGGATTTCTTGATATTCTAATTTGTATATCTCCTCTGCGTCCTCATTTGGAGATCTGAAATGTTGTAGTTCTCTTGATTGCAAATCCTGCAGTTTTTTTTTAAGTTAATTGAAGGTCAGAAGTAAAAAGATAAACCCTTGTATAGTAACAAGAAGTCAGGATTTTTGTCTTTAAAAAAATACTGCAGTTTTTCACTTGTTATTTTATCTTGTTTTACATACTCATTAAATACTTAACATTTAGATTTTAATTGTACTTCGAAGCAGGTGTCAATGCTTTTTCTTATTTGCTTTTAAGTGAGAATGCATTGTTCCTCTTTATTTCCGTGGTAAATGGATCAAAACAGAGGAGATTTGATGTAAAGTCTTCTATAAATAATAAATGTGAGAAGTTTACATTTGAAAGCCATCATGGCGACTCCAACTTTTGTCAAAGGGTGCATTGCAGAGTGTATTAGGATTATCTCAACTGCAAGGCCAGAGGGATAATCCTTCCTTGAATCTATTTTATCCTGTTAAGAACGTTAAAATAATACAGGCCAAATACCTGAGATGGCTTAGCTCATTGACTGTCATAGATCTAACTCTTTAAATGTGACAAAGCACAAAATTGACACTGAATGAGTTTTGGTTGAACTTCAAGCTATCAAAATGACGCCTAAACCGATCAAGCAGTCACAGACTGCTCCCATAGTAACAGGTTTTCTATAAAAAATGTCCAGCATCCTGAAATTAACAGCTCATTGAATTGTTTTCCTCTGTAGTCACTGATCCCTACCACAAATATAAGACACAAAGACATTCTTAACACCTCTCAAAAATAAAATTCATTCAATTAAAATTTCTTACATTCTTTGCCAAATGCTTTTCCCCCCTTTCCTTACTCATTTGTCTGTTTGACAACTGTAAAACAAAGCTGAGAAAACCTTTAAAAAAAACCTTTGTGCATCAACTGCACAAACACAGCAAAAACACAAAGTTCACTTAGGATTTCTAGGGGAGCAGAGTTCTCTAAATAAGAAATTAACTTTAAAATTATTACCTAAGCTGATAAGGTTTAGGTAATAATTTACTTTTATCAATTTTCTGGCCTCTCTCTGGAGATTAAAGAAAGTGCTTTGCACCTAATGCGGAGTTACAATGTCTAACTATAATGTAAAGCGAAGCAGTTTGGGATGGAAAAAATCGAAGAGATCCAAGGTTTCGAACTTTCTCATATCAGAACCACGTCGGCAGAAGCAAAGTGCTTTGTTTTGATCCTTATTGCAAACAACTAACACTCTGGCATAAAATTATTTTAACTGCAGTGAACCAACCTAGCTGTTCAGCAGAAAGGAGTTTGTGTGAAGAGACAAAGGTTCCTAAACTTACCTAGGGAATAAACAAAGACCATATCAAAAGTTGTGAGGTTTTGCTGTGGCGGCATTGCAGCAAATCTCTGGAAAGACTTCAAAAGATTGACTTTTTTGGAGGGGTGTCCAAATGATTAATTTGAAATTTGAACCTCTCTGAATATATAGTGACATAATCGCTCGTGAAACACTGCAAACCACAGAAAAATGCCGTAGCTATCAGAACAGTGATTTTCTTCTATCCTTCCTCACAGTACTGATTTTGCCTAGAGATTTTCCTCCATGCATCCCAGAGTTTGTTATTATGGCCTCTACATGCAGCCTATTCTGTCTGATCCAAGCAATTAGAACAAAGAAAGGCGACACTCGCCTCTGCCAGCCCCCTGACAGAGAGACTAAGCACACACAGGTGTCCAGAGCAGGCTCTTTGAAGAAAATTACAGTGCATGTGGCCACAGCATGATAATTAGTATCGGGTTATCAGCTGGAAATAAAGGGGTACATCAAGATATAGATGGTTCTCTGGGTAAGAAAGAAATGCATGTTTGAAAATAATTAAACCCTTTAGATCTATTACTCAGGGTAGACTGCTGTGTAGATTTTCTAGGTAGTTGCTGCAGAGCATGAAGCAGCCATTACTGTTACTTTCAGATGTTCCATAATGTGAAACATATTCACCATAATAGTGCTGCCAGAGGCCATGTTTTCAGTTTCGGTGGGAACCTCCAGGGGACACCATCTGGTTGATATATCAGCTGAAACCCTTCCAATAGACACTGCACCAATATAATTGCAAGTTGTGTAATTTTCTTTATTTATTTAGTTGTAAAACGATGCTTCGTTTTTATTTATTTTATGTTGTTTATGATGTCATATTGCAAAGGTTTTATGTCAGCGTATAGCTGCACATCAACAGCTCAACCTCAGGGGGGTGCTATAACACAGCATCCGATGGAAAACACATCGGATGCTGGTCTCTCACAGCAAATTAAGTCGCTGCTTAACGACAGCATAAAATATGTTTCAAGGAACTTTTTTTTTCTACTTGAATATGACAGAGAATCTGTGGTGGGAACTAAATACAGTATTAGGATAGTGAATTGAGGTCAAAAACGTGGAGATTTACACTGACGACAAATCATCAAAACAGTGAAAACATGAAAACAAACTGGTCAGCATTTACAAGAAGATTTTGATTGATAAAATGCTGGCTACATTTCTTCCATTTATTATTAACAAGGATAAATATAATTTTCTACAATAAATATGTCATTAAAAAGCCACCAGTGGTGCCATCAAAGTGGATCTGCAGGGCAATGACCCATTATATACATTTCCTTACCTCTTCCACTGACTCCCATTATCTTAATTGTATTTTGTTGTATTTTTTGGCATACTTTTAAAAGGCAGGAGAATAGCAATCTTTTCTGACTGTCCTTTCTCTTTGGCATGCCCATCACTCTTCACTCTTCCTTTCCGGGGCTTAATAAGCACTCCTGAATTTCTTGTATGGCTGCTATCTGACTGTATGTGCTCTAAACAGCTCTTCTTTACATTTCTATTTTGTATACCATAGTGTATATTAACATTATGATGGAGGTCATAATGGAATGCCTTCCTAATTCTCTTGCCAGGTATGCATTGGCAAATATGCTATTTTTTTTCTATCCTTCCGAACTGGAGACTGTTAAAGCAGAAAAGCATCTCTGCTCTGTTTCTGGTAAAAAATAGAATTAAAAAAAGACCTGATCCACTGCTTGCTCAGACTGGGATTTGCATTTAATGAGAACTTTTTTCTTAGATGGAGTTGGTTTTTGCAAGCGTCGTGAACCTCACAGATTTCAATGTTTTTTTTTGTTGTTTAATCATGTTGTACACTCTTATCATCCTTATATTACTATTAGTACTGAAATGATTAGACTCAAATCGATAAGAAATTATTTTATGTTGCAATGCTTACAATTAAATGACTTTTATTTTCTGAAACGTGTTTATGGTTTAGCTTAGTAATGTTTTCTATTGTAAGAACCTCCAAAATCAGATTTCAATAAACACACCACAATGTTTATTTTGATGCATGTATTTATTATCTACTCAACACTACATATTTTTTGTTTGTTTTTCACAAAATGCATAAAAATAATTCCACTGGTGCTCCAGTAAAACACTTTGCCTCATATAATTACAAGAAAACACCCCACACTTACTTTGAACATTCAGCAATGAAAGGTTTTCAGCAGTTCACAGCCTGTGTTTTTGTAGTTGAGGTGCACAGAGAGATCCAAGTTCAGCCACACATACTCAAACATATGTGCTCACATATCATTCACACATTCACACAGCTGCTGTACAAGGTAAATTCCAAGGTAAAATTTACATTTGATGCTTTACATGTGTAACCAAATGAGACAGAATTCCATTGTCCACAGTTGTTAAATCCATCAATTTATTTGGCAAAAGTCTCTCTCTTCTCAGTGGACCATTGAAATCAGAAAGCAATTATTCAGGAACTTGTCCACAGACTTGAAGACGTGATTAAGACATGTGGTCCTTAAGCAGCAGTTGAGACTTCTGTCTTGCTCGTTGAAACTGAGGTTTCGTCCTCCACCATGCCGCCCATTCCAATTGTGGTGAGCATGCAGTTACGGAACTGAAAGTCAGAGAAAGGAGAATATTTAAGAGCTTGTATATAAATACATAAAAACATAGGTTGTAGTATCTGAAGAATATGCCAACCTGTTTGTTCATCAGGACATAGATAACAGGATTGTAAAGGGCTGAGCTCTTTGCAAAGAAAGCAGGCAGGGCTGCAGTCAGAGCCGTGAAAGCTGCTCCTTTGTTCAAAAAGATCCAGCCAGCGAAGGTTGCGTATGGCGTCCAAGCTACCAAGAAGCCCAACACCATCAAGACACACATTCGTGTTACTTCTTTCTCAGCTTTCTGTGTCGAAGCCGAGTCCTGCTGCTGAGCTGCGGCCTACAGAGTTCAGTAAGGCAAAAGGTAATAAAACCCTCGTGCAACTCTTTCAGTGAGCTCATAAGAAGTTGGTAGAAAACATATGAACTTCACTTACAGCTTTGACTGTCATGACGAGGCTTCCATAGGTGAAGAAAATGAGGAAAACAGGAATGAAGAAATGAACAACAAACATGTAGATCACATAAGATTCATTGTTGAATCCTGGAGCCAAGGTGTAGTAGTCAGGTCCACAGGAGCACTGCATGCCTTCTGGAAGGTACCTGTACAACATAAGAAACAATAAAATTATTTGAAGAAGACAGTAGTTAATATGTTTATTTATGGTGATTCACTTCTATTCTTATTTCATTTGTAGTAAAAGAAGAGCTACAGAAATCTCGATTAAATCATTTTGAATCAAGCAAAGGTTTACCTTGACCATCCGAAAAGTGGAGGTGCTGCACAACCAAGAGCCATGATCCATGTGGAAAGAACTCCAGCAGCAGCATGAGTTCCAGTGAATTTGAAGCTGCCCATAGGTTTGCATACAACAATATATCTCTCAATAGCCAGAACAACCAGAGACCAGAGAGCAACTTCACCTGCAAAGACAAAAAAAATATTTTTTTTGCAGTCAAGCCACTGAAGCATGATTCCTGATAAATGTTTAGTTGCTCTCATCTTACCTCCGAGTGTTGCCATGAATCCCTCAATAGCACAGAAGGTGGGACCAAGAATGAAGTAACCGTTAAGAGCAGATGTGATGGTGATGGTAAAACCGAAGGCGCACATGATGAGTCCGGCCACGGCCAAGTTCACCAGGATGTAGTTGAGAGGCTGGCGCAGCTTTTTGTTCTGAGCGGTTACGAACAGCGTCAGGCCATTGATGGGAGTTCCAGTGCAGATCAGGAAGAACATGTAGAAGGCTAGGAGCTTGTAGATCATTGGGTCCACCATGTAGTATTGCGGGTATTCGAAGGGACTTCTGACTATGCCAGTTTTGTTGGACATCGGGATGTAGAAGTTTTTTCCTTCTGTGCCATTGGGCTCGTATCCACCATCCCAAGCCATCTTTAGTTTCCTTGTGAGTGGGAGATTTCGCTGATAGAAGTGCCAAAAGCTTCAGAGTGGTAAATGCCAACCCTACACTGGTAGTTAATGTGGACGTGGATGTTTTATACCTCCTCAGGGTTATCTCCACATTAGCAAAATTAGATTACAGGAGGATTGTGAGGAAGTGACCAGCTCAGATCTGATGGATAATTGACTTTAAGAAAGCACCGCAGGGTAATGACCTTAAGGTTAAATGTCTCTCTTCTGCTTGACATACAGCCTATAAATTACAGTCTTCAGTGTTACTCATTCTTGGAAATTGTTGCTTTATAATATATATCTTATTTCGAAGACCAGAAATTACAATTAAAAGTGTAAATTAAAAATGCCACATGGAAATGTTCTTTATTGATTTAATTTACACATGAATTTAAAATATGGCACACGTAACATTATAGACCTAAAATGAAATTTGTTGTAAAATTCTTAAAGATGACGCATGACTGATAAAAGTTTAATATTTTGACATACTTTGCGGAAAAATTGATAAAACTTGCAAATTTTATTGACTTGCCGCATGAGTCATGTTCTTTGACAGACAGTATTTTTAGACAGTAAAGGTTTGTCTGAGTTGTTCAGCTGAGCTCAGTAGCCATGACTTTGCATTTTTAATCCCCAGTGAGCACAAATGCAGGAAAGACTGAGGGATCAGACAAAGTCCGGCTTCACCCAAACATTCGTTCCTCATCCGGTCAGGAAGGAAGAGAACGTTTTGTCCAATGGTTTTATAAACAGTGCGCTACCTGCTGCTTATAACTAAGAAAATGCGATAAATGCACATATTTATATAAGGGACTTTCTAAATATTTATGTATAATCATATATAATGTAGGTCGTCGACCTACATTCGAACTGTAATTAAATCTTTCATTTTAAGAGTGCTGAGTTCTCCATGTTTAACGATTTTGTTTGGTTAATTTATTACCTTAGAGGCAGAAGGAGACCAAAGCATATCCTAGCTACAATGCCATTTAAAAGTGCCCCAGTGCAGGTTTCTTCTGTTGTACTTTTTAGTCATATGTAAATGTTTTACATCTTCAAACCAAGTTGTAAATCAGACAAACGCAGCTAAACCTGTTCAATTTCAATCAAGATCTTCTTTATCAAGGTGAAAAGCTGTTCAAACCAGCCTGGCTTTTGTGACAAACTATTTTCCATCCTTTGGAAATACATCCAGTGCTTGGATTATTATAAAATCTAAAACAATAGAGGTTAAGTTGTACCCTAAAAAACAATATTTAAACAACTGTGGTATGATTACATGCACATCCAAGTTATCCACTTTACCACAGCATAGTGCACTGCACACAGACAGTAACAAATGATACCAAGGCTTCGTATTGTTTTTTTGTGTTTCCCCTAAACACAAGAAAACAAACAAACACTGGTACAAATATATTTAACCACCATCAATAAGTCTTCATATAATATCAAGTTAAGTCAACTGGATGCCAATGAAAAAACAACAAAAGAAATCTCAAAGTGACGTCTGTAGAATAAGTAGCTTTGAGCTTTGCATTTTGCAAATGCTGGGTGGTAATTATTGCTAATAAGGGTGGCATAATAATTTACTAGAATCAGTAGGCAATTTGTTTATTGCATAGGGCTGGGTTGGTATGAATAGGTTGTTTTTCACATAGTACATGTATCATTATTTTAAAACTACTAAAATACTGATACTACTAAAACTTCTAAATACAGGGAAACATTTTCTATTTTTCTGTAAAGAATTTAATCCATAATTTGAGGCCTAAAACATCTTCCTTGGTTTCCGTTCTCTCTATTTTATAAGCTTACACTTAATCTGCTGCTATGGGAAGGTAAAAGGATTGATATCACTAGAAAAGCCAATATAAAGCTTGGAGAACTATTAAGCAAGATCACTTTAAAATTTTGAAAGATTAGAGGTCAGCCAACTTTAAAAATTTCACTTTGTAATTTCACATCTTACTCTCTGAAGGCAGAGACAGAGTCATTCTATCTCAGAAAGTCATCACGCCATTGCTCCTCTATTAACCCGTTAATGTTTTTTACCAGCTTTGCACTGAGAAGTAGCTGGTATAATGAGCTCAGCAGATGCACAGTTCCACCAGGTGTTTGCTAATTGCTGCAAACACCTGGTGGTGTCACAGAACTGAATGGGGGAGGGCTTGTCTGTGAGATGGAAGCTTGGAGACTGCAGCTCCGAGAAGGAGCTGCATCTTGAAGGTGGCGCTGGGTTCAAAAAGGCATTTCGCACAGTTGAATGGGTGCCCTGGCACATTAAAGGATTTCTCGAACATGCATGAAAGAATCAAGTCAACACTGGAGGCATGTTTTTATGAGCGAATTTTACATACATTCACCTGTATTACAAGGTGACTGATCGCCAGTCGATCACCGGACAACACAGAAGTACACAAGTTAAACAATGCTAGCATTCAACAGGAGTAACAATTTTACCACTGCTTTTTTTGGGACTTTGTAAGAATGACACAGAGGACTCATGCATATATGGGTAGAACATGCAAACTGAGGCACACAGGACAAATAACCATACACACACACACTGACACCTCAGGACAATTCAGAATGACCATTTAACCTACTGTCTTGTTTTAGCTCCATGAGAGGAAGCCAGTACCCAGAGAAAACCCAGAAGAAGAAATGCAGAAAATTTAAGGCAAAGATTTGAATCCAGGACCTTCTTACTGCAAGGCAATTATGCTACCAACTGCACCATTGTTCAGTTTTATTATTTCCTCAAATAGTTTTTATGGGAAAAAAAACAAAACAATTATGCTTTCATCTAGAGGTAAACACAAAATCACAGACACTTTTACCAAATGAACCCTGCACTTTACTTGCCACTTTAGCTGCCTCTTTTCTCATTAAACATAGGGTGACCAAGTAATAGGTGTTCTTAACCACTGGTGTGTTGATGTGAAAAACAAACTCCCCACTTCTTAATGTAAGCTTTTGATAAACCTTGGCAAGGCCTTCGCAGGACAAGGGGATACTAAGGTTAATCCAATCAGGTCAGAGGCAGTTATAGTTTCTTCAAGCAGTGATGGACACTGAGAGTGTGAATGGTTGGAAAAAGACCAAACATAAGATTATTACGAAATAAATGAATAAATAAACACTCTTCTATAAACTTCTCACCTTAAATGACAATCTAATGAATTTTATTTGAAAAGAAAAAGAAGTTATTAGTTGCTAATTAATTAATCAATATATTTACATGACAGTCATTCCAGCAGTCTGAAACAGTGAACCTTTGTCTTCAGCATCACATCTTCTTAGAACAGCAAATCGACCATAATTGTTCCTGTCTCTTTAAATGTCTTCATCTTCATCAGTGTACAGTTGCACATGTTAGTAAAATTTATGTTACATTATTTTCAACAAGAACTTATGTATCTGATAAAATGTACCTATTGAACTTGTTTGACGATTGTTAGTAATACTATAATCTATATTAAGTCCTGTACTTGATTCACAAATGTTAAATATTTTGACGTACGAATACAATTTCTTATATATAATCTAGACATACAGGAATATATAGCATTAGAAAATATATAGCATTTATATTGATATATAGCATTTTCTACTGCTTTATTACCTCTTCTGTATGGCATGAAATTTCTTTTGTAAATGCAATGAAAGTAAGCTGTTAAGTAACTAACTCAATAAGTTACATGTTATATATATTGGTGAGACCAGGGATTGATGTGACAGTTCAAATATTTCAGTTTGTAGCTTGGAGCTTTTGTAACCCCGTGCATTCACAATTTAATGCAAAGTATTTACATGTCTCTTCTGCTGTTAAGTGGTAGAGCTATTTTCTCTGCAACAAAAAATAGTAATTATATAGTCTGATTTCAAACACAAAGAGCCAACTGTTGCAATTAACTCTGTACTCTGGGTTAGTTGTGGCATACCCTGAGGTGAGGCGTAGCACAAGTAAGGATGCTGACAAACACTTCACATTCTGGTGCCACATTCAGCTGTTGAAAGATTTTGAGGCAAATACAACCCAGATTGGGAATGTTCAACCTTCACCGTTCAGGATGGAGAATGATTTCTGGGTACAACTGGCAAAATGTTTTGGATTGAAGTGTGTGTATTATCACCAGAACAAAAGCAAAAGACCTTGAGAAAGATGCTGGTGGAAGCCGGTAAGAGAGTTTTCAACCTTGAAACAAATCTTGTTGTCTAAACAGAAATAAATATTTGCAAGTGCAAACAGAAACAGATGTGTTGTTTTATGTTTTCAGCACCACATTACTGACTTGTTTGTTAAAACAATGATGAGTCAATTTCAAGACAAGCTTAATGAACTAAAGTGTTGTGATTCAAATAATTACTTTTTCATTCATGATTACTGTAGCTGCAAAGGTGGGTAAAGTTGCCTGCATTTCAATTCTTTATTCACTTCTTAAATACTCTTTAGTCATGTTGTTGTGTTGTCAACAGGGAAATGTTCATGGTACCATAAGAGCCGATAACCTCACAATGTAAAGGTAAAAAAGCAAACTATAAAAAAGCTGTAACTGTGGGACTTAATTCCCTTTTTGTCTGATGAGAGATTGATCAGAGTTTATTTTTAAAGTAACTCAAAATGTTTGTTTTGCATGAGGAGTTTAATTTATGTCTCTGTCACAGTATTTGAGGTACTCCAGTAAATATTTTGATGTCACAAAAACAAGTTTTTGTATCTGACCAGCAGGGGGTGTCACTTCCCACACAACATTCTCCAGAATCAGGTCCATCTGCTCAAACAACTCTGAACACAAACCTAAGAAATACAAAGCAAGATCAAGATAATCCACTTATCAGAGAAAAACACATATCTTACTGGAATCCCACATGAGACAAATAGTCCTTCGACACTTGTTTAGTTATTTTTGAGTATTTTATTGAGGGTTAGTCAACATCAGGTGATTTGTATTTTTGAAAATAAAGAACAAGGTTGTCATAAACAAGTAGTCATAAAAAAGATCAGAAAAGATCAGATCAGAAGTAGATCTGGAAAAAGGTCATTTTTTCCAGATCTACTTTATCTCATATGTGACCTGACTGTATAAATTCAGTCTCTCACACAGAGACCTTTGCAATCACCACGCGGTCTTTTACAACAAGTATGTGTGAAATGCTCTCCTGGTTACTGTAACGGGCAAAACCGTGATACCAGGGTTCATTTGGTTGAATATTTTTATGACTACACCTATGGTAAAAGCATCCAACATACCAGTAATAGTTTTTATCAACCGTATGTTGTATATTCACCTGGAATCACAGAGCTTTACAATTTAAATCCCTGTCACTTGGAATATTCATAATTCAGTTCATGTCTGTTTGAACAGGCAAAAAGATGCTCAACACGTTTTTGGTTAAAAATACCTGATTTATTTCTTTAGCACTGATTTTATTTTTGGAGACTTGTGAAAGAATTGTTCTTGTTCTTCTCAGCCAGCAGCGGGTGCTGCTACCAGCTCTTCCACTGCAAATGACCTAGCTGTCATGCAACAGTCCCTCCTATCTGCAAATCAAGAGAACAAGACTGAAGTAGCAAGGTTTCCAGAGTGCCCGCTTGACAGACAATATCACATAAACTGACATGAATGTTTCAGTTTGCTTTCTGCTCTGAAGTACTTTGAGACCTCATAGTTCATAGTTTTTCTATTTGTTTTTAAAGGATTTTCCTTTTCTCTATTCTTCTGTATCAGTTGTGCACATTTAAATTGTATGTCCTGTTTATGAGTGACAAAGATAACAACCTTCTACAGGCCAGACACTAATGCCAAAATCTTTTAGTTTTGCAGCTTCAGCTTTTCCAAAGTGCTCTATAAGATAAAAAATAACATCAGATGAAAAAAGGGAACCAGATGTGTGTGACAACTTGATTGAGCTGTGGAGGCATGCATCTACGAAGCTTTTAAATGTTCAGTGTGACTTAAAGACAAATCCAATTAGCAGGAGTAATAAGTCTATTAGACTGAGAACATGATAGACCATTGAGGCTCTTAAGACAGGCTTGCAGAAAGAATGAAACAAACTGTGGAATAAAAATAAAAACAACACTTTGTCTGGTAAGGCAAATTAGGGTAGTAAATTTAATTACGCTATTTTCTTTTTGATCCTGTTTAGGAACATATGTAACTAAGGTATAGCACAAGAACGATCATAGGAGCATTAAAGTTTACAGAATGTAGATTTAAATTGAACTCTAAAAATAAAGAACACAAAAGATCATTAAAATACATCTAAGCTTGTTCCTAATCTGAATATATGAAAATACATCTGCACTGGGTTAAAAGCTCTTTTACCGTTCCAAGAAATATAGATGTGAAGGAATGGCAGAAAGTTTGAAGCATAAAGCACTTCAAAATAACACAATGTCTTTACATAAGTCAATTTAAAATTTAGTCATAGTACAAAGAAAGCTTTCCTCTTTATATTCTCAATTGGTTGTCTTACATTGTCTATTTTTAAGATTTTATTTTGCAATGGTAGATTTTCAGATATGTATTCTGGACACTTGAGGATATATTCAAATATTTTAAATTTGATGGCTGTGACGCTACTTTTTCTCTCTGTGAGTCTTTCCAGGTTTAAATTGTATCCTTGCAGGAAAATGATGTAATGGATTTGCTTGACTGTACACTGACAAGCAAGTATTGTGTTTTTGTTGTCCATTATGTAAGTTGATTGGCAGAATTCCCCCTCTTGGTTGCCAGTTGTGCTTTGCTTTGTATTTGCTTTTGTTTCATATTTTGAATGTTTTGGCATAAATAATACCTTTTGCTAACAAAATGAGTAATTTTGACCATGACTGCCACTGTTTAGGTATTTGTGCCTAAATTGTTAACACAGTTAACAGTGTTAACTGTTTTGAAAACGTGACGTTTG
Source organism: Poeciliopsis turneri (assembly GCA_922788865.1). Taxonomy (NCBI): domain Eukaryota; kingdom Metazoa; phylum Chordata; class Actinopteri; order Cyprinodontiformes; family Poeciliidae; genus Poeciliopsis; species Poeciliopsis turneri. The sequence goes on along the minus strand of CAKLNU010000556.1, from coordinate 617,468 downwards.
AGTTGACAACTGCATCAAAGTAATCAAGAAAAATTGTAAGTGTCATTTTTTGTATGTCATTTTTTGTCTTTGCATGCAAATGCTTGAACAAGTTGTTATAATATGTCAAGAATATTTCTATAATTTGCATTCATCTTTTTTTCTAAATCTGTTCTGAATTGGTAAATTGGTCCAGTTGAATCCTGATTTTCTCCAACGAAGGCAAATGTGTGAAACATTATATTAACCAACAGTCAACTAGTTTTTTTTAAATGGCTCAAAGGTGTATGTCATGAACTATTAACTGACAGGTATATAGTGTATATAACCAGAGCACAGCATGATGTTACATTTTTGACAGTGGAAGGATAAAGATTTGGAAAGGGTCAACAGCCAGTGAGAAGAAGATGATGAAGAGGAGTGAGGCTGTGGCAGAGGAATTAGGAGGCTAAACAGATGCAGAGGCAGAGTAGCACTCCAACATCATCAGGCAATGCTTTACGACCTACAACAAGATGCTGGTGGACTTCCGCTCAACCTACTATTCAATCTTTTTTGACCCCATTGAGGAATTTATATGCCCTCCTGGAGTTAAAAATATCATCCGCCACATACACTGATGGTCCTACAATGCCCCATGGTGCGGAGGGTGATGAATTCAGATGCCTGCAAAGGCTGAAAAGAGATTATTTTCCCACCATATCACAACAGAAGAAATTTGTTGTGATGTGAATGAGATTGTTGGCCAATCTCTCATTCACATCAGACAAACAACCCATTTGTCTGTCTGTCAACCCATTCAGGGCAAACAACCATTGCCAAGAGTTTTGCCAATAGTTATCTCATGAATAAATTTGTCTCTCTACTCTAAGCTGGAAACAAGATGAGGTGGACCATGCTGTTCTTGGAGAAACCTGTTTCAGCTAGTTCAGAGAGACCCCTCTAATCCTTATCTATAAATTTCTGTTTTATGACCAACTCCACCCCGCTTTCAATAAAACAGGCTGCTGCAAGTAGATGCATAGTTGGAGTTGTCCTCAGGCACCACTGAGACTTTCTCCCTTTGGAAAGGCTGAAGTTATACTACTCTCTGTGTGGTTCTTTATATGTACAGGTTAAAATACCCAACACACACTCACTTTTAAGAACAATTTATCATCTTTTTAGAATGAGACAAGTGCATAAGGAAAAATTGCAAACTTCCTGCGGGCAGACCCCAGGTCTTAGATTTGATCCAGGATCTTCTTGTGCAGCCCCTCTGCTATAAGACACAGTTTAGGAAAAAACACCTTTAAAAATATATAATAGCAAATGTATACAAATTTAGAATTTAACATCCATGGTCTTCCTACCCTTTAGCCTTGGGGGAACAGCCAATCGGTGTCAAGGAAAATGAATCTTGCTCCTTGATTGATTACCCTACTAGTAGTGTATCTACTAGCATTGGTGTTTCAAGTTCCCAAGTTGCATTTTATTTAAAATATTTCAAAAATGCTCTACGAAATAATCTGCCCATAAGCAAATTTTCTGCAAATAAATGGGAGTTACATTCCACACGTACCCACAGTTTTACTGCTGGGTATGATGCAAGTGGGAATGATCCAGTTCCCAATTTACCTGCTCCTCCAATATTTTTTTTTTCATATTTCAATTGCATATATAACAAGGAAGCACAAACCAATACGTCTTTTCATGCATGCATTTAATCTGTATCTCTATACTTTTTTTTTTTTTTAGAAAATATTTACAGGCTATTACGACAGAGGCTGAAACAAATGCAAAATTTCACATTTCATAAATATACATAGGTGAATCTCACCCACTCACCATCTGAACATTTCACAAGCAGATGTTACCAACACAGTTGAACAAGGAAACACACATCAGGCTGTGTCTCATCTCAGAGTCCTTTTTTTTATTTGTTTATTTATTTATTTTGCGTATTTATTTGTTTTTGTTGTTTTTTTTAATCATTTTTTTCCCCAAATGTAGATAATATTCATAAATGTGTGCAGCAAAACGTCACAGGCCAGTATTTAGAGATCAAAGTCCTTTTGTTGCAGCAAAGTTTGCCTTGAATCCATTTCTTTAATTCCATGCCCATAACACACAGAATTAGGAAAACATAAGGAAGGAGGTTGTCTGAAGATGTGTAGCTGTAATCATTAAGCTGCAGTGGAGACTTCTGTCTTGCTGGTCGACACTGAGGTCTCATCCTCAACCATGCCACCCATTCCAATTGTTGCCAGCATGCAGTTACGGAACTGAAATATAAACATGAAGAAATATTTGAAACATCACTTGAGTTTTGAATCACATTTAACTATATTATAGCAATATTGTGTGTGTGTGTGTTTTTGTCCACAGCAATAATATTTAATCTTTTTGTAAGACACTAATGCTCTTCACTTTGAACTACCTTGTTGCTGAAACGTGCTATACAAATAAACTCATCATTTTAAAATGAAATGATGACTGGGCTTAATGTTAAAAAGAAACAACAACTTTTTGTTGGAGAAACCTGTTTCAGCTAGTTCAGAGAGACCCCACTGTCAGTTTGTAAGAATGTGTTTTCTTTACTAAACACATTTACTAAAGAAATTGTTTCTTTAGTAAATGTGTTACTAAAGAAACACATTTTATGTTGGTCTGAAAGGACATATCACAAACTTGCAGTAATGATTACAGTATTTAACTTTCTCACAGAAAAAATATAAACTGAAACTGAAATTCAAGGAAAACAAAATATGCATAGATTTTTCTGATCTTTTTTTCAGATACAACATTCTACCCATAATCACTGTAAAAACAACTGACCTGTTTGTTCATCAGAATGTAGATAATTGGGTTAAATAATGCTGAGCTCTTGGAGAAAAAGGCAGGAATGGCCATGGCTGTAGCTGAGAAGGCAGCTCCTCTGTTAAAGAAAATCCACGCAGCGAAGGAAGCGTAGGGGACCCAAGCAAGAAGGAAGCCGACAACCATCAGGACGCACATACGTGTCACTTCCTTCTCAGCTTTCTGAGTGGAAGCGGAGTCCTGCTGCTGGGCTGCAGCCTGGAAATGATTCAACAACAGGTCATGTCAGTGTTTGATTTAGATATTTTATTATACGGTAAGATCAAGATTGCATTTAGGAAAAAGGATGTTTGTAATGCAGACATGACAGAGAAAGCAATGCTTTTCATGTGAAGTATGAATGATGTTTCAATTACTTCAATTGAATGAACAAGGCAGCTACCAATTCCTGAAAGTAAGCTGTTGAAATATTTTTTTAGAAACTTCAAAACATTAATGACTATGATAAGAGATAAACTGTAATTGTGTTCCATAAATAACTTACTGTTTAGTGTTTTTCATTAACCATTATCATGGCTTTAAATCTGAGGTTTTCATGGCACATGCCATGCAATTTGCACCTCATGCTGTTGAAGGATCTTGAATTTAAGCATTCCAGGAAACATTCAGCCATGCAATTACTTTTCAATACAAATCTCAAAAGAAACTCACTTACGAGATTGAGAGAAAATACATTTGTTCAAAAATACTGTGTCATCCACATGCTTCGTGCAATTTGGACTGGTTGGTGTAGATGAATGTAAATGAATCTATGAGCTGTCAGTTTGTAATATTCTGTAGTAACACAACATTAGAAACATGGAATTCAAATGAATGACTGTTTTTTAAACTTCAACACTTACAGCTTTGACTGTCATCACAAGACTCCCATATGTGAAGAAGATGGTGAAGACAGGGAAACAGAAGTGGCAGGTGAACAAGTACATCACGTATGATTCATTGTTGAAACCTGGGGCCAAAGTGTAATAGTCAGGGCCACAGGATACCTGAAGACCCTCAGGAATATACCTATAGACAGAAGACAAAATGTAAGCAACTGGTTGTCTCTGCATAAGCTGTTCTAAGTTGGTGTTCATGTATGAACTTTCTTGAAAAGAAAAGACTTGCTCTTAAAACAAAAATAATTTAAGAAAAGACATTACAAGGTGCTGTGGCTAAAGTGATTTTGTGAGTAAGTCATTTTTAAATCAAGTGTTTAAGAACTAAAACAATGCTTAAGCTGCATTTCAAAGTCATCTCACTTTGATATTTAATCAATTTTGCCTTCTTTGTTTGTTTGTTCTGAAAGGGGAACCAGGCCTTTCTGTGAAAGTCTGAAATATTTTCAGAAATTTGCTGACTTCACTTAGTCTTATTACAAGACAGCAAAATCACATTATGCTGAAAACAATTACTTTTTATCTTAAATTTCTCCATTTCAGCATCACCACCTTCCCCTCTAAAGTCTTGGAGACCTTGTCTGAGACAAATATATTTTAACACAAATTCAGGTAAATAATCAATGTTTTTTCCATGTTTTTATTTATTTGCCAAATGCAAAAGTTTTCATTTCCCTTGCCAGTCTGCTGAATGAATGCATCCATAAATAAATAATATTCTCCTTGGTTGTGTTCATCTACAATTATGATCAGGAACTTTAAAGAAAACAAATCCCAAGTTAGCGTGATGGTTGTCAGCGATGCACAGAGTATGATTCCCAAGGTTTGGTTGCAGCTAAAAGGAAATAAACTCTTTTGCTTGAACAGCAGTTTTTGAGGTTACTTGCTTGCAAAATAACAAACATGAAATTATGCAAAGAGTTTAAAATCCACAATCTACCACCCAGATTTGAAAGGAAATAAAGCTACAAAGAATCACAAGAAGGAATGTTTCATTTCTGCTGCCGTGCCCTATAGACATGGATATGCTATTGGATCCATTATTGTAAATTTCTCACCTCGACCAGCCCACCAAAGGAGGAGTCGCACAGGAGAGAGCCATGATCCAGGTAAATCCACAGCCAATTGCAGAATGGGTGGCAGTAAATTTAAAACTACCCATTGGTTTACAGACCACTATGTATCTCTCAATAGCTAAGACCACAAGAGACCATAGTGATACTTGACCTGTAGTAGACAAAGAACAAAACGAGCTGTGATGTGAAACCAGTCAAAGGGTAATTGAGGTAACAATCATTTACTTAGGGAAGATTAGCATATTTCTAAACTTTACCTCCAACTGTAGCAAAGAAACCTTCCATATCACAGCCTAAGGGTCCCATAGCAAAATAGCCCATCAAAGAAGAGTAAATGGTGGCTGTGAATCCAAAGATGATCATGATCAATCCCGCTACCGCCAAGTTCACCAGGATATAGTTGAGAGGCTGCCGAAGCTTCTTGTTCTGAGCTGTGACCACCAGTGTCAGACCGTTGATTGGAAAGCCGGTGACGATCAGGAAGAACATGTACGCAGCTAATAGTTTGAATTGCCATGGATCTGCCAAATAGTACTGTGGATACTCGAAGGGACTCCTCACCAAGCCCGTCCTGTTGTTCATGGGGATGTAGAAGTTCTTGCCTTCTGTGCCATTCTCCATCTTCTCAGGCTGTGATTTGAATGAGCAGAATAGAATAAAACCTAAAGCTCTGTCTTTGCAGCTGTCTCTGCTCTCTTACTTCTTACATGGAGCCATGGTTATATACCCCTTAGGCACGTTATAAGAAGATGAGCTAAGAGGATCTGGGAATTCAGCCCATAATCTCTTGGTATAATCACTCGTTAATCAGTGATCTCTTTTTTCAAGATTTTAGGGCAAGTTTTAGAACAAATGGCGTCACAGAATCGATTTCCTAATATTGGGACAATGATAGAAAGATCTTTCAGGTTTCTTCTTTTCTGTTTTTCTAGTATGTTCTGTCTGTTTTTGATCGAGACAGACAGGTGTTCTTTAATTCAAAGTGACAAAAAACAGTGGTAAACTAATTTTCCCAGGAAACATGTGTGCATACCGACTTAGTTAACTCTAATTGTGGTTTCGGTTGCTTTGCCCAACCTCGAACAAGAGGTTTGTAAACAATTTAAATCGAACAAAGCAAAACAACTTGTTGGTTATGACTTAGATGGAATTAAAGGTGGACCCTGTTTGACAACCCTGGGTCACTATCCATTTAGAAGGGTAACAGCTAACAATTCCCAAATAGGATTTCACAGTACGGGTCTGTGTCCACTGTAAATCTGAATCTGTGTGTTGGTTTCCTTGAGGAACTAGAAGGCTAAGAAACAAGTTTTATATTAACATCGAAAATGGCAAAGTCCAAAAGTAAGTAAAGTAAAAAGCAATGGGTATTAAATCATAACAATTTCTGTTGTAAATGGAAGACAAATATCAACTTGAGATGTAAGACAGAATATGAAAGAAATAAGTGAACAAGCTTTAATGTCTGCTTCATCAGTAGGTCTAGAATTAGGGTACAGGAAGGAAGCATCTCAGTCAGGCTCTCTGAATAAATTGCTAAAGTGTAAACCAATCACTAAAGACAGATTTTGGAACCGTTACTGTGTCAGACATGGGATTGTTGGCATTAAGTGAAATGCATGCCAGGTTTTCTACGACCTACTTCCACTTTTGTCCTTCGCGTAGTCAAAGGGTGACCCAGGACTCTGAACTAACTGGCATCCAGTCTCCATTTAGCACTATCCAAGTGAAATATGCAGCGTAAACAGGGGACGGCGTTTCCAAACTGTTGAGATCCAGGAATACTGTTACAGATTTGTCCTGATTTTCCCTCTTCACCAACCACCAGGTATTGTTGTATTAAACTACGAACAGACAAACCTTAAGTCTAACAGATATGATAGAATATTTAGTATTCAGATTAGTATTCTGTTTTTTTATGCCTTGTGGGCTCCTATTCATCATCCCGACATCTTGAGACATAAAAAGTCAAAAGTAGTACATGTTCATCATTAACATAGCCTTCCCATTAACAACTTGGGAACAACTCATACAACTCATACATCTTGACATAAACCACTTAATGTGGAGTAAAGCCTCCATCATGAGCATCTATCACCAGTCTGATCTCAGCACCCCACACTGAAAGTCATCAATTCAGAAATGACAATTGAAAACTTCCAAAGAGCTCTGCTCAGCAGATCCTGAAAGCATAGTGCATAAACCACATTATGTCAAATAGCTAAATCAGTCTGTTAACTTTAAATTATTGTCAACAGCTGAAAATAAAACTCCTGCCAATGTGAGACAGTTAAATTGTTTTCCTGCCAAAGTCGAATGAGTTCATGACAGAAACTATTTTCTTCTTTTGAACAGTTCAGAGGATTTTCCAGTGGAAATGATAAAATATATTTACACCAGTTTTTCAAATGAGAGGAAAGACATCTTCACTAATCATAAGAAGATGTCCATTTGCCTCCTAATTCAGCTTAGAGGATTATGGTGAACTGGAAGATAAGGAACAAACACAGGCATTTGAAAATTCTGTGACATTCCTGGAAACAATCAGTGCTGTGTGTGAACATTTTATTTACTGTCTCATTCTGACAGTAATGAAAGCTATAGATTGAAATTGCAACATTTTTTTTATTATTATTAATCTGGAATGCATAGATTTTTACCTTTAGTGAATAAATCATGAAAGAAACAATATATACTCAGGTTATCATTGTGCGATGTTGTTTGAGGATCTAAAACTTTGAAATGTGTCAAAAAAGCAGAAATAGAATAAATCTGCAAGTCTGCTTATTATCCTTACATGTCTCCTACTAAAACTGGTTAAAATTTACAACACTCTCGATAGGTGCACAATTATGTCTCACTGAACTCATTTTTCACTCATACGTTTTAATAAGTATTTACTAAATCAAGTATCTTAAATAGAAATTTTGACCAAGATATAAACAAAATTTAATTTTCCATACATATTTAAAGCTACATCATAGGATGTAAAAAACCTAATTTATGGGAGTCACAGAGAGCTGTGAAATATCTCAAAGAAACAGGATTCTGTCAGACATTGAAACTAGCTGTCATTAAAACGAGCATCTCTAGCCAGTGGCCAGCTAATGCTTACCTTGAGCAGATGCAATTTGCAAATCATTCAACAAGGAAGTCGGTTTCTGGTTTGTTTAATTGAATAAGAACATGATCCCAGTTTTCTGGCCCGAGGCAAACAGCTGAGCTGCTCCGGATCCTCTTGACTAGCATCAATTGGTTTACCTTTAACAGACGTAATGTACAAGCCAACAGTAAAGATGTAATGAGATCCGGCTGCTTTAAACAAAGTCGAATTACGGACTTCTGTTTCTAGTTTTCAGTAAATATCATGCATATTTCTCTGCACCCCTCTGTAGAGACGTTCAAGAAGCTTTAAAATTGTTTAATTTTATTATGGAGTCTTTTATTTTATGCTAAAAGTTTTTGAAAAATTTAAATTTTCATTGAAATAAATGTATGTAGAGTTGAAAAACACTTATGTTATACACTTATGTTTCGTAAAATACTCTGTTTGAACCTGGCATACTTGTGTTTTTATTGTGGAAGAAAATTGGTGTAAAACCCACACATACTTTGGAAGAACAAGCATGAAAACATAATGCCTCCATTATCACTGCAAAACCTTTATACCACAATCAGTCAATCTAACATTGTCAAAACTTACCTAAACCCAATAAGATAAGTTCATTTTTATACCATAAAACACCAAATGCAATATCTCAATCTTCAGTGCTGGATTATTGTATCAGTTAAAAAGATTATATCAATGACTTCCTACCATGCAAACCCAAATACTCAACCAGAAAATACTTCCTGTCCATTAAAATGCTTACACCCTTTAAATGACAGGAGTGCCACTATTTAGCAGTATGTGCTAATATGAGAACATATATCAACTGAAGATAATAGCTCTGCTAATTAAAATTAAGGTTTAATTTTCTGTTTTAACATATTGCCCTTATCTTGAGGTAAGGGAGTTACACCTCAAGAACCACACATGGCTCACATTGTGGATATCAATGGTCTTCTAATGAGCCAGATGAAATTACAAAGTGATTCACAAAAAACACCTCTTTAATTAAAAACATATTTATGACAGTATTTTAAAATAAATAATGAAATTGACGTTATACAATTTATATATATATATATATATATATATATATATATATATATATATATATATATCCACTGCCTGGCCAAAATAAAAGTCGCCACCTGGATTTAACTAAGCAAATAGGTACCAGCCTCCTATTGGATAATTCCTGCATAGGCGATTATCTTTCAGCTGGCAACAAGTTATTTAACCCCAGCTGATGCAATGAGTAACTCCTCATTTCTTAAACAACCATGGCAAAAGACACATCCTGTGGTCGTGGAAAAGACGTTAGTTTGTTCAAGAAGGGTCAAATCATTGCCATGTTCAGTTTTCTAGGGAGCATAAAGATTGGACTCTGGAGGAATGGAAGAGGGTCATGTGGTCTGATGAGTCCAGATTTACCCTGTTCCAGAGTGACGGGCGCATCAGGATAAGAAGAGAGGCAGGTGAAGTGATGCACCCATCATGCCTAGTGCCTACTGTACAAGCCTGTGGCGGCAGTATTATGATCTGGGGTTGCTGCAGTTGATCAGGTCTTGGTTCAGCAACATTGTGCCCAAAGAATGAGGTCAGCTGACTACCTGAATATACTGAATGACCAGGTTATTCCATCAATGGATGTTTTCTTCCCAAATGGATCGGGCAAAATTCCAAGATGGCGATGCCAGGATTCATCGGGCTCAAATTGTGAAAGAGTGGTTCAGGGAGCATGAGACATCTTTTTCACACATGGATTGGCCACCACAGAGTCCAGACCTTAACCCCAGTGAGAATCTTTGGGATGTGCTGGAGAAGGCTGTGCGCAGTGGTCAGACTCTCCCATCATCAATACAAGATCTTGGTGAAAAATTAATGCAACACTGGATGGAAATAAATCTTGTGACACTGCAGAAGCTTATTGAAACAATGCCACAGCGAATGTAATCAAAGCTAAAGGCGGTCCAACAAAATATTAGAGAGTGTGACCATTTTTTGGTGGCGACTTTTATTTTGGCCAGGCAGTGTATATATGTATTTATAAAGGGAAGATATAACTCCACCTGTCAGTCATAACAGGATGTTTGTCAGCAACCGACCAATCAGCAGTTGCAATTTGTCCCGAAGAACACGGCCCAACAACCGGAAGTGACTGATACCCTTAGATTTTAGTACTTAGTCAACTGAGTTTCACTAGTGAATTTCAAAAAAAGGAAAGGACCTCATAGTTTGTTAAATATTTCTACACACCTTTATGTCTGTGTATTAATGCTGAGCATCACAGAAATACACCTATGAATACTAATAAAAACTCACAAGTGCCCTAAAATTGTGCTATTTCTGTTTGCTTCCCTAAGGATCATTATTTAAATTTATCTGACCAGAAAACTAATGCAATATTTTCAATACAGTTATTAAAGCAACACAATATATGCAAGAAACCCATTAGCTAAAGCTTCTAATAGAATCCAGAATAAATATATCCATTCAATATTTCCTTGAAATACATTTTTAAAAAATTGTATGTAGAGCATTCACCCAACAAACTTGTAACAGAAACTGTTAGAGTTTCTAATACCTATTTAAATAACTAGATTACTGGCTGGGGTTACCCGACCCGTCTCACGATGAATAAAGTTTGGGAGCACCTGAGGTAATCCCTTTACTTGCAAGTCCTGTCTGTGGACATGTAATCTTACACCATTTGATGCTCAAAATCCCATTAAATCGTTACATTTTAAGAAAAATAAATACTGACTGAAACACTTTGGTTCCCCTTAAATCTGTAAGTGATTAAGATTTTAAATAATTCATTTATTATCAACTAAACAGAAGGTTTTACAGCTGTAGTTTTTTAAGTGCCCTTCATTTCAAATTACATTAAGCAAGTCCTGACTTTTGGAGGCAAAGTTCAGAGTTTATATTTATTACACCATGTGGATTTGTTTTTTTTTGTTTTTTTTTTACTCTACAAAATTGGAAAATTACTTTAAGCCATTTCTATGAACCCCTTGCTTTCAAAGAAACCAGCACTTTAGACATTCACTGAAGCAGGAGTATTCATATGACTTTTCTACCAAAGAAACAGAAGCTTAATTAAAAATGTTGAGCAAATACATTTCAGGACTTAGTTTTCATTATTTGTTAAATTTATTGAATACATTTTTACAGACTTGAAGTATATAGTTTATAGTAAGCCCCTGTTCTTTGCGTTAGACCTTAAATTCAGTTTTCTTATGAATGAAAATGATGCTGAGACCAACATTCAAATGAAAAAATGTGTTTAGCTGGATTTTAATGAGACGTTGACAACATTTTCCACTGAATCAACAAGATGTGTTCTGGTAAAGAGGAGCTGACCTGACCAGCTTGACTAATTTCCAGTACTAATTTATAATTAGTAGCTAATGAATAGCTTAGTAGGTTCTTATATGCTTCTTGTGTTATAGATATATATTTTACGTATTCAACAAAACATAATCGGGACTTTGGCAGTATGTGATGATTCAGTAAAGTTGGTCATTCCCAGCTCATGGTTAAATAATCATTGCCTAATCAGTGGCTGAAGTAAGAAATCATCAGGATGAAATGGGATTTGGATTAAATTACAAAATTAAAATGTACATAAATATTGACTTTTGACAAAACACAATCAGAAGTTTATCACTACATAATTTTCTGTGCATTGTATATGGAACTAAATATAGTGAATGGCCCAAGTTGCTTTTACCAAGAAACAAGATGCCTTTTATTTCTGCACAAACTAAATTATCGTTATTGTTTTTATAAACAATAATGATAATTAGTGAATTTTAATCGCAATAATTTTACTGTAGAGAAAATAGAAATATCAAAACCACCATAGTGACGTTGAATGTCTGGAAAATTTCATTTGACAGCATTGTTTTATAACTATTTTTTTATAACTAGCATTGGATTTGATGTCTTCAAATTCACATGTTTAGCACCTGGATTCTATCTGATTAATTTAATTATGTTTGATGATATATTTCTGTGTCTTTGTGTAGAAACTTAATATTTGTTATTGTTTGTTTGCCATGAGATGACTGACATAAAGTACATTACAATTTTGCATCATTCTAAATGGGTGATATTCAGGGTTGTCTAAAATCTAGCTCTGTTACTGTAACAGCTAAACTTCATATAGTTTTATCAATGTTTTCAGTTTATTTTTATGTTTGAGATTCTTGGAAATAGGTTTTTCTTTTCTTAGTTTAATAAACTTGATCAACCAATAACGTATTGCTGTTGCAAAGAGAAAATCTGTAACTGAAGATTTAATCCAAAAGAAAGTGATACGTGTTATTGTAATGCAACGATTTATGGAAGTGCCCTGGATGCATCCACAGGAAGCCATCTGCCGCAGAGTTTCCACGAGAATGCCAATTCCCACAAGTGGGATTTCTAGACCAAGGAGCTTGCGCTTATCCGCTTAGCATCCAAAAATTGTCACTAGCAAGCTGTTAAACCGGAGGGGTTTGGCCCTTCCTAATCCTCAATCCTAACAAATTGGATTCACACCTTCTACGCAAGTCAGAGGTGATAAGTAGGTTGTCTAGGAGTCACGGTGCACGTTAGGGGTGACACCTGTCTTCTTTAATTCATGTGAAGTGATTACATTCAGGCTGAATTGTTCACAGAAAAGAGGTCAACTCGCGTAACACTGGGATCAAAGAGTGAATCGGTATTCTGTGGGGGGTTTTTCTTATTTACAATAAGACTTATTATGCAGCCATTGTTGGTAGAATTTCTACATGAAATATGATAATATAAATCTTTAACTGTGAAAGTTTTGAATTTAGTACGTTTTCCCAGTTCATGTCTACTTTTTTTACATACCCTTCAGGCTTAAATTTTGTAGTAGCTGTGTTATACTGTGGTGGCCTGTCAAGACTGAGTATCAGCCCCACCCCTTCCTGCTAGGGGTGGTAAGATCACTTAAGAATGATCTTACAGAAGATATATATTGTTGTTTTTTTTTTTTTAAAAAAAGTCTCAGTTTGGAGAGACAACCAGTCTCTGGATCACTACCAGTAAAACTGACCAAGCTAATGGCTTGTCAGAATGGAGCCATATTCAAACAGCATTTCCTAAAATTACCATCAAAATTTAGTTCAATGCTTCATACAAAAAATATTGAAACTATTACTTTTGTTCAAGCTAGTAACTTCAATAAAAATTGTTCTGTGTTCAGATTATCTTCGTCTCTTGCTTTTTAGCTAAAGGGTAAAAATCACAGAGCTTGAATATTTGGGGAAAACCAGTCAGTCATTTGGATGCACCGAACCATCAACTGCATCTAATGGCAGACATTTAAAATATTTTATGTATTTTGTTCACTTGCTGCACAGAGAATATTTCATTTTAAAATGTAGCTCTCCAAGGTGGAGAAAAATATTGAACTCATCTGACCTTGAATTGAGCAGAGTTCTTTATACGAGCATGACATCTGTTCACGGGTTGCAGATAATGTTCGCGTTGCCTTTATTTATCTGTATAGGATTTGTGTTTTTATTACAGTAAAAAGCAACACAGACCTCATAGTGCTTTAACAGCACAGCCCACAGAGGCAAATTTTCTTTGACAGTCAATTCAGTTTGGCTTCAAATAACTAATACAAGAAAATAAGTGAATGAGAACAGAGATTTTGAGTTTGTATGGGTAAAGACAGCAGCAGAGAATTCAATAGATCCAAACAGGATGAGCCTTCTCAGCACAGGGGTGGCCCAAATCTTCACTAAATGTATTTGCAAAAAAAGTAAAGAAAACAAATATTGTGTCTAATACAAAGCCACGTTTTAATGGTTTTAAACATTTACAACTTGTGTGAACTGAACTTATTCCTGGAAAGATTGAATTTGCACTTCCCCAGTTGACCCATTATTTTTTCTCTCCTGGTATCAGGCCTTTCCTGAGAGTCCTGTCACGCTCTCATCAAAGCAAGTGGATAAAGTGGAGGGCTTGAGGGCTGAAAAGTCCCATTAATGTCAACTTTTCTGCTTGTAGTCATTATGTTTTGGTCATTTTCATAATCTGACTTGTGTAAATAAGAATACGGTACATATTAAGGTAAAAAAATATAACTATGTGTTTAGGTATTCTATCTATCAAAAATGTGAATAATTTCAGATAGATATATAAATATGTGACATCTGTTGTAATAAGGATATCAGAGCTGAGCGCTAAATGAGATTTACATAAAAGCCTGAGCAAGGTGAGAAGTCCAAAAAAAGCTTAGATCACAGGGGTGCCATGCTACATGCTTATAGTCACGCATAAACAACAGCTAATTGGCATTAACTCTCTGCTTTGCAGCAACAAGTACTTAGCACACTTGTAGGGCCGAAGTGTGCTGAAACTGTGACAGGAAGCAAACAGGAACTACATCTAATCTTTTAGTCGGTCAGGAAGACACATAACAGTGATCTAGAATACCCTGCAATGCACAGAAATCAAGTTAAACTAGTGCAAATAAGTTTTGTGTTTAAATAATGAACGAGTGCATAAGAAATACACGGCAAAAATTGTAAAATCGGTGAAAGCATCTAAACTTTGTTTATAAATAGAAATCTCACTGGGGTAAATGTTAGTTATGAAAGAAAGAACAGCCATTAAAAAAATGAAACTGATTTTTTTCAGTTTGAAAAAAATCTGTTAACAAGAAAAGTGTTAAAACCAATAATAGATATAACTTCAAAGGAAAAATAGCACACATTACATGCATAACATGGCAGGTTTTCTGTGATCAGATCCGCACAAAATGAGATAAACGTCTATGTAACCACATCAACAGTTTTGATTTTAATATATTAAACACATAACCACACACAAAAAAAATGTTGCAAATAAATCTTGGTGGATATTGCTGCAATTAATTTTCAAATAAATTGCTTTGTCTTGTGTAACTTAACAATGGCAGGATTCTTGAAATAAATCTTAATTTGTAATTGCATTTTTTGATAAAACCACAGAAAACATAAAGAGAAATTAAACTTTTTATATGGATTCCCAGAAAACGGATCTGCCATCCAGACGATAAGTCAGGTCGTTTTGGATCTCCAGAAAATCTAACAAGGTGAACTAAAAGAAGTAAAAGAGAAACTGAACCAACTCGTAAGAAACCAAACTATTTCAGTCAGAAGCTGTATTAGGACTTATTTGGACATACATGTAGATCAGTCTTATGCAGCGACTTTTAAATATTCAATTTAAAGTCAAACGGTCCACTTGTTGTTTGATGGGAAGAACATTGATGTGAGAGAAGTCTGTCAGGTCCTGCTGCCATAGACTGACTGATGACGTGATCAGTCCTGTTTAATCTCCGCCTTCACAGTGGCTTTCGCAGTTGTGCAGCAAGGATTACTCCCTAATGCCACCCTCTCTCCTCCTCACCTTTCCTATTCCTCTGTTATATATTTGACCATATATGGATGTACTGTGAGCATGCTCAAAAATAAAAATGCTGAGCATTGTTACCATGCCTGGATTCCTATTGCATATTTTGAAGATAAACCAGACAAGTAAGGAGACGGATTTTTACCATCACAAAATGCCTTTGTGTGCAAAAACTCAAGGATTATTTTACTGTAGCGTTAAAGAAATGTAAAACGTTTTCCATTGTGGCTGAAGCGCCCTCTAGAGGCAAACTTTAACTCACTCAAGATTTCTAGAATAGAAATATAATAAATACAAATAGGTTATAGACACATACCTACAACCCCACAATGGGGGATTGTTTTCAACACATTTGTCATAACAGTTAAAGAAATGTAATCATTTAATTCTGAACCAATTAAGCCCTTTCTATTTACATATAGCAAAAAAAATGAAAGGTTATTTATTATGTGCAGTCTTCTAGTAAATCAGACAAAACCTTTTTATCTCATAGCCCAAGAAAATCCCTAATGTTTCGGGGTATTCCTCTAAATGTTTTTATTGTCTTGTGTATGATGTAAGGCATACAGTTCTGTGTTGACGGGATATCTTCACCTAAACTCTATGAAACTTTATTTCAATAGATGGGAGACATAATATTCTTTTTGACTTATGAGGGGGACTGTTTCTTTGTAAAACATGTAAATTTAGCACCTCCTTTAGTCTAACAAGCACATTAAAAAGCTATTTGTTTGTCTGTCTATATAAAATCTGACATATTTGCTATCAGCATAATGTCTCCACCTGTATACTTTATATTTGATATGGCCTCCTAGGGTTTTGTAAGCTTCCCTCTTCTTTTTTTTTTACCATCAAATACACACAAAAACAGTAACAGTTTGAGTTTTATTAGCACAGGAATGTCTCCAAAAGCTAAACTTTGCTCTCTTTCCATTAACCAAAAGAGTTTTTTAATGCTCCATTTAATCCCAACATAATATATTCTGAAATGAAATTAAATATGATACCCTCATAGACATTTTGAAGTTTAGGATAAGAAAATGAGACAAGCAATGAACAAAAACAGGTTTCTGAAACCAAAAGTTTGCAGTTACAAAAATGATAGAGAAGCAATCTGAAAACAAACTTAAAACAATGAAATGAGGAATGACTTGTTACGTTGCTCAGTTATGGAAAGAAGAAACAAACCAATTGAGCTGAGCAGCAGTTTGTAATTAAAGAACCATCAAACATTCAATAGGGCAGTTTTGCTTTATTTCATTTGAACAGAGACATTTCTGGATTTCTGTGTTTCAAAGTATTTGAACTGGACTGAACTTGTTTTTGTAACTGGTTCTCAGTCTGGATCTCCTTAAAAGGTTTCATATTGCCCCAGCTGCACCTGGTGCAACATGACATGATTGTTGCACCATGTCAGTGCAATATGTCATGACTGTAAATTGGCTGAACAGTTTTGTTCTACCCTCAGGCCAGTTTTGTCACAGTTTCAAGTGTCAGAGGAGAACTGGTTTGCTGCAGCAAGCTCATGGTGTTTATTAAAGTGCTGGGCTGAATATTTGTCCTTTTATATTTAAGTATGATTTGGAAAAGTATTTCATTGCTTCAAGAAAACTTTAAATTGATTTTCTTCCAATTGATATATATTTTTTTATTTTTCTTCCCTGAACCTTACAGGGAGTCAGAGTAACTCTTGAAGCACTTCCTAAAACCTCTGTACACTAACAGAACGCAGTGCTATTCTTTAATAAAGCTATTCTGTAAATCTTTAGACTTAATAAAGTTAATTAACATAGTTTTGACATTTTTATTTAAGCATGCTCCAGTAAATTTTTATTTGTGTTATTAACTCTTATAAAAATATGTTTTTATTTTGCTTTCCCTTGCCTTCAATTATTTTCTCAATTTCAACTTCCAGACCCAAACTAGTGATTGACTAATCAGTATTTCAAAAAGACTATGTAGCTCCAGGGGTTTGCTATCTTTCTAGAAGGTAGGATTAGTTTAAACCTTTGATCCACTTATTTACAAGGAACCTAAACTTAGCTATGATTACAGCAAAAACCATCATGTCACATTTCATCTTGGGATTAGTAAATAGATCTAGTCCCAAATAATTCATATATTTGGCAGATTTTGATTTAAACT